>CM041292.1:136941879-137347733 GCA_023052935.1 Piezodorus guildinii | reverse complement strand
CCTCAGAACTATATATTTTTTTAATTGTTATCAATTGATAAAAAAATATGGTTGATTTTTATTTATTTAAAAAAATCTATAAAAAGGTTACCCACATTGTATTAAATAAATATTTGTTTTGTGTGAAACTTTGTACATTGTTAAATTATTAGCAATACGCTAAAATAGTAATAGGTTAAGTTTTTTAAAATCACTTTCCTCATCAACCATAATTCTAACTTTAGTCTAATGTGTTGCCATTTTATTACTTTCACTTACCTATATATGAAATATATAGTAAGGGAAAGTATTGCGATCGTGAAAATTTTCGAATTCCAGTTTTCGACGGTAATACACGTTTTAGGGTCCAAATGACCAAATCCCGCAAAAAGGTCTGTGTGTGTATGTCTGTCTGTGTGTGTGTGTGTGTGTGTTTTTGGTAACTCCCGGGCGAAAAAGAAAAGTTCTATGAAAATGAAATTTAATATTTTAGACAACTATACGTCCGGGATGTTACAGAATCGTTTTAATCAAAATCAGTTGACCGCAAGATCTACTTTATACCATGCATTTTGCACCTTTTTACGAGTTTCTTAAAAACGGCTCTAACGATTTTCATTAAACCCTATATATCGATGCAAAATTTGTTGGGCTTTAATATAATGTAGGTTTCATTCTTATTGAAATAGGCTTACTGGTCTTAAAATTTACTTCCTCTAAAGTACCTTTAATCTTATAATAAGCTTATAATCTTATAAATATTATAATAAGAGAGTGATAATAAGCCGATAAAACTAACTTATTGTTGTTGTTCAAAATAATAATAAATTATTAAATGAAACACATGTATAATACATATGAAAAAACATTGAAATTGAAAATAATTAATTCGTTAAAAATTTATTTATTGATTTTAACAACGGAGGTAAGTCGTGTGTTGTGTTCACCAGATTTTTTGTCAAATATACAATAGCGATCCAGTAGAAGTAGGCATACCCAAAATTACTCAATATATTTTAGCTGTAACGTAATCGTGGTATATAGTCATGTTTGCAACATAAATGTGATTGATATACATTGATCCAACGAGTGAGAATATTTTCATATGAAAACAACTTTGATAAATGTAATTCTTAAAAATATAATATTTATATTTCTTAAAAATGTATATGTCTTATAATAATGAAGTAGTTTTTGACCGTTTTGACTATATGGTAAGGAAGTTGGTTGATGTTGCAACCACCAAGAAAACACACCAGTAAGAAAAAAATAACTGCTCTATCACATGCGTTTTATAGTTACTACTATTAAGCGCATTTATGCAAATTTAAATAATGACGAAATAAAGTATTCTCGAGCAAAGCCGTGGGTTACAGCTAGTATATATATACACACGCTTTTAACGCATTTATTTTCGAAGATAAAGAAAAAATGTATAGAGTTATAAATCAGTACATCGTTATTAATTATAAAATGGAAACCATTTAAAATTTTATATATAACCCTTAACTCAGTTATTTTTTAAGATAAATAGATGAATAATATGTAGTATATAGTGTGCACTATATTAGCAAGTATTGCACAGTGTGTACATTATTATTGCAATTTTCAGAGATTGTGCTTCCAGGCGTCTTAAAAGTTACTCATGTGTAAACTGACAGTGCCAATTCTAACTCTGCATTCTAAAACTTCCTCTCTCCTCGAAGTTCTCGAACTCCTTTTACATTTCTGGCAGTTGGATTTAATCATCCCCCCAGTAGCCTTTTCTGTGAGTGTAATACCTCTACTGCACTCTGGAATTCTCCACCGAACCATATCCGCCATGCCACTTCTTTATCCTCATTCAAATCCCAACTTTTCCTTTACCTACTGTCATCCCAAATAGACGATCAGCAAATATGATATGTCATTTTCATCTAGAAGTCTACATTGAATGAAAGACGATTTTTGTTTACCGCCCAATATTTAGAAGATATTATATATGTATATAAATATATATATTTTTTAAATAAAATTGGAGGCTGATGTCACTTCACCACTATTTTATTGAAAAAAATATATTCGCACTACGTTTCGGCTAACAATGCCACTGCACCAGAAGATGGCATTGTTAGCCGAAACGTAGTGCGAATATATTTTTTTCAATAAAATAGTGGTGAAGTGACATCAGCCTCCAATTTTATTTATAAAACATTTGACCTTCACCTAAAAGAATCTACACCTTATATATATTTTTTTTTTTTAAAGTAATTTGTTTGTTTTTTTATGTATATCTTTTCTCCTCATTGTTAATATTTGTAATTGTAAATAATCGTTGTAATTAAAAAGTACTCACGTTTATTTGGTCTGTTGGCCAGACATATTATATATTTCTATTGTACATAACTATTATTCTTAGGGGACCTAGTCCCAGAATACAAATTTTTTTCTATTCTATTCTATTCTATTCTAATACCCAATAATCTAATGTGGTCCCCTTTATTTATATAAACGAAATATTAATGAATAATAGTTTGTTAGAAAAAAAAAAGTTTATTTTTATAATACGAACTAGCCTAAAGTAAAGTTTTTTGTCCGTTGTAAAAATGTATTTATTACTTCTTTCACTACACTTCAAGACAAAAAAAAACAAAAACAAAAAAAAAACTATCATTTAATTTATTCATTGGTATTAATGTTGAATAGACATTACATTACAGATGTTTCCCCAATTTTCTTTTATAATTAATTTTCTTTTATAAAACGTCTACTTGAAGAATAAACTAAATCAGACGAAAAATGTTACTGACCTACCGATGAAAATATTAATTCTAATTATATCTAATAAAATATTTTTTCTAATTATCTTGGCAGTTTTGAGAATGATCTTTGCTGCATTCCATTTCATAGCTCAAGAATTGTATTTTTACCATATTCCTTGCTTCAATAGTTTAATAATTTAATTAGCGATACCATAGACTCATAGGCATGACTGATCGATGTCCAAAGATGAGGAACCAAAATATCGTTTAGCACAAATTAAATTATTTTAAATCGTTTCTTTTCAAGTGGTGTAAAAAACTCGGATATCAACTTTAATATTTTTATACACATATTCAGATTAGAAGTATTTTGTTTTTGTTAAAAAAATTATAATGATCAACTAAGGTTTTTCAAAAAAAAAAAGGTTGTGGTTTGCCTTCAGTTGTGGGTTCGTTTATCTGAGAACGAGTGAGAAAAGGGCTTTCTTGGTGTTCCATATCCCTGGACAAGAGCAAACAACTCGTGTACACAATCCTCCCCGCATTCCGTTAATTCACCCTTCAAAGTATGGGCAAGGGTGGTCTGCTTGTGCTAGATTTTAGATTTAAATCTCGGGAAAAGTTTTTTGTTTGTTGAGGAACAAAAACTTAAATAGAAGTAAGGAAATTAATTAAAGTAATTTTATATTTTACTGGAATTTAAAGTAAAAACCTCATCATTTTCTATTAATCTAAGTTTAAGAAGCAGGATAGTTCATTTATAAATGATTCCTATTTCCCTCACTTTAGTATAAATGATCAGATTTATAACAATTTTTCAAGATATAATCCTTATAGAACCCATGAGAAGAAAAAAATAAATAAATCATGATAGCTAAAATATCAGTAATTGTCGACTAGTTTATTTAGATTTAAGAGTAATTAAAGTATCAATCTCTAGTACTTATTGAAGTCAATATTTATAAATAAATATATCACTAATTTATGACAGATAAATTAAGGTTTCCTTTGTAATGGTTTTATAATTTATTGGTGTTCTCTATATAGATGATGATTTTTAAATTATATTTTGATTACGAAATCACTTGAAAGAAAATGCCAACAAGCTGCATCAACTCTTTAAGCATACTTCAAAATCAGTACAATTATTATAGTCGTGAATTCTCTAGACTTTAATACTATCAAATGTTTCAAGATTCATTTCATCTTGAAGTCAAGAACAAAATAAATAAAATTTACTCATACATTTTTATATCTATCTATCTTCAATATTTCCACGAAAACGGGATATTAATATAATTTTCAACGTTACGTAATAGGTCATGAATCCAAGCGAGAACACTAAACCATTTTCAAAATTTCTGAAGCAAATATTGCAGCAAAATTATAATAAACAGAGATTCCTTTTCAAGTAGCAGTTAAATTTGTGTTAAGTTTAAGTTTAACTTATACTGTAAAATGTTTTATATGACCATATGGCGATCTGCAAACAATAAGTTTATTAATTACTAATTTTACTATATATGTAGGTGATTTAGAAAGCACGTATTTTAAGATTCAAAATTTGGAATGATATATTAGACAATATTTGTGGCAAACTTAAAATGTGAGTTAGTATTTTTTTCTCCTTTTTGTAAAATCTGAAAAGTAAATAATAGGTATCAATTTATTTTTGTTATATTTAATCCGATAAATGTTTACAGGAAAAATTTGCCTTCTCATCAGTTTGGATTCCCTCCTCAACTTTCCACTGTTCAACAAGGACTCAGAGTTGTTGGCCATATTTCCTATGAAATATGAATGAAAAGAGAGTTGTTCTAGTGCGTTTCTGGACATCCGCAAGCTTTTCACTGGGTATGGCAAGGCGGATTACTCTTCAAGCTCTTTATTAATCAAGAATTACCTCTCAAACCGCTCCCTCTGAGTTCACTGTGGTGTAGACTTTTCCAACCATTATACTGTTGAGGCCGGTATTTCTCAAGGCAGCGTCTTGGGACCCGTCCTTTACATCCTGTACACTGCCGATATTCTTACTCATCTCAATGCCTTCTGGCTACATTTGCTGAAAACACCGCTATGATATCATCCAGTTCCGATCCTGAAACAGCTTCGTTAATCTTACAAAAGCACCTTTCTACTATACGAAAGACTAACGTGGAACCCAAATGCAAGACTCAACAAAACTTTCGGTTCGGTTCGGCCAGTTGTACAGAATGCTCTAAAGAAAATCTCAGGTTACAGAAGACAATTAATTACTAATCCATAAGACAATACTGAATCTGGACCTACGGACTTGAGCTGTGGGGGAGAATTAAACTTATTATTTTAACATCAAACACGTCTAATCCTTTCATTCCAAAGTCCTCTAAACAGTAGTAAATGCTCCTTATTATATTACTAACTATACCTTGCCCCACGACATTAATGTTCCATATATTTTAGACCAGATCCCCTCCAAATTTTCCATATTCTATTAGACCCTTATTTATCATCCTAATCCTCTAGCAGAATTCCTATTCAGCTCTACTCACCAATACAACTCTCCTCGAAAGTTGCAACGGCAGTGGCTCCGAGACATTTTTTATTTGTACTTATGCTAGAGTTCTGACACTGGTCGCTCTCTAATGGTCAGATTCTCCTCACAAGGAAGGGATGTTTGTGGCTATAGCACTCTTACTCAGCCTCCTCTGGCTACCACCAGTGACGCTGCAGAGGAAGAAGCGCACATAACCCTCGGATTCTGCTTCTCCCTCAACAAGTGGGGGGACAAGCCCCGTGCAGGATGAGCCACGATTGTGACCCACGCAAATTTATGGAGGCATAACTAACTGAGCAAAAATCAGGCTCTAGACCTACATTTCCAAATTGGGGCAAGCGAGAGGAAAGATATTGAAGGAGGTAAAGACTCTTGCGGGAGAAAGAAATTAAGATTCTTTTTTGGGCTTGCCTAAGTCCACACTGAAAGACACTAGGAGAAAGCTAAAGAAGAAGTTTTTATATACACTTATTCATTTTTTAATGTAATATGACTTTAACATTGTTTACTCAGTAATTATTGTATGAATGTGATATTATAACATTATTATTATTATTATTGTCTAATATTATTCTTTTTAATACGGGAGTTCCCTTATTCGTCAAAGGGTATATAAATCTAGTAAGTCAAATAGAAAGATATAAAATTATTTCATAACAAACCATAGTTATTTACTTCTTACTCAAAACAACAAAATAAAATAATTAAGTAACTAATAAAAAATATCTTATAACTACAAAATATCTATGCCTAAACCTTCTACCGAAGACCACAACATATGACTGATCCTTGCACTAATCGAAATACATTGAATTTAAGAGCAAATAAGGAAAACTGTGCCTTCTTCCATTAATTATTCAAATGCCAAGTTTCAGAGCAAATACCAAATGAATATCCTTGATTCTTAAGTGTAGGCATAGACTTAAGTGTTCTGGTCTTGTTGAAAAAAATATATATTATTATTTAAATAAAAAGCAAAAATAAAGTAGTTTAATCTAGATCGGATTGGGTAATGTAATTGCAAATTGCAAAGGAAAAAGGATAAGTGTCATTGTGGGACGATAGATTTCAGAATCAATTAAGCTTATCTACAACCCAAGAGATTCGAGAAATAAGCAAACAAAACGGATGAGTGTGTCTTTATATAAAAAAAGAACCTAATTTAAAATTGGTTTCAAAGTATTTTTTGTTTATTTTAGGTTAATTAAAAATAAAATTGTTAATAATTCGATTTTTGGTGTGTTAATTTATTTTATGACAGACGGAAGAAGTTAAAAATTAAAGAACACAGCAGTTTGGACTTGAAGAATAGCATGGAAAGACATTCATAGCTATAATTAAGTGATTATTCTATTATTAAGTGATATTTAAAATTTATTTAGGTTATAAGCCTCCTTCCAATGTGACGTTTTTCCAATTAAACTCAGCACCAAGCCTTTATACAGAAGTTAGGCCTATTATATTCATGTACTACTTAATTATTATTCCAATTTAAACTGGCATTTAATATTATTGATATTAAAAAATAAAATAAATCTGATTTTAATTTCCTTAATTTTTTTATAGTATTTGATAGCTGCTTTTAACATTCAATATTAAATTTTCATCGTATTTAAATTTATATTCGGCTAGTTTTTAATCTTGTATTTAGCTTTAAAATTTCGATTTATGGCTTTGTAATCACTTTTACTTATTTTATATATATATATATATATATATATATATATATATATATATATATATATATATATATATATATAATATGGTACATTATATTATTATATTTAATGTACTATATTTACTATATATTTTTTTTATTTTGTTATTTGACTCTACCCTACAAGGTCATTGGCAACTGTGGTTTGCTATATATGGTTCTAATACTTAATTTCTTTTAAATAGCTCAGTAACTTCTTCACCCCGTCCTCATCATCATGTAATATAACTTTAGGGCTCCTATCAGTTTAATTTTACGTCTTGATGTTTCGAAATGGGGACATTCTAATAATAGATGCTGGACAGTTTTTGGAACATTATCACAATTTCCGCAGGTGGGTGCGTGCAGATTTCTCAAAAGGTAACCGTGGGTGAACTGGCAGTGTCCAATACGAAGCCGGCATAAAATGATTTCCTCTTTTCTAGAAATCCTCTTGCTCGTGGTTCATTTTTTACATCCAACAGTTTATATTGTCCTGTTATCCAAGTTGTTTCCTAGGTTTTGAAGAGATTTTTTCCTAATTTTCTGATCCATTCTTCTACTGTGAGGTCTTCCAGTATTGTGCTTTCAGATCTGTTGCCTTGTCTGGCCAAGCTGGCGACTCTTTCTGCTTCTTCGTTGCCTGGAATACCACAATGTGCTGGAACTCAGATATATTTACTATATTAAATATAGTACATTAGTAATAACAGTATGTTTTAGCCCTTCAATTAGTCTAATTCTGATGTTTTGTAGAATAACTACAATTTTCCGAAGTATTTGAAATGAGGCTCACTAATAAATTATAAAATTCATATTTGGATATTTCTAGTAAATATTAGAAAGGCACTAGACTGCTAACACCTGCTGGAGCTCACCCAACCTTAATAATTTGATTACCCAAAAATTGGGAGGAAAGATCACAGGAGATCCGTTGGTTTAGAAACAGAGCGGTCTCTACTAACTGCTCCAGCCATCATCGGCTGTATTGGTAAAATTTCTTTATTTTATTTTTTTTTCATTTTCAATCATGATTTTACAATTACAGTCGCTTATTTGTAGATTACTTTGAATATATTAAATCCACTTCGTTTTGATTAGGCTCATGTTTCAATGATTGAAGCAGATAAACCTTCAGTGAGCATGGAGGAAGGGTAACATTATCCATTAAACTTAATGGCTAATGTATGAGAAAGTAATGTATGGCGTTTATAGTGTAGAGGAAATGACCATCCCCCAGGGCTACACGGTCTGGAGGGTCACTCTGGTAAACCGCCCCACATTACTCTAACCCCCGTTCCTAGTTACCTCGCCTCTCGGAGCTTCACCTTAATTAAAAATACTGTCTAACAGTGTTCTCCCGTACGAGAATAAATTTTAATTGCTTCGTAGCTCAGGAATTTTATTATTAGTCAAAGTAAATGATCAATACCATCATAACAGTTCATTATTTTAATAGAAGAATGTTAGTATTGTTATGTAACACACAAAAAAAAAGTAGCAACGAAAGACAGATTAATTGACAGAATATCTCACATTTAAATAGTGTAATGACCAGCGGGGCCTCTTATTCTTGTGGTTCCTATTATTCAGCTATGACAGTTGGTCTCTTGTCGAGTATCTTTTAGGCCTTCTATGGGTGTTATCAGGTATTTGGTATTGGTCATATCTTGTATTAATGAGAATGCATGTCTGTGAGCCCGACTGGCACATTCTTATCTTTTTGCTCGGGAGCGCGTGCCCCGGTGCCAACATTGCCCTGGATTGCTCACATTTTAGAAGAATGTCCATATCCTTTGGCGCAGCTCAACAAAGTGGGACTCGTATCGGAAATAATGTGGAATCAATTAAATTACTTTTTGAATTTCTTACTGCCGAAATTATAAAATTTAGTCTTATTCTTATTTTTATGTTAATTATTTAGTTTTATTTTATTATTATTATTTTATTTAATCATTTTTGCTCTATCATTGTTGCTGTGTTCCTTTTAAACGTTTTTCATATTTATTCTTACTTTGTTTCTGTTACCCTTACAACCCTACTTAATTGATCTATCTATATATACTTAGTGTTTGATATTATTGTTATTTCTACTTTTTTATAGAGGGTTACCAAATATATAATTATCCGTATAGGCGTTGACGACCTTGATGTTTTACGCTTCTAAGCCCTAACAAACAAACATCGTCTGAGAAAGATTTGGAAAAAGGTATTGGATTGTCTGAATATATTCATTAACTGTCGGTATATGATGGTATTTGTAAACAGTGTTGTTGATATACCATAGAGTAACAGTGCTAAATGGTTTCGATTTAAAAAAAATTTGAAGTTTACGTATGAGTGTTTTGTTTTTCCCTTATATTTGTGAATGGGACAAGTGTTCAATTCCTGTTAAGGGTTTAAATTGGAACGTCTAGAAAGTAGACATAGCTTTCGCCTTCGGATTAGTGAAATAAAAATTACGATGATTAATTTATCAGATTTTTTAAGCCTTTTTATATTTGTAGGAATATGTGCGACAATTAGGATATTGGCAAAATATTTCAATTATAACTGATAAGTTATTCCCGCATTTCAAATATTAGCTCTAAAATCGGATGAAGGAGTTTTGAAGGTTGAGCGTGTATAGCTCTAGCTATCTATATGTAAAATCCCATTTGATCCGGTCCCTATAACGACGAATGATTGATTAAAAGACGAGTAGAGGCGATGCCAACGGTCGCAGACTATTACGGCTGTAAATGGACGGAGGGAGACTGATAGAAATTGGTATCCCGGTCATGTCAGCTCCCATGATGGAAATTCCCTAGTGGGATGAGCGCTGAATAGGGATATTATGCAGCCTCATCCCGGTATCCCACTTTATTTAATAGCACTCCCACTGTTTCCTACCTAGTTCTCCAATTCCCTTTATTCTTCCCCTTATTTCGCACTTTACCATTTTCACTTTAACCCTCAGGTTTATTTCCTAGTATAGGAGGTTTTACTATGAGCAATATACGGGCCACTTGATTAGCCATCATTATGATTTAACGATTTTTCTTTTAAAAATTACTGTTTATGTTTAAAATAGTATTCTAAAATCCGAATACAAAAATTTATTTTATTAGGTCCTATTATATTAGGACTTCAACAAATTATTATTCAATTATTTATATTCAGTAATAATTGAACCAATAAAGATTTAACACACTTTTTTCGTAACTAAAAAAGAAGAACGTCGTAAACATGATACAAAGCTAATATTATTATCTTGCTGAGGATTGGGTCAATATTTTTATCAACACGGAAAAACTAGTTAAATATTTGCTATTTTACTTTCACTTACCTATATATGATATATATTAATATGGGCTTAAATTTCATATTTAGGACAACTATAGGTCCGAGATTATACAGCAACTTTTTCTCTATTATTGGCTGACCGAATGTGCTACTTTTACCAAGCATTTCGCACCTTTTTACGATTTTATCAAAAACGTCTTAAGCGATTTTGACTAAACTCGCTAAGTCGATGTAATATTTAGTGGGCTTTTATATCATATAGGTTTCATTCTGATTGAAAAAGTTAAACAGTGCTTAAATGCCGATATTTTTATTATATTACGCCGGAATTAAGTACCTTTAATTATATAGATTTGGAAAAAAGCAATTACGATTACGATTCCTATACTCAAGAAAGATCTATTTATCTTTCTTGAGTGAAGTCTGTGATCACAAGAGGTATTTTAAACATAATTTCGTAAAACATAAATAAAAACTAACCCCTCAAATTAATTTTCCACGTAAAATGGTTTATTTGCCGATTTAAAAATGTGTAACGACAACCAATGCTATAGATACTATACCTCCCTATTCCCATTATGTTAAATAATTAAAGATGAATGTAAAGAATTGATTTGATATATAGAAAATATTTTAATTCATACTTCACTCGAAGGTAGTGACGAGGTCAAGTTTTCTTTGTAACCTTAACAGGGAGATAAAATGTTTTGTTGGGTCTTTTTGAATAGCAATTAAGCACTTTTGAAGTACTCCATGCCCTTCATAACCTCGAAGGACGTCTTCCCTTTCGCCAATTCATCTTGTTAAACTTAATCACAGTAGAGTATGGTAGCTATTTAAGAAGGTCACCCACGAGCAAGCACTTCAAGTAAACGTCAATTGAAGTTGATATACAGAAGAAGCGTTTATTTCTCTAAAAGATATTCTTTTGGAGTCTCTGGGCAGTTTTTTTGTACAGGTGGCAAAGAAGAGGTGTACCATAGTAGTACAGGAAAATTATGTAAAAAACAGGCCAAACCCGAACATCCAAAAAAAAAGTTGAAACCTGTCAGGAAATGTTCGGTACCCTTCTCTTATTATGTGGTAAAAAGTCCTACAGTTATCTGAAAACCGTCAACACTACAGTAAGGCCTTGGTCCTCATCATATCGCTCAAGCCGCAGAGAGGAAGTTGTCCTAGCTCGATTAAGGATAGGCCACACAAAATGACCCATCTTCATCTCATTACCAAACGACCACCCCCTAAGTGCCAAGACTGTAATAATATCTTATCAGCCACATTCTAGACGAATGACCATTTTATAGGACAAGTTTAAACAAATTTGGACTCAGACCTAATGTATCCTCCTGTATGTTAGGGTTTATAAAAAGTAACCTGTTATTTAATAATTATATTAAAATTTTAATTTCATATCATTTTTCATCTACTATTTTATCTCATTATTATTACTGTAATTATAAGCTTAGTTTATTTATTTTGATTTATTTTTTAATTAAAGAGAACTATAGGCGTTTATGACCCCTGGGTTTTACGCCACAAAGCCCCAAACAACAAGTTATCGATTTATGAAAGCATATACTTTAAAGTACATGTTATGAAAACTTTAGTTACCTAACTGGCCAATACTGCGTTATTTCCATTAGAGATAGCATATTTACCTTTTCTTTAGTAAACAAATAAATGTAAAAACTTTTGTTTATATTTTCACTTACCTATGTAGAATAGAATAGAAAGTGATTTTTATTCTGGGACTGGGTCCCTGGAGAATGACATGTTTGTACAGTTTATAACATACAACATGTCTGGCTAACAGAAAAACTGAACATAATTAACTAATTCTGGAAGGAATTAGTCCGGGTGGCGGTCATTAAATGAGACAACTAGTTTCAACTATTTTATTGTTTGCCAACGTTTCGACCCCCTTTGTGGGTCATCATCAGGGCGCATGGTGGGAGAATGGAAACTAGGCGAGTTAGCTAGTTTCCATTCTCCCACCATGCGCCCTGATGATGACCCACAAAGGGGGTCGAAACGTTGGCAAACAATAAAATAGTTGAAACTATTTAGTTGTTTCCTTTAATGACCGCCACCCGGACTAATTCCTTCCAGTAATTCTCAACGGTCAACTAATTACATCCACAATAATTAACAAATATTTACAATTAGAATATATGAAACTTATAAAATTATTGCGATTGTGAAAATTTTCGAATTTCAGTTTTCAGCGGAAATACACGGTTTAGAGTATCCTGAGTACAAATAACCAAGTAGCTCGAAAAGTTTTGTGTTTCCGTGTGTGTGTGTGTCCGTGTGTTGTTGGTAAGTCTATCAAAAAAAGAAAAGTCGTATGAAACTAAAATTTCATATTTAGGACAACTATATGCCCGATATGTTACAGCAAATTTTGCATCAAATTCGGCTGACCCTAAGAGCTACTTTATACCTGTTATTTTCCATCTTTTTACGATTTTTCAAAAACAACCCTAACGATTTTGAATAAACTCGCTAAATCTTGGTAAAATTTAACGAGCTTTGATACCACTTAGGTTTCATTCTGATTGAAATAGTATGTTATGTTATTGTGGTGCTAGAACCCAATTTGAAAAAGTTAATAGACCAAATTCTGATCCAAACAAGGTTTTAACATTCATTGATATTAATTCGATAAAAAATAATAAAACCGCGTTCTCTATTATTTTTCTTAGTTTACAAGATCTTTCATCGCTTCAATATGATCGGATAAGATACATTTTACGTTTATAAGTATTTAATTGTCCACTCAAGTGTTGACAATACCATCGATTTCGTAATTTTCGTCCACTTGAATTACCCACCGATACTCGGAAAGCTATTATTACTGTTCGAAATTAAAAAATAATTGATAATTGGTAAAAATTATTTATCGAGGGGTAACTTTTGTGATAAGGAATTGGATATAAAGAACGAATCGTGTGGTTTATCTTATCAGAGTTCGCAGAACTTAAGCCAGTAAAACAGCTTAGGAGGAGATAATAGTTTATTAAAGAATTAAATAAAATACATCAACAGTTATATTAAGGAATGATCGATAACGTTGGTTTAGAGGCAAATTACACGTCACATAAAAATATTATTTGAAAAAGAACAAGATAGGTATCTGTACAATATGTATATAATGCATTTTGTTTAACCTTCAAGATCGGCTTAAGTCTTTTATATGAAGAGATTGCTTGTCTTATTTATCCTCTTATATAATATATAACAAATGTTTTACAGTTATTATTTAGTCACTTATTTAATATGCACAAGAATTTTGCAGGCTAATATATATATTTAGTAATTGGTTTAATGAAAATTGAGAAATAATAAAATGAACTTTCTCCGAAAAGAAGTCCAAACTAAATGACCTAAATCACTGGAGTTCTAGAAATAAAGTTCAATCTAAATTTTTAAAGGTATTTCAATTTTAACTAACTTCCCTGTAGTGTTATTATTATCATCTATTATATTATTATCTACAAAATAAGTTAGTTTGATCGGCTTATCGTTAATCTCCATTAACATTTAAATCCTGTGTATAAGATAATATTTTTTTCTTAAATCTTTAGCTTTCCAACGGTATATTATATCTATGTGTCTGTTCTTAGGTTCAAAAAAAACAAAAATTACATATTTATTTTTCGCGCTCCTTCCCACTTTTTATTTGTTATCTAATTCGTTCATATTTTAGACTTATATGCTTTTTAACAATCCTAATAAGATGATATGGGTAATTCTTTTTAATCTCTAGAATTAAAGGTACTTTAGAAGCATTTAAGCCCAGCTGTTTCATCAGACTAAAACATACTTGACATTAAAGCCTACTAAATTTAACATCGATATAGCAGGTTTAATCAAAATAGTTAGAGTCGTTTTTTTCAAAAATCGAACATAGAAACGTGCAAAATGCACAGCATAAGGTAGCCCTTTCGGTCAATCGATTTCAGTGAAAAAGCTGCTGTAACACCTCGGCCGTATAATTGTGTTAAATATGAAATTTCAGTTTCGTACGGCTTTTCGGTTTCTTGCTATAGTTACCACACACACACACACACACACATTTTTGTGGGCCTTAGTCATTTGGACTCGGGACACTTAACACGTATATTTCCGTTGGAAACTCGAATTCGAAAATTATCTCGATCGCATTAGTTTCTATGTATTTGTAACAGAAAGTAAAAAGGTGATAGCATTGCATATTTAATTCGAACATTGATGTCCTGTGTGTTTTAATTTCGGAATTTAATTGGCATATTAAATAAAGACACTAATGTAATTATGGATACTGCTAAATTTAGCTGAGAAACGATGAGTAAGCGGAAGAGAGGTTTAATAGACTCGAGGAACCCTCCAACACTGAGGCCATGCAGATGAGGCCTTTTGATGTGATAATTCTCACTCGCCATTTGTAAACACACTTCTAATCCTGCCTCGTAATCCTACCCTTCGTGCGGTTATCAAAGATTAGAACGATCATGATATTATCGAAGATTCAAAATATCGCGATTCCATCGAAATACTGCAATATCATTATTTTTCTAAGCTAATTTCTGACTAATCGAATCATCATCATTTCCATAATAAAGAGTCTGAAGAAATTGATTGGCATTGGTATGAAGTATCGAAAAATATATTGTTAGTGTGTGGTTTGACGTTATATTGAGATAAGACCAAGTCAGTGAGACTAATTTGGGGTTCCTGGTGTTAATAGTGCTCTAAGAAAGTAGTCAATAACTTAGTATGGTGGAACTAAACGAAAATCGTATGGTTATTTTCAATAATGAACCTCTGTAATCGACCCTCATAGTTTTAGGTCTTACTTTTTCAGAAACGTATAACCAAAATAACGATTTTAAAAAATCCATTTGTCAGCCGTCCGCGAGTTTTACCGAACTTTTTCTTGAACCCATTTTTCGAAATATGACACAAAAAGAACAAGGCACTATTCTAATATATCGACGTTATTATCATTCAATTAGTACAGAAATAAGGACCAATGGAAAATTTTAATTCAAAAACATTTAATAACAATCAATTATTATGCCCTAGGTCTCGGGTTCAAACGCGCAGGTGGCCCTAGACCATTCTTCGGAGGGAACGTTAAAAGGTGGTCCCGATCCTCTGCGATGTCGCGAACTCTTCAAAAATCCCTATCCTAATTAAACCTGGAAAGGCAAAATTTAGAATCCCACTGTAGGATTGTACGATTAGCCACAGCATCATAAAGGGACGTTAAATTAATAAACAAACAATCAATGATTTTATTGGAAATAAAAATAAACCTACTAATTCTTAGAATTAGGATAAGGAGTTATAAATACCAATTTATTAATTATTTTTTAAGGTGATTGACAGTCTTCAAGTTTTTATTTCTAAAGTTCCTTGATCAATTGATTGGTGGACATATATGTTAGCACTTAGCACGGCTATATAAATTTCTCGAAAATAATATAATTAAACATATACAAACAATAAGCCATTAAACCATAGTGTAATCATTGAGTGTGTCCGCGAAGGAACAGGTAAATATGCCGAAGCCCTCATTGGCTTCAGTGCTAGTGTTATTAAGGCGATAAACTCCGATATAACTAATGATACTCAATATGGAGGTAGGTGTGAAAACTTTTTTTTTTTTAACTTTAAATTTTTTATTCACACCTGTCAATAATACAATGAACAATCAGTGAATGTTCGATCATTTAAGAAACATGGCGTGATAGGCATGAGGGAGAGCAGCACCCAACGGTACCTACTACTGGCATGAAATTAGCGTGAATTACTAAAGGAGGAGGTCTCTCATCCAACTCCTCTTCAGCCTTCTGTAGGCATTTCCTAGCATGAGTGTTGTGGCCATGTCATTAATTAGTGTGTTAGAGTGACCTTGTAGGTTGTCGTGGAAACGTTTGTAGTGTGCCCGTATGTGCTCATTGACAGTTGGCATGTGAAGGTCAGTATGTAAAGTTATGTTGCTAATGACGTACTATGGTGCTTTTGTAATTGTTCTAAAAGTTTTAGCCGGAAAGATTTGAAGTTTGTTAATATGAGTCTTTTTAGCTGTCCCATATATCTGTGATGCATAAGTCCAAATAGGTTTCAGTAGGTAAGTATAAGTGTTTAATTTCTGTCGAAGTTTTAGTTTCGAGTGTTTTGAAAAGAGTGAGTAAAGAAGTCTTAGTCTTTGGTTAAGGGTTTTATTTTTTGTTGATATGCGGACCCCAAGTCATTCTTTTGTCAAACGTCAAATCAAGATAATGTCTGTGGAATTTGTGTGTTGTCTAAGAAAACGGGAGGACTCATATCATGTCGAAGAGTAAAAGTGATGTGGTTCGATTTGTCATTATTCACTCGGATTTTCTAGAGTTTGAACCAGTCATGTAATTTATTAGATGTTGTTGTTGGGTCTCTGAGGCATGGGTTGCAATTTTATGTTTTGTTATGATCGCTGTGTCGTCGGCATAAGTCGCTGTTAGAATATTAGGGCTGTAGGGTATGTCATAAGTGTAAATAATACAGAGTAATGGAGCGAGCACTACACCTTGGGGTAATCCTGCTACGATAAATCTCATGGCAGATAGCTCTGATCCCTGACGAACGGAGAAAAATCTGTGAGAAAGGAAGAATGAATAATGAGGTATTATGTAGGTGGAAGGATAGTCTTGAGTTTGAAGAGAAGCTCCTGGTGCCAAACTCTGTCAAAGGCTTGAGCAACGTCGAGAAATACGGCAGTAGTAGATAATTTCTGCTCTAGTGCGGTGGATATGTAGTCCGTCACTCTGTGTAGTTGGTGCAATGTTGAGTTATGTCTTCGAAATCCAAATTGATGATTTGGTACGTTGTCGTTGTTAGGTAGTACTTCAAGTCTTTTATGTAGTAGATGTTCCAAAATTTCGAAGCATAGTGGAAGTAAGCTTATATGAGGGAGTATTTTTGTCCTTGTTTGGCTTGTGAATCATTGTAACATGAATATTTCCATTGAAGCGGGAATTTGGTTGTCCTCAGTATTGCGTTATAGATCGAAGTCAGAAACACTAGATCTTTCCTGAGCATTTGCTGGAGTACCTCAGCATTAATTAAGTTGTGTCTAGAGGCTTTTTTTTAGGTAACTTTCTGATTTGTTCAGCAGCTTGGGCAGATGTGAAGGTAGGAGGAGGTAATGTCAGTTGTGAAGGTTCCTCCAGAGTTTTATGTACAATTTTATCATGTTCGATGTTGTTGACTTCTGTGTGTCTTGTAAAGATAGAGGATAGATATTCGGCAAACAGCTCGGATTTTTTTCCATCATCCATTTCCCAGGAACCATCTTCTTTTCGAAGGGGTGCCGGCACTTCCCGATGCTTAGTAAGGTTTTTAGTATGCCTCCACAAGCTGCCATCGTCAGTCGAAAGGTTCATAATGTAGGAGGTGTGAAAACTATTTCGCATTGTATAGATTCAAGAAAGAAAAATAAGATTTACTACATGAACCTCGATTACATCAACCCTAAGCTAATAGATTTGAAATATTAATAAATAATGACGAAGCTCATCAAACAGACAGCACAAACGACTAATGATAAACGTCCGCCTGTTTTTGTAAATGGAGTGGAAAACTACAGCTTTTGTGGAATTCCTATCAAAGGTATGTGGTCCAACGTCATTGGACCTAAAATCGATCGTTAGAAATTTGTACATACTCTGAAACATCTTATTGTTATCGAGAAATTGTTAGCTCCCTCAGAAAACTGAGAGCTGATTTTCACATTTCTTAAAAACAATAATACCGACTATGGACGCTTGTATAAGAGATCAAGACACCGGCTAAAACAATGAGAGGTGTCTGTGCCTCTCCGGTAAGAGGATAGTTCTCTTGTCTGACAGTGAAATAGCTGAAATTTTGGCAAACCACCTAGCGGCAGTTTTTACTATACATACAGATTTCCCAGATATACAAGACTCTCTTGACATCCTCCTACCACTATCCTTTCCTCCATCTGCTTTTACTCCTTTCATGAGGGTCGTAGAAATCAGAAAATTACCGATAATAAGACTTTATATATATTCTCTGCTGTACAAATGCTCCTCTTAAAAATCAGAAAAAAACTACCTTCTTGCTAAAAGCCTCCATAAAACCATGGACATCCATCTCAAAAAATTATGGAATAACGAAACAGACTCAGATTTAAAATTCCAGACTTCTTAATCAAAACTTTAAGACTCATTAATTGTTCACTTTGGTATGTCAGTAACAAAATTTTACACACAGACGAATGCATGCCAATGGTAAAAGATCACATTTGGACTTCGTACATACAAATTCATGACATACTAACTCATACAAAATATAGCCACGACAGATATGCCAGAAAATATTCAAATAAGGCTGAAAAGAAGTGTTCTCCCTATGTACACACTTATAAAAATTAAAGTTAGGAGTAGATACATATTGATACCGAAGTCCCTCATGCCATTTATACCATTTGTTATCAAATCCGTAGTTGTCACGGTCTGAGTGAAAAGTGTGGATAAAAAAATAAATGATTAAAAAAAATTGTCTTATATAATTAAAATAGATAAATAATAGATATTTTGCTACTTTTTAAAAATATTGTGTACAAACATTCCTGTAAAATTCAGATGGTTTTGAGTGATTCTTTTTTAAATCAATTTTGTCATATCATTAGGGAAAAATAAGTAGTAGTCTTTCCTAGCAAAATATCACATTGTAAATTGTTCAGAAATATATTTTTTTTCATACCCTCAGGTTTTATTATTTCACACAATATACAACACTAACACGATATGTACATATGTCACAGATATTTGTCCTTCCATTACCCGAAGTTATAGAAAAAAAAATCAGGTTCTTTGTATATTAATTTTTCCAAAAATGTACAACATATCGGGTGGAGACTAATAAGCCTGTGAATTTCTTTATTTCTTTTTTGATAGCTTTCTCTTAAAATATAAGAATTTCTTTTTCTTCATTATTATGGCTAATTGCTGCAGCCGACATGTTATGACATCTCATTTGTCAATGAACGGTGTATCTATTCCATCTTATCATTTGTCTCGAAAAATGTTTGATGCACGAGCCAACAATTTTCCAGGACTATAATCCAAGTCAAAAGAGTACCCTCTACAAGATATCCATGGCGAACTACCGCTTAGAAAGTGTAACTTATCGGCTCTTCCTTCGAGGTGATAGGAAGTGAAGTTAATGTAGTGGTAAAAGATACCGAAATATAGTTGTCAATCGATGGGGGCCTGAGGACGGAATTAAAGTGAGCGGGAACAAAAGGCTGCCAGGGATGGCCGTGATGTGGGAAATCTCATTTCCCGGTTCTTCCCCTGGAGACTTCTACACAAAGTGGAACGGTCCTTTTATTTGAGGGCGGGAAAGTGAGGTCCATGTCAGGCTGATAATGGAGGCCTGCCTATATAACTGCCTCTCCTCTCGGTATCACTTAGCACTTCCGATAGAACCCTTTCCTCTGTGCTGATTCTTAAAAGATCTACTAGCTTCCAACATTACTTACACATCGCTTATATTTAAAAGCTATATTTTGTAAAGGCGAGAAAAAAACTATTTATATATTTATTTTTTAGTGAATTAATGAAATTTACAACTGTTTTTATGCAATGCAACAAGTAATTAACCTTTGTAAATGATTCATACAAGTGGCTGTTTCAGTCCGTTCGCTTCGTCGTTTTAAGAAAGTCAGTTAAATTCCGTAAAACACCACGTAGCCATTTTCTTTTCATTTGCCTCGGTGGATCATCGATAATATATTTAGCAATTCCATGTTAAGGACAAGTAGATTGTTACGAGCACGGAGTTGGGAATTAAAATAGATATATGGTATCTATTTCGGGTTGTCTTCAGATAATGTGATTTTCAGGTCTTTATGGATGATATAATTAGTAACATCGTAAGAAGCACTCATTTCGTAGGGTTTTGGACTGTAACGATTGGGTGCAGGAGGAATCGGCTAGTTTAGTGCACAGTTTCCTAACAAACAATTTTCGCGGTCCTCTTCATCCATTCAGTACAACGGCCAGAGATGGGCAAAATCGCATTCGGATATACGAATACGAATGCATTCGGGAAGATCGAGTTTTGAAAATACGAATACGAATGCAATCGTATTTCAAAAAAGAATACGAATGCATTCGTATTTCGAAAAAATATACGAATACGAATATACTCACAGATGTAGACAGGTATACGCCCGAATTTCACAGGTATGCAAAGGGATACGGTCATATTCCACTGGACCAGTGGAACCGTTGTCAACGGCAAGGACCCTCTAAAACCAAGTAATCGGTACCAGCGCTCAACAGATAGTACTATTTAGCGAAAAGAAGATTCCACTAGCCCCAGAATATATAATATCCTAGACCCAGGATCTGAGAACCGACTAACATTCGCTAAACATTGTACTCGGTGAGTTACTGAAATTTAGAAATACAAATATAGGTATAGCTACCTATTCACTATTAGTTACCCCGCACAATTTTGTAAGGCGTTTATTATTATTATTATTATGTATTACTATGCGTTTATTTATTACAAAAATAATTAAAACAGTCTTTAAAATATGAAAATCGGGCATATCCTTTGGAATAGTGAAATTAGTCCTTTTCATGCGTGAGTGGTCTGTTGGTATTTAATTTTCTAGTTTTTACATAATTCTTCAATGGATGTTATAAGTTTACTGAGATTGAGGGTTGATCTGTAGGTATTTGCACAAGTCTATGTTACATTTAGATATAATTAATTAGAACTAATTAACCATTTTGTAATAATTATATTATTTTATCTTATATTTCAATGTACATTGTCATTCTTAAGGGACCCAGTCCCAGAATAAAATTATATTCTGTTATATTATATTCTATTTTGCAGCGTTATTATTTTGTTCATAAATGTTATACTTAAGAGACATTGTCCCAGAATAAAGTTTTTTGTTCTATTCTATTCTATTTTTCAGGGTTCTAATGTTACCTAAAAAGTTGACTGACTAGTTGGTTACTGGCATTTGGTAGAAAGTTATTTTAACAATACCGGCCTCTTTATTTAGGTTTGAGTCTTTACTAAACCAAGCAAAGCAAAAAAATAATATTCTTAAAATATATAATATAATAATATAATATAAATAATAAATAATATTGATAATATTTAAGTAATATAATAACAAAATTCGAAAATAATATACATCTTATTTAATATGCATTTAGCTCTTGAATAGTTGTTTTTATTAAAATATATGATTTAATTTAATTATCAAACTGATGTCATTGTGAGTTCCGTGACAAAAAGGTTATAATAAAAACGTGTTTTCTGCTAATAAGTGAATTCTTTAATAATTTAAAAACTTATCAAACACTCCTTCGCCAACATCGGCGGACTCCAGCCAGACCTTCAAATAGCCTCGGCGCAGAACAGCAAGACGCACCACCGCTTTATCGTACCTGCTCTAGTCGTACAGTGAAGCCAAAGGTTCGTTTCTGTGCCGATCTCATTGAGTGGGGAGTGATGTAATAATGTGTGTGATGGAATAAGGTTGCAAACACACATCTGGTGGGGGCAAAGAGATTATGTGAAATGGATTTGTCCCTTCTTCAAACACGTTTATATTTTTGTTCTTTTTATATTTATTTGAAGATTATTTTTATTTGCTATTTAATTTTTTGTATTTTATTATTGTAAAAAGATTATTTTATTTTATAGTGGCAAATCTATGGCAACCTCTCGCCAGGTGTTGTCTTTATCTCTGTTGTTATTGTGCACTCTTCATTTTGCATCTCATCTATTTACTTCATTTATTTATCATTTTAATTAACCATATCTGTCTGCAAAGCAAGAAAAGTATTTCTTTTAATAGTTCTCAATCCACTGGTTACTTATTTATTATATTTCACCTCCTCTAAAGACTGTTTCTTAAGAAAAAAAGAGAACTGATGTTTGTGAAATAAAAAAAAACACATTATCATAATCAACTTCGAAATCAGTTTTTGATTGTATTGTTATCACAGAAGTAAATGCCGGAAAAACTCATGGAAAAGTTATAAAAAAAATTTATGGAAGGAGTATATTATTATTAATAACGTACCTCTACTTTTTAAGCTAGACACTGCCAGTGATATTAATATTTGGAAAAAATAGGTAAAGTGAGTAAACTGAATAAAACTTCCACTAAATTCAAATCATTTGGAAGTTTCATTCCAATACCTTCAGGGTAACCGTTTAACTATAAAAATAAAGCTTACCTTAAAGAGTTTGCAATAATAGACTTATTTCCTACATTTCCTATATTAGGTGCAAAAACCTGTGAGGAATCAGGACTAATTCAAAGGATCTATACGTTATCAAAAGTTGGCAAGTAACCGGTTAAAGGCTTAGAAATAGAAAGAAAGGAATTCATATAAAATAATGAAGATTCGGAGAATTATGAAGATTTGAAAAAAAATCCCTATAAAGTTAAAATTACTCTTAGTGCTGATACTACCTACCGTGAGGTCTTCTTCTCTCAAAGAAGATGGACCTGAAGACGAAGGTTCTTGAAGACCTGAAGGCGGTTCCTGCTATTAGTATAGAAGAGATGCTACCTACTCCTAAATTTCCGTTTCATGTTATTGGCATGGGTGAGTGCAATTCGAAAATTTTCTAGCAGTTGAATATTACTATTCGAGATGGCTGGACATCATACCATTATAAGAATAAAACATCTTCTGAAATAATTCTTCTTCTTCCAGTGGCGCGACAGGCCGTGTAGGCCCTGGGCCTTGCGGTGAAATATCCTGGGAGATTACACTCACGTTTCGAGATGCATTTTATGGTGTAGGGTCATCACTCCCTACGCCTAATTTTGTGGGCGACCACCATTTGGCTGACGGGTCTCACATATCCGGGGGAGAGGCTGTAAATGAATCCTCATATAATTACATCCTTATAAAAGCCCCGCCGGGACTGGGATTCGAACTCACAACTTTTAGCACGAGAGACTAGCGTGCTAGCCACTCAGCCATGGGCTCCCCATCCTCTGAAATAACTAAAAACCTAAAAATTCTGTTCAATAACTATGGCACACCCAAAGTTGTACGCTGTGATAACAACCAATTCAGCAGTGCCGAAACGGCAGATTTTGGAGAACGTTGGTGATTTACTATTCGAACATCCAGCACTAACTAACCCAGGTCAAATGGACTCTCTGATAAGGGACTAGCATCGCTAATCAAGCAAGCAGCTTATTCAGGAAACATTTTTGAAGCCATTGAAGAATTCGGACAACCCCGCTGTAAGTCCCCGGTGAATATTCACCGAGTCAGCGCTAATGGGCCGAAGACTGCGAACTAGGGCTCCAGCAACTCTTGATGTCCTCATTCCAATAACTGTAGGCGATGATGTGCTTAATAATTGATTTGATTTGCTTGATAATGTAATTGATTGGCCGCCATGTAGATCCACCTGAAAGTCTATTTGAGGATTAAGGGATGGGTGTTTTAGATATTAAAAAATATGATTTAATTAAATTATAAAACTGATGTCATTGTGCTGTGTGATGAAAAGGTGAATTCTTCAATAATAAGATCTCATATATTACAAAATGATATATTTTACCCGAATCAGTGTCATCGAATTTCGCTTCCGCTGTTGCAGGATTTAGCAAAGACTAGGCGGAAACAGAGCTGTGTTCCACTGAAAGGTCGGTGTCTTCATGAAAGTCTAATTCTGGGACAGCCCTAACCATGAGGTAATACAGGGGCAATAATGGGGCACCTGCCCCCCCTCCCTCGGTTGCTAAGGAAACCACCCTCTTAATTCACTTCCACATGTTCCTCTTAAGTTACTTACATATACCTTTGCCAAAAAGCCTTTTTACTCGGGTCGAGATAAATTAGGTTAATCCGCTTGAAAAGTCCTGACTTTTTTAAATTGTTTAACTGTCCTAATTTTAGTCATTTTTGGTATGCCATATTTTCTTAAGGTTAGGAAAAAGTCAAGCTGTACTCCTTAATTAAATAAGATAAGCTAAATTTTAATAAAATAATATTACAATTTTCTAGGGTTCGGATGTATCATGAGCAGACGATTCCACTGACATTTTAATGTCAAATTAGTTATGATTTGTAAATTTATGTTAATGGTTTTCAGGATATGCCTCAATCAACATTAGTAATAACCCTTATCCAATACTTTTCATTATTTCTATAATATTTCCTTGTATGTCATCTGGTACGATAGTGAATTCGTAAAGTCGATAACCCTGGAAAAGAATTCCAAGTAGATGCGAATAAATAAGAAGTTATGAAGTAGATAATACATGCTGTTTAAAAAACAAAAAAAACAATGCCTTTGAACGCAGTCTAGTAAAAACATACATTGATGGTGTCCTGACGAAGACAAACAAATCGAAGAAAAACAGTCAGCAGGTCCCTTTTGTTGGTAATACAATAGGAAATATTTTATGAATTAAATGAACGGGTTTTTATTATTATTATTACTGGTTTCGAATATCTGGAATATTCCTGAAGAGAAGTGGATAACTGAAAAAGTTAAAAACGAAAAAGAGAAGAATACAACTCCACATAGAGGATAAGTGATAAATGGTGCCCGGGTAGGGATGAATGATATAGGTCCAAGAATGTGGTCGGATGATGATGGAGCGAAGTCATCGCTGAACCTGCAAGAGGACCCAGGTCCTAGTCGATAAAGTAACCTATCCACTTACACTCTTCTCCTTACTTCTTATTTTCGTCCTTTCATTCATTTCTAAGGGAATCTTTTCTTTGAAAAATGATAAAATTTACGCTCTATAAGTTTTTTTTTCTTTTCTTTATGCTTTAGGATATGATTAGATATCTGATTATCATAGTTTTATTTAGAGAACGAATAATTATATATATATATATATATATAATATATATATATATATATAGGGATGAATGATATAGGTCCAAGAATGTGGTCGGATGATGATGGAGCGAAGTCATCGCTGAACCTGCAATAATTATATATATATATAATATATATATATATATATATATAATATATATACAACATTTTATGTATATATATAATTATATATATACATAAAATGTTGTTATTTTATTCGGCACATATTAAACCAAACATTATTTGGAATTATTTAATGTTCATAGACGCATGATTATCTTATATATTTTTTCTTAGTGTAGTCCAGTGGATAGAGCTCTGGTCTTCTGTTCTCCAGATCCCGGGTTCCGGCCCCGACTGGGGCAGAAATATTTATTCTGTTATTTGAGGCTCCTCTGGATAATATCCAGCCCAGATAAGATGGGTACCCAAATATTGAGGGGAAAACCTGGAGGCTGAGAGTGAACTAGACCTCATCATCTCCTTACCAGTCTTTGGCCTTGAAACAGTAAGAATCTCTATATCTAATAAACCCAAGATGGGTAATGTACCCAAAATGGGTAGTAGTGTTTACAGGATTTTTTTTTTACCAAAAATACTGATAAGTATTGTGTTTGTTTATCTTTTAGAATTATTTTGTTTTTCATTTTTATAGTTTAATTTGATTTCTAATAGCTAATTTACTCGAAGACTCTATAGTCCACTTATTTTCTTCTTTAGTATTATTCTTAAGGACTTGTCACAGAATAAATAAAGAATTATTATATTAATTATAGAAAAGATTTTGAAATGATACAATAGAAAATGATCGAAACTGTATACTCTTAGCATACTTTCATATAAGTGAAAGTAAATAGGTAAATCGAAATTCACTTTAACTGCTGCAAACAACCTTTCATATTTTAGGAGCTAATGGGGCTTTAAATTGTGTTCTTCATCATTAGGATGTTTTCTCCCACTTGAGCGTAAATACTTTTGACGTGACCCCATTTCTACCCATTAAAAAAAAAAAAAAAAAAAAAAAAAAAAAAAAAAAAAAAAAAAAACTGGCGGGTAAAATATCCTTTTTAAATCTGAAATTTAAGCATAACATAATCAATTGCTAAAAATCGAACACTTCTTTTCATTTGAAATCTTATATTAATCGTTTTTTATTACATTTAAAAATATATTGTTTCCGAAATATTTCTTAAAATAACTTATTTCCTATTTTTCCTAAAAATAGTCTGAAAACCAAAAATACCACAGGTGTAGTTTGAAAAATAAGAAGCAAGGAGTCTCCTCTGGTGTACTGGCTGGCATAACAGCTTTGGTGCTCATCAATGCCCAAGGTAGCGGGTTCAAACCCGACAGATGACCCAAAGATTTTTAAATGGAGTAAAAACATCCTTAGTTATGTCCTTCGGATCACACGTAAAATGGTGGTCTGTGCGATATCAGGTACTCGTGAAAGAACCTAATCCTGATTAAACCTGGACAGCCAGTTTAGGTTTTCCACAGTTGCATCGTTCGATTAACCCTAGAAACAAAAAGTGACATTAAATGAATTAACAATTCAAGAATTCTAACAAAATTAAAAACATAATACAATTATCAATTATATTAAACTCGTTTATAACAACTAAATCAAAGAGTTTTACCAACTATTTACCGTATCATTTATTAAATTTAATCAGTATTATGTAGAGTATTATTTTAAAATGTAAATTAATGAAGAACCTTAATATTCTTCTTTCATTTCATTCATAAATACTTCATATAAGAATAGAATAGTTCTACATTAATTCGCATTATTTATTTTTTCTTAGAACAAAAAGACAAATAGTGCTTAATCTGGAATATATATATATATATATATATATATATATATATATATATATATGTATTTTTAATTTTATTTAAAAGAAATTTACAACTGTATTATACAATAAAATAGTACCTATGTGAGTGTTGATCACCTGGGCTTGATACAGGCATGCAAAGAAACTACCCACCAGTAGGACTTTTGTGTTTATTTAATGTAGTAGATCGCGAGGCCATCTTCTTTTCAGCCACCTCGGGGGATTATCAGGAATAGATGGTGATGAGATGTTGTGGACAAATGGGTTGGAGTGGTAATTTGGGATGAAAGGAGGTACAGCAAGTTAGGGCTAGATCTGCGACTAATGGGATATTTAGGTCTTTATGAATTATTTTATTTGTGACAAAGTAAGGGAATTTAGGATCTTTCGGAGGATTTTGGATTGCAAGGATTGAATGCGGAAAGAATTGGATGGTTTAGTGGATCCCCATAACTCAATTCTATATGTCCAAATAGGCCGTTATGATGGTAATATAAATTAATCTGGAATATTAAAATAAATTATTCTAGATCTAGTAATTATACTTTCTTAAAGCGGCATCTCTCTTCTTTTTTTTTTTAATTTTCTTTATTGAACAACAGAAAAGAAGAAAATAAAACAATTGCAAAAACAAATAATGAAATAGTTCATGAACGCAGATTACAATAAACCACAAAACTGTGGCATCTCATAAAAAAGATTATTTTATTATTGTGCAAATAAAAAAAAATTAAATGATATAATTTTAATTATATAAGAAAAAATCTGGTGCCGGCAACACAAGCTGCAATCGCCCGGCCGAAAGGCTGCAATCAGTTACTGGCCCTCCAGGTTGGGGGAACAATACACTAACACACATACAGTGCACAAGCACAGCACACAATACCCAAGGTCACCTACAGTACACACCTTGGGATTACCTTCTCTAGGAAGCCACCCCGGAGGTGGTGCAGGTATGCAGTCACCAAGGAGGCAGCCCCACCAGCATACTAGGATACGTAGAGAGGGTTATTGGCCCCACTATCTGAAAACAAATCAATACGAAACCTCAAAAATCAGCCTCGAGTGTGAATGGTATGAACGGAAAACTTTTCCCCATCTGTCTTGGGCATTGTTCAGCGATCATATACTTGGTCTTATCATGGTTGACCACTAGATCATATTTTCTTGCTGCTTCTGCGAGAGTTAGGAATACCTCTTCAACTGCCTTCTATGTGCGTCCAATTATATCGATGTCGTCGGTGTATGCTAGGAGCTGTACGGTTCTATTTATAATAGTCCCTGTAGTCTGAATCGCTGAATTTCTTATTGCCTTTCCCTGAGCCAGGTTAAACAGTAAACACGCTAGCGCTATCGCCCTGGCGCACTCCATTTCTGGACGAAAAACATTCTGAGTGATCGCCTTGCACTTTTAGAACGCATCCGAGGTCTGCCATGGTCATCTTGATCAGTCTTATTAGGCCTTCAGTTACTTTCAGCTGTCTCAAGGCTTCATAGAGACCCTTTCGATCCACTCTATCATATGCGCTTTGAAGTCTATGAATAAATGACGGGTGGTTATACGAAACTCATGTTCCTTTTCCAATATAGGCCAGAGGCAAAATATTTGGTCTATTGTGGATTTACCTTTTCTAAACCCACATTGGTAGGAGCCTAATTCTCTTTCTGCGTATGGAAGAAGACGTTGAAACAGAATGCTTGAAAGGACTTTGTAAGCGCAGGGTAGGAGGGCTATGCCTTATGGTTTGATAGTTTACACAATCAAAGGGGTCCCCCTTTTTAAATATGGGGCATATTAAAGATTTCCTCCATTCCGATGGCATATCTTTCTTTTCCCAGATGTCCATAATCAGATTATGTAGGGCTATTTTCAGACGTTCACCACCGTACTTGAGCAACTCAGCTGGTAGATTGTCGGCCCCTGGGGCCTTGTGATGTTTCAACCCTATCAAAGCATCAGCCACCTCTTCATCATCTGGTAGTTCAACATCCCCATCCTGATAGAGTTGAGGGCAGTTGTTTTCATCCTCCTCTTGATGTCCTGCATAAATATCCGCGAAGTGTTCCTTCCATACAGTCATGCACGCTGCCCTCTCAATAATTATATTGCTTTCGCGATTCCTGCAGGCTGAGTGGGTGGGCTTAAAAGGGCTTCCTGCTTTGATGGACTGAGGCGTAGAATCTTCCGATATCACCAATAATATAAGCCTTTCAGCTGCCTCTAGTTCCTTTCTCTCCCAGGACCTTTTCTTTCTTTATGAAGCCGTTTCTCCATTCTTTTCTTTTCCCTATACTCTTTAACCGTACGTCTACTTCGACTTGCAGTCAGTGCTTGATATGCATTATTTTTGTCCTTTGTTGCAAGCAAACATTCTTCGTCGAACCATGGAGATTTCGATTTTCTTTTTTCTTCTTCTAATATCTTCTCCATACCTCGGATACTGTTGATCGTATCTTATTCCATTCCTCATTTAGATCGTTCTCTTCATAGACAGATGTGGAGAGCACTTGATCCATTGCTTTTATGAATCTCGTCCTTTCTTTTGGATCAAACAGCTTATCCCGATTATATCTTTTTCTCATTAATATTTGGATCTAGGCCTTAAGGTGTTGATTCTGCCTATTATATGAACAGTGCTGAGGTAGTGGTCGGAGTCTACATTTGCGCCACGATTCACTCGAACATCTGTGAGAGAGCTAATATACCTTATTAGCATCTATCATCATCAGCCTAGCACATCTATCATGATGTGATCTATTTGGTTCACAGTAGCTCCATCAGGAGAGGTCCAAGTTCCTTAATGAATGCGTTTGCGAGGGAAGATTGTAGTTCCTATAAAAAGATCTCTGGAGACAGCAAAGTTGATGAACCTCAGTACATTGTCGTTAGTACTTTCGCGGAGGCTGTGTAACTAAACTCCTAAAAGATTATTGATGGAGATAGTCCATGGCCGGAGGAGAGTTGGCCGCACCCGCCTCCAATGGACTGTCTGTGTGGCCGCGGATGCGAGGAGTTTAGGAGTCCGACAGAAACTTCTAGAGGTTGCTGGTTGAGGAGGCCTGGACGCGTCAACGTGTTGTAGCGCCAAACCAATAATATTATGCGTCTATAATAAAAAATAGTTTTTATCTTTCGTTGGTCAAGAAATTCGTCCAACTTGTATATTAAGCTGTCTGTCATCGATGGCATTAAGATGATATGGTTAATCTTTTGGAATGTGCAAAATTAAAGGTATTTTAGAGGAAGACATTTTGCAATATCGGCATTTAAGCCCTGTCAGACTATTTCAATCAGAATGAAACATATATGATATTAAATTTCACATCCATATAGCGAGTTTTATCAAAACCGTTAGAGCTGTTTTGAGAAAATCATAAAAAGGTGCAAAATGCATGGTATAAAGTGGCCCTTCTGGTTACCCGATTTCGATGAAAAAGTTCTCGGGCGTATAGTTGTCTTTGATATGAAATATCATTTTCCTAGACCTTTTTGTTTTTGTGCTGGACTCACCACAAACACTCGGACACATAGACACACACACATACAAGCCTTTTTGCGGGACTTGGTTATTTGGACACAGGAGACCTTAAACGTGTATTTTCGTTGAAAACTGGAATTGTAAAATTTTACGATCGCATGTTTTCCCTTACTATACATTCCATATAGGTAAGTGAAAGTAAAATATACTCTTCATTTTAATATTGATGAAACGATTCTTGTTTCAAGCATAAACCGATCTTTTATGATTTCGCATCATAATCTTACTTTTTCTTTTGGATTAATAATTCTAAAATTTATTTTTTTGGACAATACCAAAATAAAATAGTTTTATTTCTGAATTCTGCAGAAGCGGTGAAACATAGGTATAAATTATACTTGACACTTGAGGATGGCCTTAGAGGTCGTTAACATTGTAAATTGCTAAATAAAATTATCTACTTTGGGGATTGGCCTAAAACATATATCTTACAATCTATTATATTTACAAATTCGAAATAAAAATTAAACTTCACAATGAAGTTAAAATTGATCTTATATTCAAATATGTATATGTATAAAAACGCTTTCACATAAATATGTATAAGACCACAAATGACTAAGTGAGAGAGGTCTTAAAAAACATACATTACAGCATTATAATTGGACTCAGTTAAAAACAGTAATTTCTAAGCTGAAATCTGTACTAAAAATAATGAAACTACTTAGTTTTTAGCAGTTGAATGATTAAAAATCGGACAGGGTATACAAATTATTCATATTCCATGAATGATCCTTTAGGCTAACTACATGTATTATACTACTCGATGAGTTGGCCGAAACGATTCACAGAGGACTCTTTGATACGGTGATTATACGTAACAGCTTGGAAAGCTATAGAGGAAACAGTTGATAAGGCAGATATGGGAGAGGTGTGGGTTCAGTACTCGCTGGAGCAGTAAATGTTATTGGCTAATTTGGAAGAGTGTGGCCTCATATCTCTGTACTTGACCAGAACGGCCGGCTTAGTCAGTTTCATTGGGAGGGGATGGTGATAAAGTTTGTCCCTCGATTAGGGTATTATGGTACAATGAGGGACCATAAAGCTGATAAACTCAGTCGACCATACAGCGGCTTCAGTCTGTTGTTTCATACCTTACCATAATAATCTCAATAAAATGTTCGTACATATTTTATTTACTTATATTTTGAAATATATTAATTAAATAAAGATATAACCTTTGTTATATCCTCATATTAACAGCAAAACATAAATATACCCGTAAAAACAAATGATGATTATTTTGTACGAATAACATTATATTATGCTATTTATTATAATGAATAAGAAGTTAGATAAAAATGATTTTTTTTACAGGCATAAATTCTCTTTGACTTTTAAGAGACATATTTTATATATATTTTAACAACCGTATAATCATTTTAATGGAATAGTAAATGACAAAAATGGTATTTTATCATTCCATTAAACTGACAGGGGACAATCGTAAAAAAAATTCTAGCATTGTTTCTTACGCTGCTATAAAAATACTTCTTACGAGCGCATTGTACCTATAGTTTGTAAAAATTGATATCCTACAAAATTAATAACGCTCAGAAACTGTATGTCCTGCAGCTTTTTAGAATCCCTAAAAGAGAAACTTTTTTCTGATGTTTGATTACTTTTCTAATAATAAGCGCAATGTCGCCAGCCAATGGAAATAAGTTCGATAAATACACTTTAATAATTTAAATTGAATTACATTTCAATCTCCTAAGTCGTTTTGTTATTTATTGGGGAAAATTGGTTTATTGTAATAACTAAATAATTACGTTACCTTTTCTTATTTTTTAGATTATTTCTTTACACATTTTTTCCATAGCTCGTTATTAGTTTTATTGCATTGATAATTGTTTTGATTCTAGGAACACCAACAGAGATAGAGCGTCAAGAAAGCGCCAACACTATAATATGTGGACAAAACGTGATTTTTTTTCCATTTAAGACCACGTAGTTCCAAAACAGCAGGTCCTATCGACAATGTCATATACTGAAATAACTTTAAATTTTCAATGCGAACAACACCAACATAGATTTTTGGACATAAAGCGTATCAATAAAGCCAGACACATAATAAATGTAGCAAAACGTGACTTTTTTAATTCGAACCAATATACCTCCTAAACGATTGGTCCTAGCAACAAATGTTAGTTAACAAAAAATATTCTTCACTAAATTTCTGATCAGACAGCCGTCGTGAAATTTTCCATGCGAGTAACACTATAACAGAGCCAGAGTGTGTCAATTTGATGTTGAACAAAACGTTACACAATGGAAGTTACAGACCCACAGCCAAGATACATGTCCATATCAGCTATAGAGGAGCGGAGTAGATTAGTGGTAGGGCACTCCACTAATTGCCTTACTAATTATGGGTCGACCCAAGGTCTGGAGTTCTTTTGTGGGCTTACCCAATCTCTATAAAGTAGATACCCAAACATTGAAGGAAAAATCTGGGAGTTGAGTTTGCTATCGGTCATGAAATTGTACGGATCTTTATTGTACTGAACCCTTGGCTGATAAATTTATAGGCTGATGTAGTTATAGTGCTGTTTTTTTAACATAATGCTCTATGGCATAGGTCTCGCCTCAAACCTACGATATATACTAGACATCCATGCTCCCCTGAAACCAGAACCTTACACCGTTCTACTGTGCCTTGGCTCACCCCCGAAATAAAGGATATGATAAAGAGAAGGGAAGCAGCAAGACATAAATTTCGACGCACTCGTTTGCAAGAAGACTATGTGTCTTTCAAGGAACTCCGTAATGAAACCCAATGCGCAGTGCGACGTGCTAAATCCCTCCATATTCATTCTGCCCATCCGCTTCTGATACTAAATAACCTTAGTTCCTTCCAAGTCACGCCTGACGAACTCAATAACCATTTTATATCCTCTACTCCTAATTCTTCGACAACTCCTGATATTAATTACCAAAGCTTCAATCCAGACAGTTTCTTCTTTTTTCACGTGCTCTACGATGAACTACTTGCTGCAATTTTGAAATCACGTACTAGCGACTGTGGGACAGACAACATTCCTGTAAAACTAATAAAATGCAGCCTACCATCCCTTATACCGGTTACATATTATATTATATTATATATATATATATATATATATATATATATATATATATATATATATATAATTTCTCTCTGCAAAATTCCACTTCCTCCCGGAAAACCGCTCTCGCCTGGCCACTAAATAAAGTTCCAAATCCTACATCACCGCAAGATTTCCGTCCTAGGTCTATTCTCTCCAATCTATCAAAACTGCTCGAACGCCTTGTTCAAACCCAGCTATCAAATTTTCTTGAAGAAAACATCCTCCTTAGTCCTCTCCGATCCGGTTTTCGACCCGGTTATCCTACCCAATCCGCTCTCCTTAAAATAACACAAAACCTCCAAAATGCCATTGATCACCAAAAATTAACTATACTTATCCTCCTAGATTTGTCAAAGGCGTTTGACACGGTTGGCCGTGGGATCCTTCAAACCAAACTCCAAAATCTTCCAGTATCCAACAGTGCTTTGCGATGGTTTCAATCCTTCCCCAATGATCATTCTCAATATGTAGTAGTTCCTGATCAACCTCCTTCCATTACCCTGCCTCTATCCTGTGATGTCCCTCAGGGATCGTCTCTATCCCTACTCTATTCGCTATCTAAATTAATGACCGCCCTCTCCTTATCCACCACGCTGAATACCGCCTCCATGCCTTTTCTTCCCACTCTCCGACTTATTATCAGCTACAAAAAGACCACAAGAGGACTTAAATCGAATAAGTAACTAGGCTGTAATCAATAAGTTAAAACTTAATGCTGAAAAACCAAAGCAATTGTAATAGGATCCCATCACCTCCTGAAACTGTTTCACATATCCCAACCCTGTGCTTAAATAGGAATCCTATCAAGTTCCACCCAACTGTCAGAAATTCTGTGTGGGGGGGGGGTAACCTTCGACCTAAACTCTATCCTTCAAAAATCATATTTCAGAAATCTCCCGTCAAACCTTTTCAACCTTAAAGCGACTGTTTTATCTCCGTCGCCATTCCCGTATGAAACCCAAAAACTCCTTCTTACCTCTCTAATATTTCCCCATTTCGACTATTGCTGTATGGTATAGGATGGTGTTTCTGGGGATTATAATAAAACGCCTAATTTTGCTTTGTCCGATTCATCTTCGGATTCTCCAGGTACACCTCCGTGTCCCAATTTTATGGGAAGTTGAAGTGGCTTTACCCTTCCAATCGTCGCAAGTATTTCCTTGCGTCATTCCTTTACAAGTTATCTAATCTAATATATAAGGTATATTTAGACTTACTTACTTGCATTAGTCACGGACAGAGTATCGAAAACTAATAACGAGGTCCGAAAAAAATGATGAAAAATAATCTAAAAAATACGATTGCCTCTCAAACCCTTCAATCCCACATCAGAGACCTTGAGATATGGGTTCAAGATTGGAGAACTAAAATAAATTCCAACAAATCCCACCAAATAATCTTTACCCTCCGTCGTAAGCCAATGACATCCTGTCCTACAGTATCCTTTTATAATATTCCACTTGTCCCAGTTGGGCAGATCTGCTACATAGGACTCCTACTTGACATATGTCTAACATGGAATCTGCAGACAAGGCTGAAAAGACAAGAAAGTCCTCGCCGCTTTCGATTCCTTCAATACTTACTAGACATAAGCTCAAAACTTCCATTTAACTACAAAAGGCTCATCTGCATGACCATCATAAGGCCTATATGGACTTACGGATTTGAGCTTTAGAACTCTACTTCTAAACATTAAATCGAATTCTTCCCATATTCAATTCTTACAATCCGAAAATCCTTCGTAAAATCCTTAACGCTCCTTACTTTGTCACAAATAAAATCATCCATAAAGACCAAAATGTTCCATAGGTTGCTGGTTTGGCCCGAACCAGATATCAATCTATCTATGACAAACTCCATTCCCACCCCAACCCACTACTTTCAACCCTTGCTTCCTCTTCGATTCCTGATAATCCTCCAAGGTGTCTAAAAAGAAGATAGCCACGAGACCTTCTAATTTAAAATAGTTACTGGAGTACTACCGTTAGATAGTTCCTCTACCAGTCTGTTTCATGTCATTTTTCTTTTAGCATATGTACTTGTATTACGAAGTACAGTTGTAAATTTCAATAAATAATTTTTTTTTTTTTTTAGTAAAATTTAATTTAATTATTTTTTTATTACAATAAACCAACAAATGACAAACTAATTGAAGAAAATTAATATGCAATTACATATAAATTATCATCCTTATTTCGATTGATTCGATAGACCGATTGGTTGTTGTGCTTATCACAGGAAAAATAATTATACATCACGATCAGTCAGACAACCATTTTCTTGTAGAGATTCTTTAAAACTGCAAAAAGCGTAGATTCCGAGTCTTATTTAATAAAATAATAGCAATGGGAAGATAATATACGTGTTGATTTATACGTCAAAAAATTTACATATTTATTAAATAGGTTTAAATATAGAATAAGGTAAAACCTACGGACAATGTTAGAGGGATTGATTTAGACACTCTGCGAACTACAATAAATGGGAATCTTCCGTTTTCCTTTCTCCAAAAGCCGTAGGTCTTTAAAATAGCGTGGAAATCATGAGAGCCTGGAGCAGTTATAAATTTGCACGCGGTCAGATTGGTAACAGAGATCAGACTAAAATAGAGGAAGAATATGGATAAATCCCAAAATAACATCCTTCTATTTATTTTTACAACTGCCCATTTCTTTTTAAGTTTTATCAGATAAATACTGATTTGATGAGTAATATCTTACTAAACGGATTTATTTGCAACAAGAGTTCTATTGTAGCTATTCTCGTTTGTGAAAAATAAATCAAATCTTGTTCAACGCAACTGACAACTGTGGAGCTTATTTTCTTGTTTATCAAAACTGTCGATGTATGTATGATATATATATATATATATATATATATATATATATATATATTATATATATATATATATATATATATATATATATATATGTAGTAAAGGAAAGTACTGCGATGGTGAAAATTTTCGAATTTTTACCGGAAATACAAGTATATAAATCTATATATATTTATATATAAAATTGAAGTCAGGAGGAGGATCTTATGAAAGAAAAAGAGGAAGGTTTCTTATGTCGATAGGCTTAATTTTCTAAGGTATCTCTTTATCTACATATTTAAATACGAATCCCAATTTTCCTTAGTCATCGCAACGCACGTGAACGGCTTGACCAAATTCGCTAAGTTATAGTTAAGACAGGACATCGTCTGTCGGGTCAGCTTGTTCTATATAGATATATTATCTAACTCAAATAGATTAAACAACACTTTATTTTACTTACTTAATTGGATACATGAGCACTTCTTTAAAATCAATAGCATAGGATAAATTGTTTATACTCAAGTTAATTGTGATACTGTAAATGCTAAGATAATGACAGTTTGTGCTCCCAATTATAATAAGGCTATTGTCTTTGCCAATTACACAAACAGTGGAAATACACAGTAGGCCCGAACACTGTTAAGCAGTCGAAATACATGTTTGTGTATATTTAGGAAAGTTAATCATTAACTGACGAAACCCACTGTTATAGTTTCAAGTAATTAACCTGTCTATACAGCCTGGCTAATGTAATTTAGTAGACAGCTCAGTTGGACGATAGCTAATCTACTTACATATTGATTGCCTCACCTGGCTCTCTACAAGGTAACAGTTCAGTCCATAATACATGTTTTACCTACAAAATGTATCATTTTCAATAGCCTCAGTTAATCTTAATAAATACACTTCCATTAAGTATTGCACATTTTAAGAACTTTTTAAATCCAAGGTTTAGAACAAATCATAATAAAATCCAATTTATTCATGTTTTAATTTTTACTTTCACTTAAGTATAGATGAAATATATAGTAAGGGAAATTATTCGAATTCCAGTTTTCAACAGAAATGCACGTTTTAGGATCCCCTGAGTAGAAATGGCCAAGTCCTGCAAAAAACGTCTCTGTGTGTTGGGGGGAGGAAGGGGTAAGTCAAGCGCAAAAACGATAAGTCGTACGAAACTGAAATATCATATTTGAGACAACTATACGTCCGAGATGTTACAGCAACGTTTTCTATCTCAGCCGCATCACTGGTGTGAGCCAGTGGAGGCTGAGTTAGAGCGCTGTAGCCACAAACATGCCGTACATGAGTGGAGGATCTGACCAGTGTCAGAACTCCAGTTTAAATGTTTACAATACGTCTCGCGGCCACTGTCGTTTCAATCTTCGAGGAGGAATGAAGGGATGTGTGTGTGGTGCTAGATAGAGATTGTGCTTGAGGGTTAGGATGATGACTAAGGTTCTGATAAAATTTGGAAAATTTGGATGGTACCAGGTCTAAAACAAACGGAATATTAAGGTCATGGTGTAGGGTACAGTTGCTAACGTAATAAAAAGCATTAACTATTGTTTGGAGGACTTTGGATTGGAAGGATTGCATGGGTTTGATGTTATCGGGCTGATGCGAAATTAATGCAGGTTTCCTCTATTGCAATATCTTAATTCCAATTGTGTAAACAAAGCTAATCGTAACATTGATCATTATTATACCAAAACAAACCTTATCTAATACCCTCTCTTTCACCATGAATTTGTTTAGTAAAATCGTTTTGTTCAGTGTGTTCAAAGGTCTTGAATCGAAAATGTCAAAGTGCGATTTTCGTCAAATTTATTTTTACGAATTTAAATTAGGGCGCAGCGCTGCGCAAACGGCTCGTAATATTAATGAAGTGTGGGGTCAGGGGGCTATTAATGAGTGCACGGTGCAGCGTTGGTTCCAGAAGTTTCGCAGAGGAGATTTCGACCTCGAAGACAAGGAAGGTCGGGGCCGTCATCTTGCTCTGGAAAACGACCAGCTGAGGTCAAAAGTGGAAGAGACCCAACCAAAACCACACGAGAAATGGCGGCGGAAGTCGGTGTGAACCAATCCACAGTTGTACGCCACTTGGAAGCAATTGGTAAGGTAAAAAAGTTGGCCAAGTGGGTGCCACACCAATTAAACGACCACCAAAAAAATCGCCGCTTTGAAATCTGATCCATGCTTGTGACACGCAATAAAAATGATCCATTTCTCGATCGCATTGTGACGTGCGATGAAAAATGGATCTTAGACGACAACAGAAGGCGTTCTAGCCAATGGCTGGGCAAAGATGAACAACCAAAACCTTTCCCGAAGCCCAACCTGCACCCAAAAAAGGTTATGGTCACAGTTTGGTGGTATAATGCTGGTGTTATTCACTACAGCTTTCTCAATCGAGGTGAGACTATAACTGCTGACAAGTACTGTCAAGAAATTGACAGCATGAATCAAAAATTGCAACGTCTTTGCCCAGCATTGATGAATCGGAAGGGGCCGATCCTGCTCCACGATAACGCCAGACCACACGTTGCACAACCAACGCTTCGACGACTGCACGAGTTGGGCTACGAAGTTCTCCAACATCCGCCTTATTCACCTGACCTCTCTCCTACAGACTTCCACTTTTTCAGGCATCTGGACAACTTTTTGAGGGAGAAAATTTTCAAAACCAGGACGACATTGAAAATTCTTTTCGTGATTTCATTGAGTCCAGGGATTCGGATTTTTTTTCTGGTGGAATAAGAAAGCTTGTTGAACGTTGGCAAAAGTGCATTGATTCAGATGGAAATTATTTTGATTAAATATATATGGTTAAAGTAAAGATATGGCGTATTTACAATACCTACTAAAAACCTGCATTAATTTTGCATCAACCCAATAGAATGTTTAGCTGTCTCCCACAGTTCAAGCCCGTAGGTCCATATAGGTTTCAGTACTGTCTTGTATATTAGTAATTTGTTGTCAACTGTAAGATGAGATTTTCTGTTTAGTAGTCTGTATAACTGGCCGAATCTGCGGTTGAGTTCATTTCTTTTAAGTCTTGTATGTGGGTTCCACGTCAGTCTTTTGTCTAGTAAAACGCCGAGATACCGGACTGTGTCTGAGGAAGGAAGCGATATAGAATTGAAATTAATCGTTGGACAGGATTTGCGTCGAAGGGTGAATGTGACGTGAGTGCATTTGCTTTCGTTCACCTTAATGTGCCAAGTATTACACCAGTCTTCGACAAGGGAAAGGTGCTTTTGGAGATTTACCGATGCTGCTTCAGGATCGGAATTGGATGACAAAATGGCGGTATCATCAGCAAATGTTGCCAGAAAGGTATCGGGATCGGTAGGGATATCGGCGGTGTAGAGGATGTAGAGGACGGGTCCCAAGAAGCTGCCTTGAGGATCACCGGCCTCAACAATATAATGTTTGGAAAATTCTGAACCACAGCGAACTCGGAAGGAGCGGTTTGAAGAGCAATCTCGGGTGCCACACCCGGTCAAAAGCTTGAGCTATGTCCAGAAAGGCACCCGAACAATGCTCCTTGCACTCAAGGGCGGAGGAAATGTGGTCCACAACTCGGAGTCCTTGCTGAACCGTGGAATGTTGAGGACGAAATCCAAATTGATGTGAAGGAAAATTTTGAAATTCGTTTTAGTAGGAGCTTTTCGAAAATTTTTGAGAGTATCGGGAGCAGGCTAATTGGTCTGTAAGATGAAGTGCTGTTAAAAGGTTTGCCTGGTTTTAGGAAATGGATGATAGTTGAATGTTTCCATAAGGGAGGGAAATAGGTAGTGCGTAGGATACAGTTATAGAAATATGCAAGAAATGTAATGGCTTTGGGAGGAAGTTGTCTTAAGATCTGAGGAGTAAGGAGGTCGTATCATGGGGATTTACGGAGAGGAAGCTTTTTAAGAAGATATTTTTGACCTCAGAGGGATTAACTGCTTTAAGTGGTAAGGATAGTAGTATTGGTGACATAAGGAACTCTTCAAACTGTTGCAGTATGGGTTGGATTGAGCTCAGGATGAGGAGTGAAAACTTTGGAAAGGTGTCGTGCAAATTCCTCGGCTTTATCCTTGTCGGAAGCAGCCCAGGAACTATCACAGCGGCGGAGAGGGTGGGAAATGGTACGGGATTTTAGAATTCTCTTCGTGACATTCCATAGGAAATTGTCACAAGTCGAGACAGAGGAGAGGTAGGAATTGTAGGATTGGGAACGGAATATGCCAACTCCCGCTTTAATTGTCTACAAAAAAAGTTGTACGAGCGGCGATTTTCTGAGTGGCGTGTGCGTTGCCATAATGATCTGGCTCTGCGTTTGGTTTTGATGAGGTCCTTCATGTATTGTGGTAAATGGCTTTTGTAAGGAATGATTTGGGATTGTTTGGGAGAGGAGGCAGTCCAGGCAGCTTGTTGAATCGAAGTTGTAAAGGAATATACGGCATCATCAAGGCCAGTTGGGGTTTTGAGAGGTACTCTGAGGTCAATATCCTTGGTGAGGATTTCGCGGAAGAGGTTCAAGTTGACAGGACCTCTAATGAATGACGGTGGGACAGATTTAGGAATAGGAGTTATGGATACATTTAGGATCAATGGACTATGATCAGAGGATAGTTCATCAAGGCGAGTTACGGAATAGTTTTATTTTATTTATTTTTTTTTTTTTGGGGTTTTAGGGCGTACAACAGCCAGGTCATCAACGCCCGATGGTTAGTTAATATGGTTTATCCTTGAGAGGTGTTTATTCTTAGTTCAAGAGTAATTAAGTAGCCATGAGTAAGTCAGCTATGTCCGATTCTGAGGCGGGTAATAGCGACTTCTTCTCGACGAGAACTACGGCTTGAGGTTTTCCAGGAGTTTACGGTTTTCTTAATAAGTTTAAGCTTACTCGATGGGCTTTCATCCCACATGAATGGATTGCCACCTTATTATTACTATTTCTGTTAGGGGACGGGCCAGTTCCGGTGCGATGAGGATCGCTGCACCCCTACCAGGCAGATTCAACGCTTCTCTGGCAGCTCTGTCAGCCATCTCGTTTCCTAATATACTAACATGGCTGGGTGCCCAGACGAAGAGAACCGTCTTAGTTACTTCTTCTAGAATGAGAAGGTAGTCGTGAATGCGTAGGATGGTCGGATGTATAGAGTGCATATTGTTTAAACCCTGAAGTGCGCTTAGTGAGTCGGAAACAATTGTTATATAGTCCATCACGACGTTCGACATGCAAAAATAGAGAGCGGAGGCAATAGCATTCAGTTCGGAGGTATAAACATTGCAGGGGTGGTGTAGTTTTCTCTTATGTGTCGAGTTCGGTGTAACGAAGGCACAAGCTGTTGAGCTATCTGACTTCGAGCCATCTTTATATATTCTATAATGGTTTGGTAGGGTTCGAAGTAGGTTCTGGAATTGTTCTTGATATTGCAAGGGCGTTGTGCTTTGTTTATGGAGTTTGGATAGCTGGAGGTACAGTTTCGGAGGGTGGTAGGTCCAAGGAGGCGTGTTTATTTCTGTATTTTTGACTGCTATAGTTTTTAGTTCCCTGAAAATTGAGCTTAATCTTTCTGCGATGGGCAGTGTTGCATTTTCATTTTCTTGGAATTTTCTTGAAAATTTAGGTTTGAAGATATACGGATAGGTTGGGTGTGAGGGTTGGAGGTATAATCGAGATAAATAATTCACTGCCAGTTTTTGACGCCTGATTATCAGTGGTGGTACTCCGGATTTATCACATAAGCTCATTATGGGACTTGTTCTGAAGGCACCTGTAGCAATGCGGATATGAAGCGTATCGAGCTTAGACAGACTTCGGAAGTGTACTGATCCAATAACGAAACATCCGTATTCCAGTTTCGTGCGGATCAAATTCTTATAAATTTTTAACATAGTAGATCTATCTGATCCCCAAGAGGTGCCACAAAGGACTTTTAAAATTTTCAATTTAGCCGCGCATTTCTCTTTAAGGGCGTTAATGTGAAGGTCCCAGGATAATCGCTTGTCGAATATTAGTCCTAAGAATCTGCAATGATCGACATACGGTAGTGGGGTCTCGCCAAGAGTAAGTTCTGGCGAAGGTGGTGTTCTCCTTGTTCTGTTTAAATGCATGCACTTAGTTTTTTCGGAAGAGAACTCTAGGCCTAATTGTTGTGACGACATATAAAGTCGATTGAGTGCGTCTTGCAGTTTTGCTTTTATCAACATGTTACGAAATAGTTCAGGGAGCCTAATCCGCTGTGAATGAAGAAGTCGAGGATGTCAGGATTAGGGTTAAGATCTGTTGGCCAGTAGGTAGGAGAATCGGGAGATAAGAGATGAAAGAGTGAGTTGAGTGCAGACAGCAAATTTCGTGGGCGGGAAGTGGGTACGGATGGGTAGGTAAGTGATGGGAGAGGGGTCGGCGGACAAAGACAGCAGTACCGGCATGGGCTTTGCCGTCTGGATGGTCTGTCCGGTATGTCGTGTATTCTGGTATTTTGAAGTACTGTTGAGTGGTTAGTCTAGTTTCAGTAATGAGTGCAACATCAACGTTTTTGTTTTGCAGTACGGCTGTAAGTTCGTCAGTGTGAGTTATAACACCATTCGCATTCCAAAGGAGAACGGATAAGGAATTAGGTGAGGTCATTTATGGTTTTTGTAAGGCAGGAATGAGATTTGATATAAGGTTCGTCGTAAGGAGTGATATTAGAGGCATAACAAGGGATTTGATTTCGGAGATAAAGGATGTCATAAAACTGGTAAGGTCTATGGCATTTGAAGGAGGAGGAATATGAGAGATTTGTGGTAGATTAGGATTTTTAGGATTGGTTACATTTTGAGGAAGAGGTATATGTAACGGATTGAGGTATATTTATTAGTTCCGGCAGGGCCACGGCTTCGGTACTTTGATTCCCACCTCCAAGTAAGTGGGCAAATGATACATTGGCATCAATAAGTTTTGAGGGTTCTCTTCTGGTGCTTACTTGTCTTGTTGTTTCATCCAGTACTTGAGGTTTTTGAAACCTGGTCCTGAGTTTCTTATAGATTTGGCATCCTTTATAGTTGGTCTGGTGTTCCTAGAGGCAGTGAGCACATACAGCGGGTGTTGATTTTGGTTTCGTACATTCCACAGACTTGTGCTGTTCACCGCATTTCACGCAGCGTGGTATGTGATGACAATAAGTTTTAGTATAACCATATGCTTGTCAATTGCGGCACTGAATTATCTCTCTCTTTGTGTAAGGTTTTTTAACTCTTACACTGAAATAGTACAATCTATTGAGGTCATAGATTTTTTCAATTCCTTCTACTGGTTCCAAGTCCACAAAAAAGAGAGGTAGAGGAATTTTATCCTTTAGGACATTAGTGACTTGCCGCACTTTATAGCCCATCTCCGTTAGTTCTTCTTTAATAGCTTCAACTGGTGTCGAGGGGTGTAAGTTTCTGATTACAACCCTTAAAGCTCTCTCTTGGCGTAGCTGATAGGAATGGAAATCTGCTTTTGTTTCAGTTAGATATTTCACTATTTTTCTATATGTCTCGGCAGTAGTAGGAGATATTTTGGTATCATTAATTCTACTCATACAGTAGTAGCTGGTAGAGTCGGTAATTTTGTTCAATTGCACACACAACAACTGGAAATTTCTAATACTTTTGACAAATATTGGAGGAGGCCGTGGTTCACTGGGTAGAGGAGTAGATTCCATGTTTTCTTTTTCATTATGTAAAATCTGAAAAGGATTCGGGGTGAAAAAGGGTGATTCGTCAGTCATCCGTTTTGACGATGTGCCAGGTTGTGGTTCAGATTCTGAATTAGTACCGGAAGGGGTTGCTTGTAGATTTAATCTATTATTAGTATCACGGCGGGGTCTTTGTTTTGTAGGAGACGGGATTGAACCACTACATCTAGATCTTTTAGTTGAAGCTTTGGAGGACATTACTTGATGATAATATCGCATTTCATGTATATAAAGTAATTAAATAATAACCAGATGTGGAAAAAAAAACAATAACTTAAAAAAAAGTTAAGCAAGAACAGCCTTGCCGGGCTATTGGCAATCAGCTGGCATGAAGAGGTGACTCAGCATTCACTTTACACTGTAAATTATAACACAACTTACCGTTGTTTGCTCCAATGTTGATGTTGTCCTGAAGTCTGATGATGTTTTCAAGACTGTGCTGAAGTGAAATCCAACTGCAAAAGCAAGAAATCCGAGAGCCGACTTGAAAGATGACTGCTATACTCACGCGCATGCGCAGAACTCGATAAACAACTAAAGGAGAGAAGTGCAAAAATATTATTTTATACAATTTTTGTGATTGTGAACACAAGAATAATAATATAGACGTATAATATACCGTTGGATAGCTAATGATTTAAAAAATATATTATCTAATACACGAAATTGTTAAGGTTAATGGAGAGAGGTGAAAAGCCGATAAAAACTAACTGATTGTTGTAGATAAAAATATAATAGATTATTTAATAAAACACATGTTTCAGTTGAAATTCAATTTAATTAATACTTTAACGATTTATTTTTATCTCTAAATGTATTTAAAATTCTTGATTGATTTTAACAACGGAAGTAAGTGAAAGTCGTGTGTAGCGCTTTCTAGTTTTCGACGGAAATGTTTTAGGGTCTCTTGAGTCCAAATCACCAATTTACAAAAAAGGTGTGTGTTCTAAGTCTAGCGCGAAAACTATTGATTTAACTATTGGATCTACAGGCGATGCGTGGTTTCTCTTCTAAGTAACTTTTCTGAATTTATTAATATTTAATTATTTTTGAGAATATTAAAAAACTCATCGGAATGCTTTATTAGATAACTACAGGATTCGGAATTGATTATTCCTTTAAAAAATATTTGAATAACTCGATTTTTTGTCTCAAAATCTACTGTGCGGTTAAAATAATTGTTAATGTTTAAAGTGAACAAAATAATATAATTTGTGATTATTTTCTAGCACTAAATTCCCATACATTACTATAGCAAATACAATTTTTATTTAAATAATTAATATTTCAAGAAATCATTAATGTGAGTTTTATCTCATATGTAGATAAGAAGAGTATAGATAATGGCGGTAGATCACGGATTAACCAAATATCTCCTATTTACTCTTAATCCATGAATATCATAATAATTTTACAGCGATTCAAAGGAGATTTATTAATTTCATAAGACAATTTATTACCGGGCCTATTGACCTAAGTAATTCATTATTTCATTAACCACATTCAGACAAAAACTGACGGATTTTTAGCTTAATATCTCGAATGTAAGAATAAATGTAATTTAAGAAATATGTTTTTATAGCATTTCGGCATTGGCTTATATAAAATTGTTTCATTAAAGAAAATCTTTATCCCCAAAAGTCACAGAAATATATAATCAGTGTATATTGTGTAAAATTGAAAATTACATTTAGAGAGGAACTAATTTTGAAAGGTGATATTTTCAGTTTTTTTTCCTCAAATTGTCTCTTCTATTCTTCAATAAGAGTAATGGCATAGCTTTGGTATGGATCTTGAGAGAAACTAAGTCCTGAAAAATATTTTTTATTATGCGCATTCCAGCAAAATTTTCTTAATTGAGACTTTAATTTCCAAAAGGTACTAAAAGACACTTTTTATGAAATTCATATTTTGACATTTTGTATTCTCATAATTTATTTTTATCTAAATCTCCTATTTGATTTTTTAGTAATAAGAGATTTTTGTGCTTCCAGTAAAATTTCCTAGAATGGATGTAGTACCATCTTGAAATCAACGTATCAGCTGATGAGACCATGTAACTCATGCATTTAACTTTTAGTGTCTTACCTTATTTTTTAAAATTGTTTTTTTTTTTCAACAAACATGGCGAGGAAGTGAATAAATAACGAAAAAGCTGAAAAAAAAAAAAAAAAAATATTATATATATATATATATATATATATATATATATATATGTATATATATATATATATATGTATGTATCTATATGTATGTACTGTTTCAACAAATCTATTTGTACTGTTTATAGGCAAATGTTCGTGCAATGGAGGGATTAGATCTAGATCAAACTCAGCTGCCAGCTTTTTTCCCCTATTTTTTAAGTACCTACTTTATAGAGGCTAAGTATGTCCCAAGAGTGTCTCCATACCCCAGGGTTACCCAACGGCTGAAATAACAGAATAAATTCCGCCTCAAACAGGATTCAAACCTGGTACATGGGAAACAGTATATTAGCGCTTTATATACTAGACCACACGACTCCCTAGAGTTAAATTAGAAAACTTAAATACACTTAAAGTTTTTGAAATTTTCGCGTTTTTATTAAGCTTTAAATTTTCTCACGGTATCTTGAAATAACAATTACAGCGTAAACTCTAAAATTGAGTTCTGTAAATGTAAAACCATGGTTTCACTGTCTATTCAAAAATGATCCAAGATATAAAAGAAATATATGAAACCTCAAACTTGTTCCGCTATTCTTTTTTTAATATTTAAATTCTTCCGTCTCAAAAAACTGGTAGGCGTTTTACACATATTCTCAGTTTACCCCGTCTCAATTTAATTACTTTTATAGTATTTTTTTTTTTTTCTTTCACTTGCAATGTATGAATTCTTTCACTTTGAAATAAACCTAACTCACCAATGAAGTAATATTTTATATATAGTTATTTAAAATCATGTTGAAAAATGATCACAATGAGAGTATATGTATAGTTCAAAAGGAATGTAAATAATCCTTTGTTTATCTTTTTATCTCTGTTAAATCCTCTCAGCGTCAAGAAATGTCGTTAATACCAGTCTTTATTTGGTTTTCTACTGTCATAGTGGATCTGTTCCCTCATAATAGTATTTCTTAAAAAATAATTCATTGATTCTGTGTTTTCCAAAATATAATTTAAGTCCAACAACGATCTCTCTTTGATCCGCAACGGAAGTTGAAGTGTTCAATGACTGACCCGGTTGATCAAACACATCCTAAATCTTTAACTCTTCTACAGATGAAGTGTGAGTGGGCGTAACTTCCATACCAGAACTCTCAGTAGCTTTTCACATTCTTTCTCTTTCTCTCACAGCCCTTCCACCTGGCATTTTCACATTACACCAACATCAACAAGCTAAGCTCTTTAACGCCACGTTTTTGACGATAAACGTTAATGAACGATCAGTTTTTTTTTTTTTGGTTTTTTTTTAAATATCACACCAATCAAAGTAAAATTTCTTAATATATATTAACACAATGTTACACAGGCTTTGTCTGGAGCTCTAATTGGAGGGAAGAGAAATATTGTAAATTCCGAATTTCTAAATATTTATAAATCAAACATAAATAGAGTGTACATTACCACTTCCTTTCTTATCGTTTTGGATTGGAGTATAATACAAAATATCTCAGTTTCATTTTTCTTTCTCTGTTTTGGGATCCATCTAATGAATCATAGCTTGGTATATCATGAACCAGAATCATCTTTGTTTTGTGATGCTCCATGTTACCCTCCCGGTATTTAATTCGTATACATTCTTGCGAAATGACAAATCATGTCATTTGGAGTAATTAATCTCCTTGTTTTCTGTATTTAATTCAGCACTTCTTCAGGTGCTTTTATCGCAAATATCTTTGACGAAGCACTAGCCCTTCGAAATTCTTGAACCTTAGATTTTGTTTATAATTGCGTATGGGAAAGGATAGAGGATTAGCCATTAAATTCTCTAAAATGACAAACTAATTCTCTAAATTCTATATATATATAAAATGACAAAGGTAGTGAAAGCTTAAAAACGTAATTTACTCCTCACATACAAAAATATAAAATAAAATAAAAGTTTAGCAGTTCATTTAAACGATATTGCTATTGTAGAAACAAATAATATATATAGGAGATTTTACTTCACTTTGCAATAATTATTTTTCGTTTTATTTACTTCATTTTTCTAATTTTGAAACTATAAATTATAGATCGATAAATAAATATAGTTTCGGAGACTTTTTCAATAAATATCCTCGATTCATTGTACAAGATTGAAGTCTCATACGCCTTGAAGTAGAGTAGTTGTATCTCCTTAAGGAAAATTCTCTGCTGAACTTGAAATTCTCTGCTCTGAAAAAAATCAAAAAATAAAGAAAACCTTTCATTCGGTTTTTATGGAGAAAAGTGAAGAAGTTGAAAAAAATTAAGGGTTATAAATCTGTTCTAGCAAAACTATTATAATCACTCACAAGTATTGGTACAAGGAGTTATTTAGTACATTTATAAGCATTTTTGTTGACTTATTAGTGGAGTAAGGACTAGGGCTTTTTACCCTTTTCCCATTGGTGGATCAACCATTAATGTGTGTAAAGTGGTGTAAATGTGTACTGTAAAAATTATAATCCAGCACACAATTATACTAATCTATTAAAGCTGAGCGTGATAAGATATCAATATAAAAGTAATATTCTAATGGCCTTCGAGTGAGTAAAGATGATGTTTTTCGTGTTTCTTATATGTGTGTTGGGGCTGATCCTTGGACAGGATGGGCTGAGAACTGATGATGTCGTCGACGATATCATAAAAACTATACATCTCAAGACTAATTCTATAGACACATTTAAGATTGCTGATTTCTCTGTGTCCTTTGCATATCATTTATTACCTGTAACCGTTACTTGCAAGTATGGCGTGGTTAAATCTATCGGATCTTTGAAGCTTTCTGGTACGCCTAACGTCACTAAATATCATAACACTACCATCGTGAACATACCTTTGGAATTTAGTGACCTGGAGTATGATTATTCTTACTGTAAGTATCTTTTACTTGGCTTGATTGAATCGGATGGAAATCTCAATGCTAGAGCTCTTTCCAACTCGCTAATGGTACAAGCATCGATAAAAACAGATGGTGAAAGTTACGAAGCTATTATATCCGACATAAAGTTTTTAAGCGTTAGCAATGTTAATGTTACAATGGGAGGTAGCTATGGAAAACAGGTGATAAAATATGTTTCACGTCCAGCTATTGAGTATATGTACAAAAATATAACTCGTGTGATAGTTGACAAAATTGACTTTGTGACACCACTTGCAATTTCAAGTAAACATTTAAATAATAATACCGAAACATCATCTTAATGTTTATAAAATCTGTATAAGCGATTTAAAATATATATTCTAGAAAAATATGTTGTTTTATTATTCCAAAACATTATCGGATAAATTTTTGTTAATATCATTTTTTTCTTAAACCATATTTTTACTTTCAATTTGATTTATTTAATGCTTTTTTTTTATTATTTGGTATTTCTCATACTTCCTTCCGTATCTTAGATATATATTAAGATAATTTTGAATAACAGATTTTTCCAAACATTTTTTGATGTCTTTAAATAGTTTTTGGTTAGTTTGTTGGTTTGGTACATTGGTTTTGAAGATGCTTTGAAAACGTATTTTAGTCAATTATTTGATTAAATAAGGAAATGTACTAAGAGAATGCCATCTATTTCGAATATGGATAACGACTAAAATGAGAGAGTACACAGGTCATTGAGGAATGCCATGTGTCACTTTTCTTATTTTTGATAAAATACAACGCATATGTCTACAACAATGGTTTATTATTTCCAAATAACAATATTGGGGTATAACTGTTTATACATTTGTTTGTTTGCATTTAAGTAACATGAAAAGCACTAATTCAAAGCATCATATCATAACACTACCAATGATTTCAAAACGCAATATCTAAGCTAGCTGTTAACCAAATTCAATGATTCTTTTTTCATTTGGTCCAACAGTTTTTTTGGAGAATAGCACTGGGATCTCCTGGAACCCTGATTTGCTATCTATTTGTGAATGGCAAAGTTTAGTTTGTCGTTACCGAGTGTAGAACGTAAATCATTAGTTCAAGATAATTGTTTTTATGCTAATAAAGTTTCTATTAATTTTTATTGTATTATTGACATGTAATTTTTTTTTTTGTTTTGTTTTTTTGTTTATCGCACTTTATTGATTCTAAAGCTCTATACACACTTTTCTCTATCTTAAAAAATAACTGAGTTATAAGCGTATTTATGTGTAAAATATCGATTTTTTTCTTTTCTTTTTTCTCTTTTATTTAATTATTAAAAAACAATAATGAATTTTTTTTTTCTATCTTCGAAAATAACGTAGTTACGAGCGTATACATAAGCGAGATTTCAATTTTTTTCTCTTTTATATAATTATTCAGCACTAGTCTGCTGTGCTCCGGATCCTGGGTTCGAATCCCGGCTGTGGCAGAAATATTATTTATTCTGTTAATCCAGTCGGGGGGCGACCCTAGGGTATGGAGACCCTCCTGGGGCAGACCCAGCCTCTATAAAGTGGGTACCCAAAAAACCTGGCGGCTGAGCGTGATTAAGGCCTAATCACCTCAATGCACTGCCGTTGGCCTAGAAACAGTACGAATCTCTTATGTACTGAGCCCAAGACCCTTCATGGGTTGTAGTGGTACAGGTTTTTTTTTTTTTTTTTTTTTTTTTTTTTTTTATAATTATTCGCGGTGTTTTGTTTAAAAAACGATAATAAGTTTTTTTTCTATCTTTAAAAATAACGTAGTTGCAAGCGTATAAATTAGCCATTTTCAATTTTTCCTTTTTCAATTTTTTTCTTTTTTGTTTGTTTATCGCGCTTTACTGATTCTAAAACTCTATACATATTTTTCTCTATCGTCAAAAATAACTGAGCGTATTTATGTGAAAAATGTCAATTTTTTTTCTTTTCTTTTTTCTCTTTTATATAATTATTCGCGTTTTGTTGGTGAAAAAACAGTAATAAATTTTGTTTCTATCTTCAAAAATTAACTGAGTTATTGAATAAAATCCTTGTAATCGGCCGCCATTTTAAAACTAACCAGCTGATATCAACGTCTAGGTGTTAGGATCATCGTTGAGTGGACTAGTATTTTCGTGGCTAATTCAAAAAAATTGGTCCAGTAGTTATATCGGAGATATGCCGCGGACAAATGGATTCTACTCATCTTGAAACGTAAACCCTCAAATTCTGAGCAGGGGTAATTTTTTTTTTTTATTTAGTCGATTACAAAGGTTGATTATTAAAAATAATAAACCAAAATGATTGAGGTGAGCCTGATCGACATTTCTTAGGCATGAGTTATTTTTGGGAAGAAAGTCAGATAGACATAACCAGATTCATTCTGAGCTAGCATCTGACTTTTTTTAACTTTGCTAGTGAATGTTACCGATCATCTAAGTACCGACCTAAGTGGGATTAGAGATTAATCTTCTCTGGAGTTATAAATAAACATACGCATTTATAGGTCATAAATAAAAATTATCCACTTTTCACTCGATCAGAAACCTCTTTGTTATTTCCAACATTTCAGCCACTAGGACATTCTCAACGGAATCCTTTAAAAAACTTTTGTCATAACTTTTTTTTAAAATGTCTACTAAAACAATCATTTTGTAGTTTTTAACATACTTAATTAAATAATTTAAATATCTACATGGTAACTTGATAAAACAAAATTTCCAAGCTGTTCTTCTTAAGTCAATTTTGTTTTTATACTGGCATAAAGCTTAAAGGTTAAACCTTATAACGAATAATATTGTCATTCAGAATTACATTTTATCAACCTTTATATATCAATTTTTAATAGAATGAATCAATAAAACTTCATATTTCTTTTCTCCCCTATTGCCTCTTAGCGTGGGTGTGCCTCCAGCCAGCAGTCCAAGGTAGACGTCTTAGTCTTGGCTTAGTTTATTGCCATTCACTTCTTTTTCGACTCCTTTTACCACTCAGTAACTGAAGTCTACTCGAAGTGCATGCGTTAAGAATTAAACTATCCGAAACCTAAACCGTCCCTCAATGTTCCTCATTCCGCCACCAGTAGTTTGTCTTCGCCTTCCAATACCTTCGATGTGGAACAGGTAAAAAATCCTTTGGACCTCTTTCCCAACGGTTTCACCTCCATTGTTTTTAATGGATCCCTACGGTGTTCCATGCAACAGACATGCCCAAAACTAGGGTTGTAAAAGAGCTGAGTCTAAGTAAAAGGCTATAAGGCTCGAACCCCTGAGGCTCCAGCTTCCACTCCAGCTTCCTTTTGAGTCGCGGCTCGAGCCTTCTGAGCCTTCTAGCTTCACAGCAAAATACTCGAGTCTTATCTCAACCTTTATGAAGCACTTTGATCATCACAGTGTGATGGGCTTAATACATTTTCTTAAATTTAATGTGTTATAGACAATTTCGCTATAACATCAAAATTTTCCGAAATTTCCCTTGAAATGAAAATTAGCATATAGTTTTATGCTAATTTTCATTCGCTTTTCTGGCTGTATGTTGTAAACGAATCAAAGGGTTTTCACCATTTCCAAAATTTTCCTAGTAAGATTCGGATAGCCTAATATGATAATCACCATATCGCTTTACTCCGAATTTCCATTCGCTTTTCCGGCTCTATCTCTTGAACGTATCAATGGATTTTCATCATTTCCACAATTTTCTGACTATTTTGTGGTAGCCTGATACGATAAGCAGCATGTATTTTCATATATTCATGTATTTTCACGATAAGCAGCATGTTTTTTCCCCAAAATTTTCATTCCCTTTTTCGTTTCTATCTCGTCAACGAATAAATGGATTTTCGACTATTTACAGGCTGATTATCATATTGCGATCGTGAAATTTTTCGAATTCCAGTTTTTAACGGAAATACACGTTTCAGAGGCCCCTGAGTCAAAATAACCAAGTCCCACACAAAGGTCTTTATGTACGTGGTAAGTTCAGCACGAAACGAAACTAAAATTTCATATTTAAGACAAGTATACGCCCGAGATGGTACAGCAATAGACCGGAAGGGCTACTTTATGCCAAGCATTTTGTACTTTTTTACCATTCACTGAGAAAAGGCTCTAACGATTTTGATTAAACTCACTATATTGTTGTAGAATTTATATTTTGAACATTCCAAAAGATTAACCATACCTTCTTAATGGCATTGATAATGAACTGCTAAATATAAAAGTTGAACGAATTTGATGTATAGCTTTTTTCAGTCAAATTCATAATTTTTTCAGTCAAATTCATAATTTTTTCAATCGAATTCATAATTTTTTCAGTCAAATTCATAATTTTTTCAGTCAAATTCATAATTTTTTCAGTCAAATTCATAATTTTTTCAATCAAATTCATAATTTTTTCAGTCAATTTCATAATTTCTTGTACCCATTTTATACAGTAAATTTAATGAGGTTTTGCTACCAAGGACTTAACATTTGTATTAAATCTTGTTGTTGTTTATCCCCTAAACGTTACTTTATGTTATTGTGCTTAATCCGACGGTGCAGCGGGAGTCTTAAGTTTTGCCTATCCAGGTTTACTTAAGATAGGGATCTTTCACGAGTTACACTTTTTAAATCTTTTAAGGGTCACTTGTGGAGCACAAATATAGGATGACCTGCTGGTTTTGGACTTGCGACCTTAAGCATAGAAGGCTGTTATGCTAGCCACTACTCCACAGGTGACCCTCAATGTTCCGAAAATCCACAGGTGTTTGAATCTGCCGGGTTTAAACACGGGACCTTGGGCTTATAGATCTTTAACACCTTGCTGAATGCATCCAGGGTCATCTGTGGAGTAGTGGCTAGCATAACAGCCTCTTTTAAAGGACGAAATAACCAAGGGTTTTTACTCCCTGGCCATCTGCCAGGTATGAACCTTAATCATAGAGAGCTGTTATGGCTAGCCACTACTCCACAGGTGAACCTTTATGCATTCTAAAAGGTGTTAAGGACTAATATGTCCAAGGTCAGGGGTTCAAACCCGGCAGATTTAAACACCTTGTTGAATGCATCGAGGGTCACCTGTGGTGCAGTGGCTAGCATAACACCCTTCTATCCACTAAATAGCGAGTCCATACCTGGCAGATGGCATTATATTTGCTTTTAGGGAGTAAAAATCCTTGGTTATTTCGTCCTTTAAAAGAGGCTGTTATGCTAGCCACTACTCCACAGGTGAACCTTTATGCATTCTAAAAGGTGTTAAGGACTAATATGTCCAAGGTCAGGGGTTCAAACCCGGCAGATTCAAACACCTTGTTGAGTGCATCGAGGGTCACCTGTGGAGTAGTGACTAGCATAACAACCTTAAGATCGCAAGTCCTAGTGGATAGAAGGATGTTATGCTAGCCACTACACCACAGGTGACCCTCGATGCACTCAACAAGGTGTTTGAATCTGCCGGGTTTGAACCTTTGACCTTGGACATATTAGTCCTTAACACCTTTTAGAATGCATAAAGGTTCACCTGTGGAGTAGTGGCTAGCCATAACAGCTCTCTATGATTAAGATCGCAAGTTCAAAACTAGCAGATGGTTCTATATTTCATTTTGGGGATTTAAAATCCTTGGTTATTTCGTCCTTTAAAAGGAGCTGTTATGCTAGCCACTACTCCACAGGTGACTCTGGATGGATTCAGTAAGGTGTTAAAGATCAATATGCCCAAAGTCACGTGTTCAAAACCGGCATATTCAAACACCTGTGGATTTTTGGAACATTGAGGGTCACCTGTGGAGTAGTGGCTAGCATAACAGCCTTCTATGCTAAAGGTCGCAAGTACAAAATCAGCAGATAGCCCTATATTTGTGTACCACAAGTGACCCTTAAATGATTTAAAAAGTGTAACTCGTAAAAGATCCCTATCTTAAGTAAACCTGGATAGGCAAAACTTAAGACTCCCGCGGCACCGTCGGATTAAGCACAGTAACATAAAGTAACGTTTAGTGGATAAACAACAACAAGATTAATTAAAAATGTTAAGTTCTTGATTGCAAAACCTCATTAAATTGACTGTATAAAATGGGTGCAAGAAATTATGAAATTGACTGAAAAAATTATGAATTTGATTGAAAAAATTATGAATTTGACTGAAAAAATTATGAATTTGACTGAAAAAATTATGAATTTGACTGAAAAAATTATGAATTCGATTGAAAAAATTATGAATTTGACTGAAAAAATTATGAATTTGACTGAAAAAAGCTATATAATTAAAGGAGAAAAGAGCATTAATATTTTTATTTTTCTGATAATAAGGACAGTATTTTAGACTTATAATACACTGTAGTGTATTGAGGATGCTGAGGGGAGTAAGTTGGGAATTGGATAATTATTATATTAATTAAATAAATATTAATAAGCTTTGTCGGCAAAAGTCAAAAGGCATTTCCCAAACCCCCTTGGATTGTCCGTGGGCTTCGGCTGTCCCCCGCGGTACACCTGGTGCTTTCTTGATCTCAGCTACTAGGCTGGACTTCCCATATCAGCCCCGCCTCCCTTTGTCCGATAACAGATTGGCAATTTCCAAAATATGGGACTTTTTAAAAGAAAGGGGGAGAGAAGTGACGACATAGCAAAACCATTGTGAAGATATTAACTCACACAAAACTTTGTAAAATGTAATGAATGAATGAAGTTAAATACCTTATTTACAAATATTATTATATCTTTTTAACATAATAATGTAATGTTTTTAAAACTAAAATTATTCCTCATTTATTGTTACTCTTATATTTTTTTTAATTGCTTCAAGTGAATGATTTAAATTTATTTTTTATTAAACTTATTAAATGTTCATGTACTTACAAAGAATGATTTATTGAAAATTGATGTTTTGAGTTTCGGAATTAGTAATGGATATTTAGAGGCTTTATTATTTCTATTATAAATGTCGTGTAAGAAGCCAGCTCGGGGTTTCACTTTTTAATATTTTACATGTAATGGTTAATTAAATTAAATATTCTTGATCTAATCTTCATCCAGTTTAACTGCTTATAGTAAGGTGTGATATGTTGATCTATTGGGGTTTGTGTTGTGTAACGTACAGCTGCATTCTGGGCTCTTTGAAGTATATTTATTAATTTTTCGGTGATATCCGTATAGGTCATACTAGCATATTTCAGGTACAGCATAACCAAAGAACTTATCAGGATTTTTCGGCATAGAAGGCTGAAAATTTAGTTTTCCGAGTCGGAATAGTTCTTTGTATATTTTACTACAAATATGCTGAGTTTGTACATTCCATGTCAGATTATTACTAATGAAAATGTCTAAATTATTTATTTGCGTTTCATACAGCAGCTCTGTATTAATTATTGATATTTTGTTCATTTCGTTTATATTTATTTGTTGTTGTGTTCGTAATCCTATTATTATTGCCTTTGATTTTTGTGAATTTATATTTAATCCGTGATCACCACACCATTTTTCCAGTCTTTTCAAACCTTGAAATTTACTCACAGTTGGTGTTTAGTTCCTGCTCTTTGCGGATGGTTTAGTTCTTTTCGGAGGCAGTTCGGGGAATCTTCAACAAGCAGTTAATGAGTGGTAAGAGGAGTTGAAAAAGAAGGGAATGACAATAAACTCAGCCAAGACTAAGTTCATTCAAGTTGGAAGAACCCAAGAGAATGCAAGGATTTTCTGTAACAATGAGGTTATCGTTGTCGGACAACACTCATTTTGGTAACGAGATCAACAGATCTGGAAAAATGGAACCAGAAATTATAAAAAGGATATCAAAGGCCAACTAAGTTTACTACCAGATATGCAAATCAATAATCGGAGACAGAGAGACAGGTCAAGACACAAAGTTATATATGCTTAAGAAATTATACATCCTGGTTCTTCTTTATGGATCTGAGAGCCGGGATTTGACTGAAAGGTTACTGAGCCGGACCACGGCGGCTGAGATGAGGTTCCTGAGAAGGACAATTGGAATAACCAGAAGAGTTCGTATCCGAAATGAGAGAATTAAGAAAACACTTGGATATGCCCTATATATGAAATAATAGAAAATCTTATGGTAAGGTGTTTTGGGTAGTGTTGTAAAAAAAGCTCGCCTAATTGAAGGCTCACAGACTCGAGCTCTGAAAGTTCGCTTTGAAGGCTCGGCGTGAGCCCTCGTCTAAAAGCCCTCTATAGCCTCACAACAAAGACTCGATTCGTATCTCAACCTTTATGAAACACTGTGATGCGCTTAAGATTTTCACTTACTTCCGTAAAATAATTTCAATTTTTTTTTATTACATTTAGAGATGAGATAAATTGTTAAGGATTTAATTAAATTGAGTTCCGATAGAAACATATGCTTGATTAAGTAATCTATACTACAAGGTTAATTTTATGAAATCGACAAAATCAAAGATACTTTAGATAAAGAAAATTTAAAATTCGGCATTTAGGTCTTGTCAGACCATTTCAATCAGAATGAAACCTACATCATATTAAATTTTACATCGATATAGCGAGTTCAATCAAAATCTTAAACTTTGTTTAGCAAATGTTTTCAGCCGGAATCTGGCTTAAAAAATCGTCAGTCTTATCATGGTTTTAAATTAGAAGAGAATAGAAGGTAACTGTTAAAAAAACATGAAAATAAAAATATTTGAGCGCCAAAATTAACTATACTTGGACGATTTCAAGTTAATGATCCATATATTTTTGTTTTACTTGGCTATATATGAAGTTTATAGTAAGGGAAAATATTGCAATCCTGAGAATATTCAAATTCCAGTTTTCAACGAAGGTACACGTTTTAGTGTCACCTATAGCCAATTTCCACAAAAAGGTTGCGTCTGTGTGGTAAGTCTAGCACTTGAATGAAAAGCCGTACGAAATAATGAAATTTCATATTTAAGACAAGTATACGCCCGAGACGATAAAGCACATTTTCATTAAAATCGGCTGACCAGGAGATGCACTTTGCCCCAATGCATTTTGCACATTTTTACGATTTTCTCAAAAACGGCTGAAACAATTTTGATTAAAATCGCTATATCGATGTAAAATTTAATGGGCTTTAATATAATATAGGTTTTATTCTGATTTAAATAGTCTGACAGGGCTTAAATGCCGATATTTTAAATCTTGCTCTAAAATACCTTTAGGTTTGTAGATTCTATAAAAAAATAACCATATCATTGTTTGAGCATTGATAAAAAACGGATAAATATATAAGTTGGACAAATTCGATATACAACAATAGGAAATAAGAGCAAAAATATTGTTTTCATGCAATTTTCGTATTTTGAACATAAAAACAATAATGTAGATGTATACTGTTGGAAAGCTAAAGATTTTAGATTGTAAAAGTTAAGAGTAGAGAATGATTAAAAACTGATAAAACTAGGTATTTGTCGTAGATAATAATATAATTGATTATTTAATAAAACACATGTTTTTATTGAAACTCAATGTAATTAATACTTTAACGATTTTCTTTCATCGAGAGTTTACATGAGTATTTCCATTAAAAGGTAATATTGAGACTGATTATTAATAATTCCATATTAATAATCCAAATTCAATAATCCATTTAAGAGTTTTAGGCTAATATGCCAAACGTACAATATATTTATTAACTTTATGTTTTTTTCCCTTAACAAATGGGAATTTTAGGATATTACAAATCTACCTTAGGTACATATTTTTTTTTAATAGACTATTGCAGACATTTTTTTTACTAATAGGAATTAGGTTATATATATAATTAGTTGTTATAAAATTAGTTATTTATAGAAATTACTATTTATAGAAATTGAGCGGCGTGGTCTAGTGGATAGAGCACTAGTCTGCTGTGCTCCGGGTCCTGGGTTCGAATCCCGGCTGTGGCAGAATATTATTTATTCTGTTAATTCAGTAGGGAGGCGACCCTAGGGTATGGAGACCCTCCTGGGGCAGACCCAGCCTCTATAAAGTAGGTACCCAAATTAATTGGGAAAAGCCTGGCGGCTGAGCGTGATTAAGGCCTAATCACCTCATTGCACTACCGTTGGTCTAGAAACAGTACGAATCTCTATATGTACTGAGCCCAAGACCCTTCATGGGTTGTAGCGGTACAGGTTTTTTTTTTTTTTTTTTTTTTTTTTTTTTTTTTTTAATTTATAGAAATTATATATTTTTTTAAATTCATAAATTGTTTATCAATTACATATATCAGCGCCCAATTCTCAAATGGGATACAAACCAGTATCAATTAAAAATAATTTTAAAATTAATAAAGAATAATGACCATTTGAATGTTATGTGCAATCTTATGGTATAAAATATAAATCCATCAGTCACGATGTGGTTTATATTAATCCTTTAATATCAGAAATGATAAGATAGTCGGTATAAAAGTAAGAAAAGTATGCCTTAGCTTCTATTAATGATGATTTTCTTGGTGAGTCTTTTGTGTTTTTTGAGCCTGGCATCTGGGCAAGAAGGCACGTCACTTGATGAAACCTTTGACAGTATCTTATCATCGGTACTCGAAAAAATCAGTGAGGGTGATCTAGACGAACTAAAGTTAGATCATTTGAGTTTGGATTTTTTATATTATGGTATAGGGGGAACGGTAGATTGTACTGAAGGTTCTGTCAGGTCTTTGGAATCTTTAAGGAAGAGTAGTCCTGTAACATACACTAGAGAAAATAATGCTTCCACCATCATTACCGTACCCTTGGAATTAGGTACCCTGCAGTATCATTATAATCGCTGTAAGTACAAGATTCTATACATTTTCCGTTCCTATGGGGATCTCCGTGTTACTGCTCATACCAACGTCCTGCAGTTGAAAGTAACCGTTGCTAAGGAAGACGGAAAGTGTGAGGCTCGTATAAGCAGACTTGGGTTCCAAGAAATAGGCGACCTGAAGATCCATATAACAGGTAATGTAGGAAAAAAGGTGCAGCGGAAATATTTTGATAAACCTCTAAGACGATACATGAATACGGAAGTAGCCAGGTTAATCGTTAATAAGATCTATGTTTTGCTTCCCGCTGCCTTTTCAAACAATACCTTGTGTGACACTCTCGACCAATTATAATAAATTATTCTTAACCTTTATACAGGATAGTTTTTTTTTTTTTTAAATGATCTAATTCATAAATTATAATGTGAAGAATAAATACTTTTAAACGGAAAAAGTTTTTTTGTTTTTTTAAAATTCATAATTAAACATTTATACTTACCGTACTTATACGTACCGTCTGTGGGGACTATTATCTTAAAATTCTAATATCAAGTCCCAAAAAGCTGAGTATTTTTAAACAAGATTAATAGTATTTGCACCACTAAGCTGTAATGCAGAAATGTTTTTTGGTTTATAAGAAAATCAATTCTGAGGTAAAAGTGTATTTCACAATGATTGATATTCTATGAATCAGTCACAATATCGCAATACTATCTTCCAATTCTGTCTTGGATGTATTGTAACAGTTGATACAACCAAGATCTATTTTCAGTTTTTAAATTCGTTAATATTGTATATGAATATATTATAGGTATAGTCAATTTAAAACGCAAACACTGCTATTTTGCCTGAAACTTGTAAATTATTTTACCATTTAACTAAATAAAATATGAACAATAAACAATAAATTTTCTTTTTCAATTGATATTTGATTTGAAATATCAGGCTTGTTGGGCGTCTCTTTGGGATGGCGGATACGAGTAGGTAGGACATTCCAGAGTGTAGTAGAGCAGACAAGAAAGGTATGTTAAATAAAGTTGTTGTTCTATGGATTGGAATGTAAAGGTCAGAATGACGATCTCGTTTGGAGGGAATGGACTGGCGATTTAAATTGCAGAAGTCTGTGGATATTCTGACAGGCCCTAATTGCCGATAGCTCAAGGGACGAAAATCCCTTGAAGTACCTTCAATTTTGAAGATTTTGATAAATTAACCCTGCCACCTAGTTAGAATTGATAAAAAACGGATAAATATGAGAGTTAGACGAATTTGACATACAACTAAAGGAGAAAAGATCAAAAATATTTTTGGTGTTTTTGAACATACAAACAGTTATAAAGATGTATAATATACCATTGAAAAGCTAAAGGTTTTAGAAAAAAGTATTATCTTATAAGTAAAATTGTAAAAGTTAATGAACAGCCGATAATACTTACTGACTTGTTAGTATTGATAGATAACGGACCAACTAAAGGAGAAAAGATCAAAATTACTTTTATACGTAATTTTAATATTTTTAGACATAAGAATAATAATAAAGACGTATAATATACCGTTGGAAAGTTAAAAATTTAAGAAAAAATGTTATCTCATAAACAATGTCGTGTAAGGTGATGGAAAGTGATGAAAAACGAATAAAACTATCGTATGTGTTTGTCGTAGATAATTCCTGTTGTTTATCCGTACTTTATTTACTAATAAGAAAAAGTAAATACGAGTTTATTCTGGTGAAAAATCCTATCCAATTTAGAATGATAGCAGAGAAAGCGCAGGACCGGGGCAAGCCAGTCCAATTGGCATTCCTGGATCTAAGGGCGGATATCGACTCAGACCAGAGCAAGAGATATGGAAATACTATTTACAAGAAGAGTGCCAGCACACCTTTTAAGTGCAATTAAATCAGTGAACTAAGGCCCAAAAGGCATTGTAAGACTTAATGGTCACTAATCGCGGCGTTTCCACTTTTATAAGAGAGACGGCCTTAGCCCTCTGCTATTCATCCTTCTTATAGACGAAGCATGGAAAATTTAAAAAAGGAGATGTCCTAAAGCAGAGATTGATTTTTGGAACTCCTATGTTTTGGCCGAACTACTGATTTCCTGGGGCAGCGGTTTTTCCAAAACCTTTCATTTGTTATCAATTTAATGTATTTATACACTAGTTTTTATCTGTACCCGATGGTACTTTTCCAAAGGTACCATGTTTATCTATTAACTAACATATTAGGTGATATACAGGGTAATATCATTGAAATAATTAAGATATTTAACAAATGTTTAAATATATTTTTATTGAAATTTACAACTGTATTTTTGAATACAACATGTAAATGTGCTGGTTAATGGTAGAATACATGAAAAAAACATGTATTTGCCCATTGGCAGCACTCTAGTAGTCAAGTAATAGTAGATAGGTCTTATAATAGTCATGTTAGATGACATATTAGTAGATGTAGACATATTGACATATTAGTAGATGCATTTTGTAGTTAATAGGAAGGTTGAAGTAGTCGACAACGGCGAGCGGTTTCTTGTCGTTTTAATCTTGTATGAGGTTTCCAAGTAAGACGTTTGTCAATATGGAGTCCTAGATATCTAATCTGTTCAACAGGGACTAGTTGAGTGTTATTAAAGGATACTGTGGGCAGGAAGTCATAGGTTTACGACGAAGGGAAAAGGTTATTTGATGGGATTTGTTGGAATTTATTTTTATTCTCCAGTTCTGACACCATACTTCTAGGTCTGTGATGTGCGCTTGAAGAGTATGAGTAAATTATAAATGGATTAATATTATGTATGAGATATGTATAAATTATGTATGAGATAAAAGGCAATAAATGGATCATTATGAACTGATAATACGCAGGTGTCATCAGCATAGGTAGAAAGGCAAGGGGTAGGATGGGTTGGGATATCAGCTGTATAGACTGTGTAAAGAATGGGTCCCAGGAACACCAGCAGACTGAGTAAAAAGGTAGCAATGCATATAGTAGGAACTATTGTGATTTATTTTGAAGGATCTGTTAGAGAGGTAGAATTAATAATGAGGAAGTATGCAGGAGGGAGGAATTTACGGAGTTTGTAAAGCAAACCCGGGTGCCAGACTCGATCAAAGTTATTATTATCCATATATCTAACAATTACACATTTACAACTAGTATTAAATTGTAATTAAAAATACTCAGGCATTGAAGCCACACAATTTGTAAAAAAGTTATGTTTTTAAGTAATAACTCACTCGATTTAAGACTTTGGCAGTCATTCAGGACTTGTGGACAGACTTCCAGCATGCATTTCTATTTCGCTGCAGTATTCTTCGGATCTTTTTCGTCGCTACTCTACACTAAACTTAGACTCTCTCTAGCTGTGGCTGGATTTGGACTGACATATATTCCATCCAAATTTTTACTCCCTTCCGATTCCTCTGTTCCCTCCTCTACTTCTCGAAAGTAATATTTATTTTTTTCTTATTGGTTATGATATCATCGATACGTGAGGCTGAATCTAGGAAGTACCCTATAGAGGCGTAGTCGGCAGCATCTTTGAAAATTCAATATTAATATTCTTTGGCCTCTCTCATTCTACAAGCTCGTGTCATAAAGCAAAGAGAGCAACAAGGCCTAAATGACATAAATTGACATATGCTTATGGGAGGTAAGCCAGATATAAAAAGGGCTTATTAATTGTAAATAAAAACTTAAATATTGTATTTTATTCACCCCTAGTTTTCTCAATCAATTACCGTACTTAATTCCAGTACTGGTTTAAGCTATGATGTATGCAGATTATGTACTGATAGCTGACTCTGAGAAGGCTCTTCAGGTATTCTTGGGTGAATAACATGAGGAAATGAAGATAAAAGTTTTCAAGTAAAAGCAAAATCATGTATTGGAAGGATGTACGTGGAGCCTAAGATTTTTTTTTTAACGGTGAACCCCTAAAACTAACGAATACTCAACTGTGCTATGAGACATAATAAGTAAATATGACAAAATAGACCAGGAGGCTCTTAATTGAGGGACGAAGGCAAACGAGTTATACCATCAGTTTTCCAAAACTGTTACATACAAGCAAGAAGTAAGTGGATATGAAAAATACAGATATTTAAATCCGTGTTCATCCCAGTTTTCACGTAGCTGGACAGCCTTCGATAAGTACGTGAATAGGATAACAGCGATTTATTAGAATTAGATCCCTCCGAACAATAGATGGTAAGATCAGCTGGGACTATGTCTGAAATGAACCAATTCGGTAGGATTTGGGTATTAAAAACATCCAAGAGTGGCAACTAAAATGGTATGGACATGTATGAAGAATGGACGATACCAGAAAACCAGGAGGTATTTGGAAGCTAGGCCGGAAGGAAGATTACATCGTGGCAAACCACGTGTATAGACTCTGATTACAACTCAGAAGACGCACCATCCCGGAATCAAGAAGACATGCATGTACATCAATTTGAAGTGGTTCATTTCACTTATAAGGTACGATTTTGGGTTAGTAACATTTCTAAAAATGCTTCCAGTAGCGTTTTCATCCACGATATTTTTTGGTAACAATCCTAGATCTGCAAGATTTAGGAGTCCTGAAAAAAATGATTTGTATGGCCCAATGACAAAATGAAAATTTTATACTTTCGTATGAAGAATATTAGACTGCACTCTATAATTCGTTATGCAGTAATTATCTTTGGTTTTGTTGACGTTGTAAAAGCAATATTTTCAAACATATATATAGATCAAAAATTGTTCAACAGCTTGAAACGCATTGACCATTAGAATATTTAGTTTATTTTTTTATTTATTATTTATTCATTTATTGGTATAATCACATCATGGTAAACTAATTAATAAATTAGATAGATGAAAACAATCCATATTAGTGAAACCTGTAAGTTTTACAATAATCTATAGAAGCACCAAGACGCCGTTTATTATTACCATTCTCTAAATCTGCAGTATCTTTTATAAGATATCATATAATAAAAATATCATATATATATATATATATATATTATATATATATATATATATATATATATATATATATAATATAATTGATATTAATTTAAAATGATAAAACTAAGTCCACAAACGATAATTCAGATTTGTAGGCGTACGCAATCACAAATCAACAAATCACAAACTGCCAGAGATCCTAATCGAACATGAACTGACGAAATATTATTATAAAATTTTCAATTTCATTCATTATGTTCTTATACCATAATAATCAAATTTTAAAATTGTGCATTGTTGTTTTGTAACTTTCACATACTTATATACATGAAAGATACAGTAAGGTAAAGCATAGCGATCAATAAAATTTTGGAATTTTCGTTTTCATCGAAAATATACATTTTAGGATCCTCAGGGTCCAAATGACCAACTTCTAAAAAAAAAATCCGTGTGTGGCAAGTCTAGTACAAAAACGAATAGTCGTATGAAAGTGAAACTTCAAATTTACGACTACTTTTTCATCAAAATAGGCAACCAGAAGATCCACTTTATACCAATCATTTTCACCTTTTTACGATTTCCTCACAAACTGCTATAACGATTTTGTTTATATTCGCTATATCTATGTAAAATTTAGTTGGGTTTAATATCATGTAGGATTTATTTTGATTAAAATAGTCTAACAGACCAATTTTTAAAATTTTCGTCGACTAAAGTACCTTAATTATTTGTTTGTTTATTTTTTTTTGTTTATTTATTTAACGTCACTTTATGCTACTATGGCTAACCGGACGATGCTACAGTGGGAGTCCTAAATTTTGCCTACCCAGGTTTTATTAGGATAGGGATCTTTAACGAGTACCTGACATCGCACAGGCTCAGGACCACCTTTTAACGTCCCCTCCGAAGGACGGCGTAACTAAGGATTTTTTACTCCCATTAAAAAATCCTAGGACCACCTGCGGGTTTGAAACCCGTGACCTTTAGCATGGGAGGCTGTTACGCTAGCCACCCAGCTACAAGTGATCCTCAAGTACATTAATTATCTAGATTCTAAAACACTAACCTCATCCTAATAGATTTGACAAAAAACGACTAAATATACAAGTTCAATGTATTTGATAATCAACTAAAGGAAAAAGGAGCCAACATATGTTTTCACGTAAATTTGTTATCAAACATGAAAATAATAATATAGATATATAATATACCGTTGGAAAGCTAACAAAATTAGAAAAAAATTTGTGAGCGCAACACACGACTTTCACTTACCTCCGTTATTCATATCAATTTAAGAATTTAAAAAAAAATTAGAAACGAAAATAAATTGTTAAAGATTATTTACATTAGATTTTAATAGAACACGTGTTTATTAAATATTATATTATCAACGACAATCGTTTGTTTTATCGGCTTTTCATCACTCTCCGTTAACTTTTACATATTATGTATAAGATAATATTTTATCTAAAATCTTTAGAATGCCAACAGTATATGTACACGTGTATATGTACTGATCTTAAGTTAAAAAACAAATAATTGCAATAAAAAATATTTTTGTAGTTTTATCCTTCAGTTGGATATCGAATTCGAACTTATTTAATTACGTGTTTTTTAGCAATGATAATCAGATGATATGGCCAATTTTATCAAATATACAAAATTATAGGTACTTTAGAGGAAGAAATTCGGAAATATCGGCATTTAAGCCCTGTCAGACTATTTAAATCAGAATGAAACTTACATGATATTACAAAAAAAAAAAAAAAAAAAAAAAAAAAAAAAAAAAAAACCTGTACCACTACAACCCATGAAGGGTCTTGGGCTCAGTACATATAGAGAATCGTGCTGTTTCTAGGCCAACGGCAGTGCAATGAGGTGATTAGGCCTTAATCGCGCTCAGCCGCCAGGTTTTTCCCCAATTAATTTGGGTACCCACTTTATAGAGGCTGGGTCTACCCAGGAGGGTCTCCATACCCTAGGGTCGCCCCCCGACTGAATTAACAGAATAAATAATATTCTGCCACAGCCGGGATTCGAACCTAGGACCCGGAGCACAGAGACTAGCGCTCTATCCACTAGACCACGCCGCTCCCTTTATAACCCCCATATTGTGAAAATAATAAAAAACTTTGGAAATGGAGAGTAGAGGTAGAATGGAATAAAGAGAAACAGAATAGGTGAATCTTGAATGAAAGACCCGATTCTGTGTGTTTCAGCTTGCCTTAGCCATCTTTAAACTGAAGGATAACTCAGCAAAGTGATGCACTATTTTCCAATTGTTATCTACCTCATTATGTTTTTTATTAAAGTTTTCTTCACTCATCATCTTTTCATGTCAGTGTGATGCACGAATAATGAATGCTCACTTTAGCTCTGATATTAAAGCCCGTCCAATTTTACATCGATATAGTGAGTTTAATCAAAATCGTTAGAGCCGTTTTGGAGAAAATAGAAAATAGGGGCAAAATGCATGGTATAAAGTGGCTCTTCTAGCAAGCTGTTTTGATGAAAAGTTGCTGTAACATCTCAGGCGTATAATTGTCTTAAATATGAAATGCCAGTTTCACAGTACTATTTTAAAATTCGCGCTACCTACTAGAAACATATATCGTATTAAAGGCTATTAAATTTTATATCGATATATAGAGTTTAATCAAAATCGTTAGAGCCGGTTTTGAGAAGATCGTAAAAAGGTGCAAAATGCATGGTATAAAGTAGATCTTCCGGTAAACTGATTTTGATGAAAAAGTTCCTGTAACATTCCGGGCGTATAGTTGTCTTAAATATGAAATGTCAGTTTCATAGTACTTTTCGTTTTCGCGCTGGACTTACCTCACACTCACCCAGCCACACAGATCTTTTCGCGGGACTTGGTCATTTGGACACAGGGAACCATAAAACGTGTAATTCCGTTGAAAACTGAAATTCGAAAATTTTCACGATCGCAATACTTTCCCTTACTACATATTCCATATATAAGGATTATATATAAATATTATATAGGAATTATAAGTAAAAGTAAAAATGTTATACAAAGCTGTGAAAGGTAAAATAAAGTGACGATAAAATAAAATAAAGTCGTGGGTGAAAGGTGAAAACGAAATCAAGAGAAAAGAAACGTAAGTCTATTGTAGTCAGTGTTATGATTAATCGATCCGCAATAGATAGAGAAAATTTAATAACGTACCCAGGTTAAATCAATTTACATGTGACGTTAGGTTTCGTAATCGTTAAAGCCGAATTTGAAAAACACTTAAACACATAAAACATTCAAACTAAAAATGATTAAATTTTCGTCTATTGATGTGAATAATCTTCAAAATGGGTCAATTATCAGTTTCGAAGAAGTAACAAGGGAGATATGGCCCACCGAATAAAAATATCTGCTATTAATACACATTTCTTATCGCTTTGGATAAAATAACACAAAATATGTTTATTCTCATAAGGATGTTTATTTTTTTATGATATGCAATTTAAAGGAAACTAGTTTTTAATGAGAATCTGGAATGTTCTAAAAGATCGGTATTCGAGTCATCGAAAACTAAAGAGAGCTAAATCAGTAGACATAGCAGTGGGGGCGGAATAATAATTTATGAATCATGGCGACAATGTTGAACGTACAACCTCAATGTTTGGTGGAACATTTTTTTCTCATGGCCGATTACAAATATTTATTATTGAAAATAATAAAACAAAAGCTTCTAAACAGATTTATTTTGTTTATTTAAAGTTTCAGTGTATGGATCCTGTGTATGGGTAATTAGAATTTTAAAATATTGTTCTAAGGGGACTTATGCCATAGTGGAAATAAAAACAAAACAAAAATTATTATTTAAATTATTAATAATTATTGTCCCTTTAGTTTCTCGGTGGTGATATATATATATATATATATATATATATATATATATATATATATATATATATATATATATATATATATATATATATATATATATATTCGTAAATAAAATTAGTTGATCAGCTGTCTGGAGTAGACATTGTAAAATCCATTTGACCGATCTGTCTTCAACAAAATAGTTTTTTCGGCTGTTATTTTTCTTCAATAACGGTAAAGATAATCTTTAGAATGGTATCTCTATCACTGGATTTAGTGCAGTATTAATAGATTTGTATTAAGATAAGATATAAGTATTAACAGAGCGTATCTTCAAAAAAAACACCTTCAGAAATAATTTATGTTCGTAAAATAATTCTGACTGTAAATTTAATAGAAAAAGACTGATTAATGACATAATTCCCCTTGAACCATAATATGAGTGTGAAAAATATAAACTTTAAAATTTACTAATAGACTCGTAGATTGAAAGGATATCTTCGAAAATATGACAATAAACATTCGCAAAAAATATTAATGTTTATTTTTTAAATTATGTTCCATTATATTTTATTTTTACTTCACTAGCGCATACACGAATATATATATATATATATTCGTAAATAAAATTAGTTGATCAGCTGTCTGGAGTAGACATTGTAAAATCCATTTGACCGATCTGTCTTCAACAAAATAGTTTTTTCGGCTGTTATTTTTCTTCAATAACGGTAAAGATAATCTTTAGAATGGTATCTCTATCACTGGTTTTAGTGCAGTATTAATAGATTTGTATTAAGATAAGATATAAGTATTAACAGAGCGTATCTTCAAAAAAAACACCTTCAGAAATAATTTATGTTCGTAAAATAATTCTATAATAACATAATTCCCCTTGAACCATAATATGAGTGTGAAAAATATAAACTTTAAAATTTACTAATAGACTCGTAGATTGAAAGGACATCTTCGAAAATATGACAATAAACATTCGCAAAAAATATTAATGTTTATTTTTTAAATTATGTTCCATTATATTTTATTTTTACTTCACTAGCGCATACACGGATCAGGTTTGAATTTTATCATTCGTAATATTGTTTATAGTAAATACTTTATATATTTACCTCGTTTATATATTTTGGAAATGTTAGCATATTTCTCTATTACTCATAGCTACTAAATTCTAGTTTAAAAAACTAAATAAATTGTTATGGTTTTAAAGTATATTAGAAAACACTCAATAACACCCGTTTTTTTCAATTATTTAACTTCATTACTGGTTTGGGATTCCATACTGTTATGTATATGTATAAACACAAATTTTTTATTCAACTATTTGAATTATCATTTTTTAGTTTGATGATTAATTAATAGCTAATTAGAGCGTCACTAAATAATTCCAATAATTTTAGTAATCTAAAAATAATCTATAAATTTATCAATAGACTTAAGGACTGAAAGGACATCTTCGAAAATATGACAGTAAAATCCCATTCGCAAAAAAATATTAATGTTTATTTCTTTAAATTGTGTTTTATTTTATTTTACTTATTTTTATCTAACACATACAATGATCAGGTTTGAATTTTACCATTCGTAATATTGTTCATAGTAAATACTTATCCTCGTTTATATATTTTGGAAAAGTTGACATATTTGTCTATTACTCATAGCTACTGAATTGAGTCGTTGATTTCCAAAAGGTACTAAAGGACATTTTTTTCGAAATTGATATTTTGACATATTTGAATTCTAATAGTTTAGTTTTATCTAAATCCGTCATCAGATTTTCTCTAAAAAACATAAAAATCCTTTAAAAACGTATTTGAAAATTGCATTTCATTCCACAAGCTACTAAAAACATTTCCTTACAAAAGGTAAGCAGATATAACCTTTCCTTTCATTGTCTTCCAAAAGGTACTATATTTCCTACTATACAGCAGAAGCACATAATCCCGTAATATATTACCAATAATTTATAGTTTTCTTAATTTTTGGCATTTTTATTGGTTCATTTAACACGTCTTGAGTCACCTCTATTATTTTTATCAATGGTTTTAACCTAATAATAATTTTTTATGCTGTTTTAAACAACTTAATTGCGTCGCTTCTGTTCTCGTCGTTTGTCAATTAAATTAAGTTTTTTTTAAATAGTTTTTGTTCTTGCAGCAACATAAATTTAGTTTAAAAAATTTCAGAAACTCACATTTTAATAGAATAATGGTAGTTGATCCAACAAATAGATGGAATTATTATTTCACCAACTTGCTAAATATGAGAGGTAAAACCGTGCCTGATCTAACTTGATAATAAGGTATATTTGATTTTTGTATGTAAAATAAAAGCTCAAAAGTAATTTATTTATCAGTCTCTGTAGTTAAATATTGTTCACACGTAGTGAATAATATAGAAAAATTTGCTAAATTCACACAAATAGTAATACAAGTTCAAAACAATCTTCATAATTACAAGCTTTCTTATTATAGTGCCATAAATATATAAATTGTCCTTTGAATATTTACTTTTTTTATGAAGAATAGATAATCAATGTAATTAACCAACAAAGAAAGATATTTCTCAGAGGGAGAATAAGGAAATACACATAACTTAGTAAAGAAGTTAGTTATCAGTAAGGTATTATGAAGGTTATAGTGACTGTTACCAAATTACCGCTCGTTATATTCTTCCAAAAAGTACTATATCCCTTTTAATTCTTTCCAAAAAGTACTATATTCACGTTTCATTCCAAAAAGTACTATATCCATATTATATTGTTTAAAAGTCAACAGGAAAGAGCAATAATTTGAAATAATAAGTTGATAACTCGCATAAAAATCAACATTAGATTTTAATAAAAAAAGAATCACGTAAATTGGTCCAATAATAAACAAATGAAAGATTTTTACGTTTCCTTTAAAATTGTCTAAAGTGGATATAGTACCTTTTGGAAATCAACGTCTCAATTCTAGTTTTAAAAAAATTAAATTGTTATGGCTTTAAAGTATACTAGAAAACACTCAATAATACCCGTTTTTTTAAATTATTTAACCTAATTACTGGTTTGGGATTCCATACCATGGAATATGTATAAACACAAATTTTGTTTTTAACTTTTTGAATTATCGTTTTTTAGTTTGATAATTAATTAATAGCTAATTAGAGTAAGTCACTAAATAGTTTCTAATTTTCGGTGAGGGAATATTTTTATGGATTATGATTATAGGAAAACATTAATTAGAAATTTCTACTGTAACTAAATAAAAATATTTATAGAATGAGCTCTTACAAATGAAATCTGAGTATAACGTTGGGGCTTCGCCACACTATTTTAATACTAGAACATATCACCACACATGAGGGAATCCTAGATCTTCACTCATAAATTTTAAGAAGACTTTCCGGTTTAGATGGACATCAATTAACTCGGGCAAGCTTCTGCCAATGTACCCGCTGAGAAAAAGATCTTCAATCTTGTGAAAAATGTTGTGTCCAGTTTGAACTTGCATATCCTCAATATCAACCATTCTAATATTGTCCAGATGTGATATGCATTCGCTACCGTTTTTATACACTGTGGCTTTTATATGGAAATTAGTTAACCCTATAGATACGTTGTAGCGCTGGGTTATCGAGAATAAATCCCTAACGTTGAATCGACACTTGTCAAATAGAACTTCTATTGTATCTAGTCCTATGGCCAAGGTCACAGTAACTTGATCTCTTGATGCCACCATAGTTACGTTTTCCTTTCTTTTCAGAGTAGATAAAGACTTGATATAAATGTTCCAACACTTCATATACCCTGACAAGCTATAGAGGAGATTCTGATAACTCCAATCGTAACGCATGGTCGGAATATAGATGGTATCACTTTTCGATTGCACCATAGCAGCGTTGCTTGTCTCCAATGCATTATCTATAATTTGGTTTAGGAAAGAAACATCAAAGGTTTGACCTGAGATGAGGAGAAGACACAGCAGTTGAAGCATATTGAATATACCTTCAGACGTAAATTCTTCCGTTTTATAACTTTCCTCTTATCTGCCACAGAGAAAAAAAAAAAAAAAAAAGATAAATTTGCTTTATTTTTACTTCAGTAAAAAAAAAAAAAAATACACCGTATCCATCTAATCAATGTTTATCCCAATGGTTTTATAGGAAAAAATGTTTACACATCTATTTCTTTCTGCAGTCACAACCAAACATATGGTAAAAAATAAAACTATATTATATGAATGTTTGGAAGCAAGGATAAAAATAATAAATTTATATTCTGAAGGTATATAAAGCATTATGGCCATTATAAATTGTTTTTTTTTAACTCCATTAATCTATTATATTCTAAAGGATTAACAATGATTTTAGCAATACTATGCAAACGATTAAATCCGTGTTAGATTTACTTTCGTCCAGATAAGATGGCACAAAAAAAAAAGGGAATATCAAGAGATAAAAAAAAAGTCAATAAAAGATAATTGAGTGGGATTTAAGGGAGGTTTACTGATTAACAACCCATATTTTCCAAGAATGTCCCTTATACATTTCGAGTCTGAATACATTGGGACTTACTCCAGACATTTCAATTAGTCTAGGTGATGATATAGCCAAAATATCAAAAGTACTGAACTTTTTAAATATAAATAAAATATGAAATAAACTATAGCACTTATCGTATTTAGTATTATATATCTGCAGTGATTATTAGTGATTTACTTAATATTATTAGTATTTAATTTTTTTTTTTATTCATTCACTTATTATTATTTTTGGAAACCTTTATTGATATTTATGTATTTTCCTTAAATTTATGACAATTGTTTAATTTAATTATGCTTCCTTTTTCCACCACATTCTATTTTTATCTTTTCTTTTCTAATATCATCTTAGCGATTAAAAATTAAATATGCACAGGCGTTGATGACCTTGAGGTTTTACTCCTTAAAGCCCTAACAAACAACAACAACAAACAACTGATTAACAACGTTCAATTAATAAATTTCATCGTGTATAACTAAGCATTTTTTCTCTTTAACATAGCATAGCAGTGAATCAGCCCCACCTTCAGATTTTGAACATCCAAGATTGAAGGCAATCGAAATGTATTACAAGACTATGGACAGTCCACAGTCCAGCAGCTCACTGTAGGTATCTATGTAAAAACAGTGAGTTTTCGGTATGTTGTCGGGGTGTCTGTGTATACAGTTATACCTTTCAGGGTTGATTTTATTTTAAACTTTTGATGGCCTGCTTCTTTTTCTAAAAATGACACAAAATGTGAGTAGTTTTGAATACCATTGATAAAAATAGGTGGTACCTTTTCATTTTTGTTTGTCGTTTGTTCAGAGAAATGTTTTGGTTCAGTAGTATGTGAGAGTACTTCAAAGCTGTTGCTAGTAGGAATAACCTGACTTGGTCGTTTTTAATGTGGTGTGTCTTTATCACTATTGAGAGGTCTTTTTCTTCCTATCACAACCTCCCATACATTATTTTCTTTACTGTTAGTAAGAGTGTCTATTTCACTAACCGAAAGCGCGGGCGCTGACGGCTCCCCCATCAATGGGGTGGAATTTTTGTTTATTAGCACAACTAGACTGGCATGTTCGCGCCAAGACAAGGTGTTGCTGATTATAACGCCTAGGACCTTCATCTTGTCACAGCGCGGGATAGTCTGATAAAATATCATCAACGGAGGTAGCAAGACATCCTTTTCAGGCTTCACCAACAGTTTATTGCTACCGATCAGCATCCAGCGTGATTTCATGCTGTTAAGGTAAAGCCTATGAGTGGATGCCCAGAGCCTAATTTCTTCCAAGTCCTTGTTCACCTGCCGCAAAGACCACGTCCTCTGGTAAGCAGAAGCCCAAATGAACACATCATAGGCAAACATATGTATTCTACAGTATCTAAGTGTGTTAGCTACGTCATTTATGTAACCTAGGAAAAATTGTGGTCCCAGGACCGAACCCTGAGGTACATCTGTACTGCATTCCAACCATCCAGACGCTTCTCTTGGAGTCTCAACTTGTTGAAGCCGCTCACTACGATAAGACCTGAGCCATTGTAAGACCGGTTCCCCAACACCGAAGCTTCCAAATTTCTTTAGCAGCGTTTTACGGTCGGCCGAACCAAACGCTCTCGTAAAGTCTAATGAAACAAATATTGTTATCATTCGATCGTCCATTGCTTGTCTAATATCCTTTAAAATAGTGTGGAGCGTCTAAAACCGGATTGGTGGGGAGACAGTCATCAAGTCCCTCTCGACCAATCTCTCAAGAATCTTCGACAAAACAGGTAGAACAGCAATCGGGCTCTCTGTGCTTAATTTTCTTCGGAATGGGTTTAATAATTGCTCACTTCCACGCGTCTGGGAACCTGCACTGCTGAGGAGATGCGTTTAGAATATTAATAAGTACTTTGCCAGTCTACATTTTTTCAATCATTGCCTTTGAGATCCCATCATCTCCTGCAGCACCGGACCTAACCCTACCAATGCTCCAAGCAACATCGTCTTCACAGATTTCTTCAAAGATGAGATCGTCGACTTCTTCATTAGTAGGTAAAATGAAGCCACTCTCATGTTCCTTGTCCAGAGAGTGGGATGTAAACAACAAATTGAGTTCATCGAGATCACAATTCTACACAAGTCTGCTTTATAATTAGATAAATGGTTTGAATTAATAGTTAAACAAAGAGAATAGATAAATAACTAAATTTATATATAAAAAAAGGTAAATAAAAAAAATAATAATGATGAAAGAAAAAAAAAATGAAATTGTATATATATATATATATATATATATATATATATATATATATATATATATACACTCACAGACACACGCTGGTACATACATACATAAATAAATAAGAGCTAAGTGAATGTTTCATAGTTAAAGTGATATTAGAATACAAAACGTATTGACTATATAAGAGTATTTAGCAGTTAGAACCTTATAATACAGTTTTTGTGAATAGTCAATTACATTAATCAATTACCTAGGCCAATGATTATACAATGTTTTTGGACTAAGTTAATTGAGAAGAAAATAGAAACATAATCCCCATACTTTCCTTTCATCCCTCTATTTATCTTATCACATTGAAAAGCTCTAATACTGCTAAATAGTGCAGTTTATCACATTCCAGATGATTCTATTTAAAAAATAATAATAGTGATAAAATAAAAATAAAAAATTGATATAATTCGATTTAAAAGAACAAATATTTGATTTCAAAAATATATCTATACGAATTTTAGCTTTATGTTCATTATAGGGTTGAGCAGAATAGAAAGAGAAAGGGAAATTACAAAAAAAAAAAATAATAATCATAAATAAAATTAAGTAAATATACCTTTATGATAGTGTTGTGACTAATGGTAATAATTCGTAATATACTTGAAACAAAAACACTTCTTTATTGATATAATTAAAAGTTATAACAAGATTAATAGGTTATTGCAAGGAGGTTTAAGATACAACCGATAATCGATTTTAACAATAGTTACAATAGTCCTCCCACGCTAATTCGGCCAACCACGTAGTCGTTCAGATACTTTGGTGGGCGAGTTTGGCGGCTTGATCTTCGAAGTTCAGGAGCTTGATCTTGTCTTAATCCTTCGAGATTTGGAGCTTCAATTTCGTCCGCAACAGTAGGGTCTGCCGTGTCCTCTTGCGGATGGGCTGGAGCAGGCAGAGGAGGATACAGCACCTCTGGATATTGATTGTTTTGGCAGGCATCTTCTTTTGGATTGGTGATTTCCTCGTGGGCAAATGTGACACATTTCTTTTCTACTCCTGTTCTTCGGAGCTGGTTTATGTGCCTTTTGAAAGAGTAGCCGTTGTCTAATGTGACAATATAGTGTAGACGACCAAGCTTTTTGCCAATAACACCAGGTCGCCACTGTTGCTTGTTGTTTGTATAATATCGAGCTTGTACTCGGTTCCGAACGAATATGCTGCGATCCTTGGCCGTGCATGGATCAGAAAACTCAACATCGACCTGCAGTCAATTGATGACCTCTCCTGCTCCCAATCATCAACCATTAGCTACGTCTACAATATTGATGAAATTAGCGCCCGATACCCACAGGTTTTCGACGAGAAAATAGGCTGCGTTCCAGGATTCGAAGTGTCTCTCAAGCTTCGTGAAAACGCAAAACCAGTTTACCATAGAGAACGTGAAGTGCCCTACGCCCTTAGAGATCGCGTAGAAAAGGAACTTCAATCCTTGGAAGAGACTGGAATCATAACGAAAGTTGCTACTAGCGACTGGGGATCACCCTTGGTTATTATTCCGAAGATCGATGGAGGAGTGCGCTTATGCGTTGATTACAAAATTGGTGTAAACGAAAGGCTTGTTAACGCACATTATCCTGTTAAGAAAATCAACCATATATTGGATAACCTTCGCAATTCAAAATACTTTTGCCGTTTAGATCTGTACAAGGCGTACCTACACATCAAATGTGACCCGGCATCAGCTGAAATTCAGACTATAACAACACATAAAGGTTCATACCGCATGAACCGTCTGTCTTTCGGAATCAAAACAGCGCCTGCAGAATTCAACCGTATAATCGATCAAATACTTCATGACGTTCCAAAATGCGAGTACTACTTCGATGATATAGTTGTCCATGGAGAATCAAAAGATGAATGTGCAGCCAACTTGGACACCTGTCTTAAACAACTTCAAAAATTCAATCTACGCCTAAACCAGCGAAAGTGTGTCCTGTTTCAGGAAGAAATTGACTTCCTAGGCCATGTTGTCAAGCACAACACGATATCAAAAGCACCATCGAAAATTGCTGCGATCGTAAACATGCCTAGACCAACAAATGTTGAAGCTCTTCGACGATTTCTTGGTATGGTCACATATTATTCTCGCTTTATCCAAAACGCTTCAACTCTCACAGCGCCGCTACGTGACCTCTTAAAAACCAACAATAGTTTTAAATGGCTAGCAAAACATGAAGCTGCTTTTCTTCGTTTGAAGCAAGAAATTTCGAGCGATACGGTATTAACTCCGTTTGATCCACAACTGCCAGTTCAATTAGCATGTGATGCAAGTCCACATGGAGTGGCGGGTATCCTTTCTCACATCGTGGGAGGAGTAGAACATCCCATTGCATTTGCCTCCAGATCCTTAACTCCAGCCGAACAAGGATATTCACAACTCGACCGTGAGGCACTAGCTATAATTTTTTCAGTGGATCACTTCTATCAGTATCTATTTTCACGACCTTTTACACTGGTAACCGACAACCAGCCTCTCGTGCGAATTTTTCACCAGAACTCAAAAATACCAAAGATGACTTCCGCTAGATTGCAACGATATGCTGCTTTTCTTTCTGGATTCAACTATTCTCTGAAATTCAAGAAAGGCGAACAAAACTCAAACGTCGACTGTCTATCTAGAGCCCCAATCAATCCATTACATGATCGTACGGACATAGCTATTAATAATGAAGTGAAGCAAATTTGTGAAGCATCAATCCAACACATTGGAACATCGACCCTGACACATCAAGCTCTAAAACAAGCGTATCAAGCCGATGAAGAGTTATCCAATTTGATTGAAAAACTTCGCAGAAACCGAGTCGAAAACACCGAATTCACAGTTGAAGGAGATGTGCTTTTCAGAGGACCTAGAGTTGTGATACCAACTGCATTGCAACCAGCCGTTCTTCATGAGCTTCATCGAACCCATATCGGGACAACAAAAATGAAGCAGTTGGCACGACGCTATGTCTACTCGAAATCAATCGACAAGGACATAGAGCGAGCAGTTAGGGAATGTCCTGACTGCGCGAAGGTCCAAAACAGCCCACCTAAAGCTCCTCTTACCCATGGATGGAGCCAGAAGAAAATTGGCAGCGCATACACATTGACTATGCTGGACCATATCAAAATCACCACTTCCTTATAATGGTGGATGCAAAATCAAGATGGGCGGAAATCTGTCCGAGCAACACTGCTCCAACATCATCATCGACCATCGATCTAATGCAAGAGGTTTTTGCACGAAATGGGTTCCCAGACGTCATGGTGAGTGACAACGCCACAATTTTCACAAGTGAGGAATTCAAGAACTTCTGTGCAGCTGCTGGAATCACTCAAAGGTTCATCGCACCGGGTCATCCAGCAACTAACGGACTCGCTGAGAGGAATGTTCAGACATTAAAACACAGGTTAGCTGCTATGGAAAACGAACATCTCCCTATGAAAAAGAAAATTCTAGAGATTCTTTTTAGGTACAGGGCGACACCTCTCATTAACGGAAAAACGCCTAGTGAGCTTTTCCTTAATCGTCAGATTAGAATCCAACTGGACGCTCTTAAGCCTGCAACCATTGAACAGCATTCACAACCAAAGGAGCTAGCGAGACAACTTAAGGTGGGGGATCGAGTACAAGCTCGATATTATACAAACAACAAGCAACAGTGGCGACCTGGTGTTATTGGCAAAAAGCTTGGTCGTCTACACTATATTGTCACATTAGACAACGGCTACTCTTTCAAAAGGCACATAAACCAGCTCCGAAGAACAGGAGTAGAAAAGAAATGTGTCACATTTGCCCACGAGGAAATCACCAATCCAAAAGAAGATGCCTGCCAAAACAATCAATATCCAGAGGTGCTGTATCCTCCTCTGCCTGCTCCAGCCCATCCGCAAGAGGACACGGCAGACCCTACTGTTGCGGACGAAATTGAAGCTCCAAATCTCGAAGGATTAAGACAAGATCAAGCTCCTGAACTTCGAAGATCAAGCCGCCAAACTCGCCCACCAAAGTATCTGAACGACTACGTGGTTGGCCGAATTAGCGTGGGAGGACTATTGTAACTATTGTTAAAATCGATTATCGGTTGTATCTTAAACCTCCTTGCAATAACCTATTAATCTTGTTATAACTTTTAATTATATCAATAAAGAAGTGTTTTTTTTTTTTTTTTTTTTTTTTTTTTACTTGAAACAAAAACACTTCTTTATTGATATAATTAAAAGTTATAACAAGATTAATAGGTTATTGCAAGGAGGTTTAAGATACAACCGATAATCGATTTTAACAATAGTTACAATAGATAGTATGTAGATTAGTAGGATTTTACATGACATCTGATCCTCCCGAACTAGTCAAGAGGGTTTAAACAATGAGATTACATTAATTAATAATTATAAGTAAATAACTAAATGTAAAGACTTAAAGTAACAAAATAATAATGAAATTTTGAATTATGATTCCTACAAAATCCTTGTCATTATTGACTTGATGAAGAACAACATAGATTATGAAAATTATATACGATCTAATATTTTCAGATATACATACATAGAAACAAAACGAAACAATATTAAAATTCTAATATTGAGAGAGAGAGAGAGAGAGAGAGAGAGAGAGAGAGAGAGAGAGAGAATTTCGGAATCATTAAAGTGTGATAAACAACAAAAAAACAGGAAGAATATTGAAATCTTACCTATATATACGCTTGTAACTCCGTTATTTTCGAAGATAAAGAAAAAATATATTATTGTTTTTTAACCAAAAAACCGCAAATAATTATTTTTAAAAAAGGGTGAGAAACAAGAAAAGAAAACGTTCATGACTCAATTATTTTGAAGATGGAGAAAAGTATGTATAGAGTTTTAGAATCAGTAAATCATAATAAACAGAAAGAGAAAAAATAATAAAAGAAAAACAGTTTATCTATATATTTAAGTCACAAATTATATCAGATATGGGCCATTCATTCTCAACGAAACGTACAAAAGCTGTCCAAATGATTTCCCTCGTGACGGCCAATAAAAATACTCTCACTCACTATCGTACAAATGTTCCCTCTCTGCCAAGACGTACGATAGTGAGTAAGAGTATTTTTATTGGCCGTCATTGTCGCACCTACTCTACCTCTGCAAGTTATCGATATTTTTAACTGATTAATTTTCTATTTTTCCGTGATAGGGTTCAGCTTACTGAGTAGATTGATGTACTTCTTTATTTTGATACTTTGTTTTAAAGAGAAAACTTTTTGGAAAACCTTCGATTCGTCATTGACGCACCTTTCAATCATTACCCGTTTTATCATTACCCCACCGAAGGTGCGGCAATGATAAAACGGATGTTTTTTTTTTTCCCCCCTTTGAACCTACTGCTTTGGTATGAAGAAATATTCTTGTTCACACTTTATCGTACTCGATCGGGTGCTGATCGTATATAGAAGCAAATTTTTTAAATTATTTAACAGATGAAAGAGGCGAGGACTGCGTTAACCCTTTTAGAACTTCAAAAACCTTCGGGAGATCATTCCATAAATCATTGGCTCACTACTAGATCGTCATTAGCTCACTTTCTGATTTCTGGAATAATTATTGTTTTTAATTAATTATTATTGGAATGAATTATTTAGATAATTACACCGATTCAAGCTCTACTGAGGGCTACATCAGATCAGATTTCGTATATAGGGACACAAAAAAAAAGAATGGACCGAGAATTCAACTTTTGAAATTTTCAAGAAAGGCGCACCCGTTTGTACGTTTTGCTGAGAATGGCCCATATAACTCTATCAAAACTCGATTATTATCAAAGACAGAGAAAAATTTATATGATTTTCGAGATCAAGACACGACGATAAACAAAGAGAAAAAATAATATTTTATGGCCAAGCAACAACTTGTAAGACATGTGATTTTCTGATAACACGGTTATTATTGATGATAGAGCAAAATTGTAAGGTGTTCTGGAATCAGGAAATTATTTTTTATTTGAATGAAAACCGAAAGGAAAGAAAAAGAAATAGTTACGAAGACTAGTATAAATGCTTTTGGTTTATTATTTTCAATAATGAACCTTTGAAATCGAACAAGCATATATAAAAAAATTACCCTCCCTTCTCCTCAAAATTTGAGGGCTTACATTTTAAGATGCGTAGTAGCCGAATAAAGAATTTTTAAAAAATCCGTTTGCGTCCGCGGTATTTCACTAATTTGGAAATAATAAACCGTTGTGTAATAATTGGCAGCGTTTTCCTAAAATAAACCCTACTTCATCTTCTTTTCCTCAGCTCTATATCTGTTTAATGGTTATACTATGTCGCTTACTATCTATATGTCTTAGATTGATTAGCAAGCGAAAAAAAAAATGTGATAGAGACATGGCTTTAAATTTATCAATCTGACGAAATAATTTATTATATTTCTCTAGATCTTGTAATCTCATGACCATGCGTTGAGATTTCAAGCTTAATGTGTAGCTTACTTCAAATCCTGATAATATTTCTTCGGGATTTTTACATGACTATTAACAACTTAATCTTCTTCTTCTTTGGCTTCTCCCTATAGTGCCGTATCAGCGTAGGGAAGCGTTTAACCACCGGATCCAATCCTCTCTATCCCCAGCTTGGTTTCTGGCCTGACGAAGATCCTTCCCTCTTCCTCTGCAAAGTTTGTCGACGTACTCCAGGTAGGACATCCTTGGTCGCCCCCGAGGCCTTCTCCCATCTAGCACGTAATCGATGTTTTTTAGGAGATCTCTGTGTTTCTCCATTCTAATGATGTGGCCGAACCACTTCAACTGACGCTTTTGCAGAGTTTATTTTAATGGCACAACCTCCAGATCCCGGCGTATCCGTTCATTCCTGACACGATCTCTTCTTATCTTTCCTGCTGTTCTTCGCAGAAACTTTATTTCAGCAGCTGTGACTCTGCTCTCCTACCGGTCCGTCAATATCCAGCTTTCAGCTCCATACAAGAGTATGGGCAAATATACTGATTTAAAGATATGGAGCTTAAGACCTCTACTCACCTCTCGCTTCCCTATTACAGTGTTGCAGATCTGATAGTAGACTGCATTTGCCTTCCTAATTCTGTTTGATATCTCTGAGTATACTTTCCCAGATCTTTCTATTACTGTGCCGAGGTAGGTGTATTCCGAAACCACTTCCATTTCCTCTCCGTTACAGTATATATGGAAATCTTCCTCTTGCCTTCCCACTTGTAGTATCTTGCTTTTGCTGCTATTTATTTATTCATTCCTTTTTGGCTGAGCTCTTCTTGCCATTCAGTCACCTCTTGCTGCAATTTATCAACCGTGTCCGCCACAAGAACAATGTCATCCGCGTAGAGGAGAAATTGAATCACCACTGGGCGAAGGTTTCTACGACCCAGGAAGGTCCTCTCCGTTCTTCTTTTGCATATGGTGGCCACTCCATCCATGTAGAGCAAGAATAGCAAAGGGCTTCAACTGTTCCCTTGTTTGACACCCCTTGCTATGCTGAAGACATCAGACTCCTATCCGTTCAGCCTTACTACTTCTTTTGGTTTTTGATAAATGGACTTAATGGCTTCCACCAAGTTTCTTGGGACATTCTTTACTTAGAGAGCCTCCCATAATTCTTGTCTTGGAACGGAATCAAACGCTGCTTTGAGGTCAAGGAAGGCGAGATACATACTTTTGTCTCTGTCCCAAGATTTCTGGAGAACATTTCGCAAAGAGAAAATGTGGTCCTGGGTTTGCCGTCCTGGTCTGAACCCGGCTTGTTCTTCCTCGATTTGGTGCTCCACAAGGGGTTTTACCCTTCCCTCCAGAATAGACGAATAAAGTTTGTAGATTGTTGGTGAGAGGCATATAGGGCGATAATTCGAGCATTCGAGCAGGGACTCTTTCTTGTGTATCGGAATGATAACGTTGTATTCCCTGTCTGTTGGGATCCTCTTCTCATTCCAAGCTTTTTAGAAAAGGACTTGTAGGGCTCTGACTAACTCTAGGCCTCCCGCCTTGATGTATTATGCCACTATGTTGTCTCGACCCGGTGCTTTTCCTGTCTTCATTCTCGATATAGCCATTTCAATTTCCTCCTCCTCCATCACCTCATTAAAATCAACCCCATTCCACGGTCCTTCTTGGTTTTCTGGATAGGTATCATCTACGCAAAATTGCTTCTCGTAATGTTTGCACCAGACCTTCAGAATAGCCTTCTCCTCCGTTACCACCCTCCCTTGCTCATTCTTTATATTTCTTATTTCTTTACTTTTTCGGCTTCTTAAAGCTTTAATCTTTTTCCAGAACTGCTTAATGTTATCTCCATGGTCTTGGTTTAGCTTTTCCCCGAATTCCTCCCAAGACCTCTGTTTAGCTCTTCTCACTTCTTCTGTTACGCACCTCTACATATCCCTGCCATTTCTCTGGAGTTTTGTTTTTGCAGTAGTTCTTCCATGCAATCTTCTTTTCTTAGACCTGTGCCCTAAGCTCTTCAGTCCACCAAGAAGTTCGCTTGCCCTTTGTGGATATTCGCTTTACTCCGCACACTAGAGATGCTGAATGCAGTACACTATTCTTTATGTAACTCCACAAGTTAATTAGGGGAGCATTCGCTTTTTAATTCTTGAAGCCTTTTCCTTAATTCTTCCCTGTATTCTTCTCCCTTCTGAGGGTCCTGCAGCACATGATTTTGGTTACACTTTGCGTTCCCGCAGTACCCGGGTATCAGCCATTAAAAGCATATGGTCACTTCTTTTTTCAACACCTCTAATTACCTTCACATCCGTGAAGTACCTCCTGATGTCACGACTATAGATAAAGTAGTCTATGACACTATTGGCACCATTCTCGGCAGCAGAAAAGGTAATTTTATGTACCCTCTTATGGGGAAAGAAGGAGTTTCCCAACAGTAGATCATTCTCAATGCAGAAACCTATTAAGCTTTTCATTCTTAATGCTTTCTCCACCATGCAGGCCCATCACTCGATGAGCTCTAATGTGTTCATTGCCCGTTCTCGCATTTAGATCTCCCATTATTAATATGCTTCTGTTGTTATCCCTTGCTTTAACAGTAGTTCGCTCCAAATCGCTGTAGAACTGCTCTTTCTCGAGGATATCAGAGTCATTTGTAGGGGCATAAACTTGGATAAGAGCCCAGTCTCCAATACGCAGGTTTATATTTGCCACAATAATGCGAGGGCTAACTGGCTCCCATTTGGCAACCTTCTTAAAAAGCTCATCTTTCATTATGATGCCCACACCTTCTACAGCTCTGTTTCCCGGTGGAACCCCTGAGAAAACTAAAGTGTGCCCTCGGTCTATCCTGTACTCGCCAGAGCCCTTCCTCTTTACCTCACTCAGCCCAAGAATATGTAGCCTGTATGTCGCCATTTCCTCTATAATTTCAACTTCTTTGCCGGTGAGTGATCTCACATTTCAGGTTCCTAATCGTATTTCCTTACCCGTGCCGGGTCGTTTCATTCTAGACTGTCCAGCTCCGAGGCTATTTACCAAGTTTCTTTGAACCAGTTATTCCCCCAAGCGTGTGATTGGCCCAGCTCAGGAGACCCCGTTACCTCGGTACTACTGGCTTCCCGAATATTTAGATCCCCTCGGGAAGAAGGATGTCCGGGCTATACCCCCCAGCACTGGGCACCTATTGATCCACGGGTCTTTATTCTGTATATTCAGACCACCCCTCCTAAGAGGGATCCCGCATCCGTAAAACCAGGGGACGCGCTCCCTAGCGGGTAGGTTCCGCCGAGAGAACAACATAATCAAAAATGTAAAATACCTCCTTGGAAGTATGGTATTTATAGTGAATCGACTATTTTTCGTAATGCACCTACTTATGAAACAGGGAGGTAAGGATCCAGAAAAGATTTGTCCTTATCCTCCCAAGAGACTAATTTGCCTTATCTCACAGAGGTTTTGTTGCTCTCCTGTTAATGCGAATCATAATTAGTTCCCTAAGAAAAATCAAGAGACTTATGAGTCCATGCTAATGTAGAAGGACCTCAATTCAAGCCTGTTTCCTGGTTATGCTTTAAATATTACAATTGAGTGTCATAAGTTAAATCGTCTCCAGTTCAGGTATTGATGAAGGATTCGTTTAACAAAATGACTTACAAATCGAAACCACTTGAAATCCTATATATTTAATTTACTTTTTTCCTGTTTCACTTGTGCAGATTGTATTTTCATGGTCGATTCCACACATACTCATTATAACATAAACTACATAATGGAGCACCTGATCAAAAAAGAACTATCGTCAAGATGCTCAATGTGCGAGACACTTTTTAATATAAATCACATTGTAGAAGTATAGCATACCTTCAGAAGAGTACTTTCTCAGAAAGGCGTGTCTCTAGACGTGACGACGGAAGATTATAAGCAGCGTATCTAAAAAGTTGACGTGAACTAGAATCACTAACAAATTTCCAAGCGTCTTAATGGTGTGGAATTCGTTTAAATTTCCCTTCAGCCGTTGATGACCCTATTAGGGTTTTATGCCTCTAAGACAAACCAACCACTGACAATATGTGTTTCTTATGCATTCGATTATTGCATATTATCGAAATATGTAACAAAGTGATGGCCAGCGGAACTACGTATATCTCCTTAGTGATAAGGGGTCACCAGCCAATACACTATTCCTTCGGTATTCTTGCTGGCTCTTCCGATGGACTCCCTCTATCCTGGATAAATGGTCCAAGAGATTGGTCTCTTCTCCCTTCAGCTGGTGTTATTTCGAGACGAGCTCCACCCTCAAAAGCCGTTTAGACGAGTTGATCAGGCTTGGATAATTGGCGCAATTTATCTAGAAATCTAAATGCGAGCTCTGGTTTATTGGGCTGCTGGTTTTTCCAACATGCTTCTCTCACTCTCCAAATTTATTTTATTGACCTATCACTATATAAATTCTTTCTCATTGATTGGATATTGCAATTTTTTTTTTATCGTTTTATATGTATATTAAATAAAGATAGAGGGGTAAGAGATAAAATTAAAGCGAATGTAGTATACAATTTTACATTTTAAAACTATTTTCGATTTCGTTATTTCACCGTACTACTTTGGTTTAAGTTTTATCCCTTATATTTTCGATAGACTATCTCCATTATTTTTTATTATTACTTTGCTGGATTTGCTCTTTGTTGATCGTTTTTTGTTGTATTTGCTCTTTGCTTTGAATTAAGGATCCTATTTTTTACATTTTAGCTGTCTCTTTGCCTAATTACTTGAGTATATCCAAGCGTATCCTGAGCTTCCTTCCAAATTTAATTTCTGAATTTCCTCGGCTATAAATTGTTATCTGTGACCAGTGTTAATGGTAGTTCAAAGCTCCCAAAAAAAGGTACTTAGCTGCCTTATTGTCCTTGTAATGTTAGAATGATCTACTACTTCTAACCACTTCAAGAACGCATCTAAAAGAATCAAGAAGTAACATTCCTGGAGTGGGCCAGAAAATTCCTGGTGTAGACGCTGCCATGTGTAAGTGGTATCGAACATTGACCAATCATTTGTGGATTGCTCGAGTTCTGAAACCATGGCCTTCAGTTACGGACTAGCCTCTGTCAGCACCAATAGTTGGCTACTAACAATAACTCCTTGCTAGTCCTTTCATGCCTAAGTGAGCTGCATGTGAGTCCTATGTTTTATAACTTATGATCCAAAAAAACAACAGTAAGCAAGAATCTCAAAGAATGAGAGATAGGCTTGGTCATCTCATTATTAAGTACATTCTTAAAATATTAAAATTGGGCATATCCTTCAAAATTCCTTTTTGTGCTTACAAAAAATATTAAACTGTTATTTAAAAATGAATAAGCACTGTCCTCAATACCTGCGCGGATGACACAAGTGTGTTATCAGTCCATAATGACCCAACCATAGCATCCCAAGTCCTTCAGTCCCACCTCACAGCCATCGAGAAATGGTGTCAGAACTGGAGAACCAAATTAATCCTACCAAATCCCACTAAATTACCTTTACCTTTCGTCGCAAACCGATGACCTCCTGTCCCACTGTTTCCTTTAATAACACCCCACTCACTCCTGTAGAACGAACCCGATACCTAGGACTCCATCTTGACAAACGTCTAACTTGGAATCCTCATACAAGACTTAAACGACAAGAAACTGCTCGTGGATACCGATTACTGCAACACTTACTTGAAAAACGCTCAAAACTTCCACTCTATTACATAAAGCTCTCATATGTTTCCATTATCAGGCCCTATCTGGACTTACGGAGTTGAGCTTTGGGGCTCTACTAAACCATCAAATTCCTCCCGCATCCCAATGCTTACAACCCAAAATCCTTCGTAAAATCTTAAATCTTATTCGTTACAAATAAATCATCCATAAGGACCTGAATGTCCCATCTGTTGCAAACCTTTCTTGTACCATATATACCACTTTCAATTCCAAACTCCCAACCCACAAAAACCTTCTTGTGCGCAACCTATCAACCTCACATATTCCTGATAAACCTCCGAGGCGATTAGAAAGAAGATGGCCTCGGGACCTACTAACTTAAATAGACATAGAAGTTCTACCACTGGGTAGTTTCTTCACAAGCCTTTCCACGCCCTTTATTATAATTCAACACTTTTGTTGTATTTATGTATATACAGTATTTATGTATATACAGTTGTATTTTATATATACAGTTGTATTTTATTAATACAACTGCTTGTTGTATTATGTATATACAGTTGTAAAATTCAAAAATTTAAAAAAAAAATGAATAAGGAACTGCCTTATCCCACACTATTCTCTACCTGGGCGTGATATTGGACAGAAATCTTACCTTCTCCAGTTACGTTCGGAAGAGATTGAAATTGGCACGATTAAAGACGTAAAGGCTCTATTATCTACTGACTTTGCCGCAGTTATCTTTACTTATGAAACTTCATATTTAAAAGGTCATTATCAGGCCTACCCTTCTCTATGGGCACCATTGTTTCGCTATCTTTATAAAACGACTCTCCATAGTCTACAGAGCTACTCTTCATCCTCCAGCGGATCGTCCGTGGCACTTCTTTCCGAGGGCACGAAATAGCCGCATTCACGAGGAGCTCCAGCTACCCCCATTGCCTGAGTACGAAGGCCGGAGTCACGTCAAGTTCTTTGATGGACTGAAGGCCTGTGCCAACCCACCCTTCAGAGATATTGCACCACTACCCAGGTCTGAGGAGGTGGCAAAGCACTGTCCCGATGTTCTTGTCGAGGGAAGAGGTCTGGACTCTGCAGTCTGAGCCTATTATATTTCGAAAGCCTGGAAAAAGGTTTCTCTTCATCCAGTAAAGTTGAGGCGAAAGTCTGCAGTTGCAAACACCACAGAGACAGTGACTTAAGAATGTTCAACTTGAAATACCTCAAAAGGTAGTGTAAGTTCTTAAAGGCTCATACATTTGCATTTTTTGTTTTTGCAATTGTTTTATTTATTCTTGTTTATTGTATAATAAAGGAGATTAGAAAAACAAACCATAATTAATAATAAAATGTGAAAATCATATGCGATCTAGAGCTAATGTGGCGGTAAAAATAAAATTAAAACTAATATATTAAAATTAGTTGTCTCAAAGTATTGAGATCCTACACGTTGATGGTCCGTGTAGGAAGTGCAGTAAAATAAATAGATAGCAACCATGTACTATATTAAACCACTCTGGGCCGAATTCGTACTGGTTTTAGCCAATCGAATAGATGGGCTAGTTAGAGTCCTACTAATACGCATTATGGCCATTTATAAATATACAAAGGGAGAGGCGTGGTCTAGTGGATAGAGCACTGTTCTTCAGGTTCTAGGTTCGAATCCTGGCTATGGCAGAATATTATTTATTCTGTTAATTCAGCAGGGAGTATGGAGACCTTCCTAGGACAGACCCAGCCTCGTAAAAAGGGAGTACCAAAATTGGGGGAAAAAACTGGCGGCTGAGCGTGATTAAGGCCTAATTGCACGGTCGTTGACCTAGAAACGGGACTTCTATATGAACTGAGCCCAAGACCCTTCATGGGTTGTAGAGGTACAAGTTTTTTTAATATACACAGCACTGAGAACAATATCAACAAACACTAAATTGGGAAACACGTGTAGCTGAGTGGTCAGCATAACAGCTCCTATGCCAAAGGTCATGGGTTCAAACCCGCAGGTGGTCCTAGGATTTTTTAATGGGAGTAAAAAATTATGCTGTGCTTAGTTATTCTTTCCTCCGGAGGGGACGTTAAAAGGTGGTCCCGAGCCTGTGCGATGTCAGGTACTCGTTAAAGATCCCTGTCCTAATAAAACCTGGATAGTTAAAATTTAGGACTCCCACTGTAGCATCGTCCGATTAGCCATTGTAGCATAAAGTGACGTTAAATAAATGAACAAACAAACAAACACTAAATATATATTTCATAAATAAATAATTTAAAGTGTACATGTTGGCCACAACAGTTGCAACAGGTATAGATTAATGTGACTATTTTGTGACTAAACTCTGGCTTCTTTTTTTTCTGCGAGCCGATTGGTATGGAAGCCGGCAACTTTCCTTCATAAACTAGACAATAACTTCCTGTATAAATCTGAATTTTCATATTACATATATGGCTACTGATCTAATATACGTTTGCAGTCAAAAACTGGGCCTCCTTCGCTATTAAGGATTTCCATTCATGCTGCATTATCTTTCATGTTACTATATTTTATAGCAGTATTAACAGGCTGCTTATATATCTTTTTTCATGCACAAGAAAGCTATAAACATGTAGGAATCAGCTCTCTAGAGATCGCTTTGTTCTCATTACATTATAACTGTAAATGGATAAAGTACTCAAATGGCGACAGTTTTGCAATTTTTATGAGAGATTACCCGCTTCACTTCAATATTCGTCTTGCTATTACCGATTTAAACAAAATAATTTACCTCTTAAAACATGCAATGAAATGCAAAATTTGAGAGGAAACATTTTCACTTTTATAACATTCGACCCCTTATATAATCTAATCAATTATTAATTGATTTTATATTCCAAATTTTTTATTTGAATAAACCATTTCAAAATTCAAAATATAATACGAATCCTTAAGTTAAAAACTGAGCTTTTGTTTCAGCTAAACCAGGATTGAGGGTTATTCAAAATGCAAGATTTTTTTCTGATTCTTTATTTTATTAACAAAATTTTTAAACTTTACATTGGATATAATGACATTAATAATAACATTTTTACACAATGAAGTAAACAAATTTAACCTATGTTAAAACGGTATTTTACTGCACAGATTTGCTCTGGGAAAGTTGGCGTAGGCTTGCTTCTGTAATTCGGAGTTGATAGAACCTACGACAGATCCATGCATATGCCCTACAAACCAATCGATGATTTTATCTTCAATTTTGTGAAGAACACCGCCTCCAGTGTGGACACTTATCTTGCCAAGATTATCCAGACTTATACTGTCCAAGCGGGCGGTACATTCGTTGCCGTTCTTGATGAGCGTTGCCTGGGCCACAATGGAATTAGATGACACAGAAGCACTAATATGTTGTGTTACAGAGAATAGGTGCTTAGCTTTGAATTGGCAGTGTTGAAAACCAGCTTCTAAATTGCCTAGACCTAGGGCCACCCTCAGAGTCATCTGGTTTCCGGATGTGGACATCACTACGTCTCCGGTCCTTCTGATAGACGCCAAAGACTTTGCATATCCATTCCCACAATTCATATGACCTGACAGCTTGACGAAGTGCCAACGGTACTTCCAGTCGTGGTTCATAGATTCAATAGGTACGACATCCTTTCCCGCCTGACTGATGGCTGCGTTGAGTCCAGCCAAGGCTTGATCTATAACCTGGTTCAGAACAACGGTATCAGCCAAGGCATGGCCTGTGACAAGAAGTACACAAAGAAGATGCAACATTTTGGATATGGCAACAGTTGGATATCTCACCACTATATACTGAGTTTCTTATCGTTCAAGAGGACATTACATCAGAACCATTTTCCTTATTGTTACTTTTCAAATACTCGCGTATATTACTTTAAATCTTCAGAATAATTACTATGCCTTTCAGTCAATTTAACTGTTCAAACACTCGATACACTTTGGTTTGTTTTCGTTGCCCTCGAACAATTTTAATTTTCCTTCACGTCAACATGGCTTAATATATTGATTATTTTCCTATTAAAAATTCTAAAAGATGAATATGAAAATTCTAGGGCGCAAAAGGGAATAGAGTTCTATTTCACTTACCAGTTCGTCTAAATTCTACAAAACAACTAACACACTTAGTTAAACAAAATAATTTATTCATTACCTTTAACATCGTGAATTATCAACCAGGAATATGGCATAGAGGAACGAGTTAGTTCTGCACTTTTTTTTAGCCAATAAAAGCTATATTCTGTTCGTTTCAATACAATATACATTAATTTCACTTACCTATACATGAGATATAGAGTAATTGCGATTGTGAATAATTTTGGAATCCGTGGTAGAGAGGTTCTTGCAAGACTGTAGCGCAAAGACTAAATAAATAAATATTTCTTATATATATTACTTTTCCCTATAAAGCAAGAGATAATTTATCTAAGAATGATCCATATATAAGAATGTATTCTAATACAATGACGCTGACTCAAAATAAACTACACCACATATGAGCCCCCTCTATGCGATTATGATTAGCCACAATTACAAATAACATGACTACTTCTAAATGACTATAGCTAATTCCTTAGAGAGGTTTATGTGCACTACGTAATTTCCGTACGTTAAAATAGCAGTTTTGTTTGTTTGTTTATTTGTTTATTTTAACGTCACTTTATGCTACTATGGCTAATCGGACGATGCTACAGTGGGAGTCCTAAATTTTGCCTATCCAGGTTTTATTAGGATAGGGATCTTTAACGAGTACCTGACATCGCACAGGCTCGGGACCACCTTTTAACGTCCCCTCCGAAGGACGGCGTAACTAAGGATTTTTTACTCCCATTAAAAAATCCTAGGACCACCTGCGGGTTTGAAACCGTGACCTTTAGCATGGGAGGCTGTTACGCTAGCCACCCAGCTACAAGTGATCCCAAATAGCAGTTTTGAATATAGAACCATGTTTTATTTTTTATCTTTACAACTGCACGACTAAGAGTTAGGCATATTGACAGAAAACAATAATCACGATGGATAATTTATGACCAATAACTTGTCATATTCAACGTAGGAAAATCTCCTAATTGACATGACCCAATTGGATAATGTTTGTCGTTAAAATCTTTCAAGCTTATCAGTATCAATAAACCCATATCATTGCCTCAGAATAATAGCTGAGATGCCTGTGAATCTTTAGCAGAGGCATTGAGATATAAATTCAAAATTTTAAGTTTCAACCAAAAGATGACATTTTTATATTTTTTTTTTTTTCAACGAACTAATTATTTCATGTTCCAGACATAGTTTGCATTGGACTGTTATTAAATATTTCGGAACATTAGCAAAAGAAACAACATATAAGCAAAACTAATAGAAGACCTGATGGAAGAGACGACCACAAAATAAAATGAAAGGAAAAAAAATCTATATTCTGAGACCATTCCGATCCTGAAGCAACATCGCTTAATCTCCAAAAGCACCTTTCTCTTGTCGAAGACTGGTGTAATGCTTGGCGTATTAATGTGAACGAAAGCAAGTGCTCACATGTCACATTAACCCTTCGACGCAAATCCTGTCCAACGGTTAATTTCAATTCCATACCGCTTTCTTACTCTGACACAGTCCGGTATCTTGGCTTTTTACTTGACAATACTGACGTGGAACCCACATACAAGACTTAAAAGAAAAGAACTCAACCGCAGATTCGGCCAGTTATACAGACTACTAAACAGAAAATCTCCTTACGGTTGACAACAAATTACTAATATACAAGACAGTACTGAAACCTATATGGACCTACGGAATTGAACTGTGGGGTACGGCTAAACATTCTAACATCTAACGCAACCAATCCTTCCAATCCAAAGTCCCCGAACAATAGTTAATGTTCCTTATTACGTTACCAACTGTACCCTACATCACGACCTTAAAATTCCGTTTATTTTATACCTGGTACCATCCAAATTTTCCAAATTTCATCATCCTAATCCTCAAGCACAATCCCTATCTAGCACCACACATCCCTTCATTCCTCCTCGAAGATTGAAACGACAGTGGCCGCGACACGTATTGTAAACTTGTAAATCTGACACTGGTCAGATCCTCCACTCATGTAATCTATGTTTGTGGCTATTGCGCCCTAGCTCGGCCTCCACTGGCTCACACCAGTGACGCGGCAGAGAGCGTGGCGCTAGGATCTCTTGGACTCCGCTTTTCCCTCTACAAGTGCAGAAAAAGGCCCAGTCTGGGGTTCCTTTAGCAAATTGTATAAAGTTATGATTGTGTGTATGATGTTAATATATTTATTACTTCTTTATTTCATTTATTTGTATTTAGCCTAATTATAGGTTGTTGTTTTTGTTTTTTTTGTATATATATTATATTTTATGTAATTTGACTTTATCATTGTATACTGTGCATATTGTGTGAATGGGATCTTATATCACTGTTACTTATGTTCATATAGAAACAAATTGTAATATATCTCAATAAATAAATATTAGTATTGATAAAAAAATATATATATATTCTGGGACCAAGTTCCCTTAGGAAAAAAAAAAAAATTGCTTATGGTCTAGTTACATTTTAATAAAATTTATCAACAATTCAATATATCCTAAATCTGTGTACACTTATACAGACACGGAGCATGCACTCATATATACATATATTTATACTACATGTACCTATATTTTACAATGAATGGAAGATTGAGATTCGAGTAGATAAAGGAAGACTTGACGTTGGGAAGTTGAAAGAGAGGGTGGCTTTAAAGATAGAGATATGCAAAGAATTTCAAAAGAATGAGGAGCGAACGAAAAACGATTTGTAAAAAGACGCAGTTCTATGTGATAGGGGTATAGATATTGATTGATTGGGTTTTAGTATTCATAGAATGGATGTCAAGGCGGAGGGTGAGAAGGTCAGTTATATAGGAAGTTTTCATATTTTTTTAATGTTTAGAATAGGTAAGAACCATGGAGATATTGCCATCGAATAGAAAAGGATAAAGCCACATAAGAAGTTCAAGAGTCAGAAATATGGTCCCGTCAACGGACTTTAAAAATAAATTTTACTAAGCAATGCATCATACGTTTTAATTTTATTTCCATTTAACCGGTAATTCCCTTATACACCAGTTAATCGTAGACTAAATTGGGGAAGACAGCAGAGGAAACAAGTAACTGAAGGGTTTTTAAAGGTCAGGATTTACAGAATCTATTGAGCTGTTAAAGTATGGAAATGGATTTTCGGGATATTTCGAAACATGATTATTTCAGGATAAGATTTGGTTAAAGGTGACTCCTAGATTTTTAACAGTTTTTGGAATGGGATAAGGACTTTATTGGGAAAGAGCAACGGTTGGTAAGCAAGGGGATTCAAAGTTCGTTTGGAGCCAATGAGGATTGCTTTAGTTTTACCTGCATTGAGCTGCAAATTATTTTTATTTGCCCAGTGATAAGTTTGATTTAAATCATTCTATACTTTATGGGATGCATCAATAAGATAGAAGAGTGGAAAGAAGAGTACATCTGTAGATCATTGGAGAAAAGATGGTATCGGGAAAGATGAATCATTAATATAAATTGAAAAAAGGGTTTGGTGAAAGGGAGGAACCTTGAGGAACACCACGTGAGATAAAAAGAAGAGATGAAGACCATTTCTCTGGGATGACTACTGCCTGCGAACAATGGGATAAGAATGAATGAAACCGTTTGCATGGTACTAATGGATAAGGACAAGTTACGAGTATAAGTAAGGAGTATGGATAGTACAATTTCATGATCGACGCAATCGAAAGCTTTGGAAAAAGCGAATAGAATTAGGTAATTTTTTTTATGAATAGAAGACTGGATATTCTGGGTGATTCTTGGTGGGCGAATTGGGCAGAACGAAAACCTGATTTTTCCCTAATGGAAATGCAGATGTTTGTGAACCTTTTCTCGTCAATGCATCTCAAAATACATTATAATCATAGAGGGGAGTAATGTTAGCAATTTAGATTAAGCAGTCCAAACGTTAATTGAGAAAGCAAATTAAAACACATTTTAAAAAAAAAATGGCTTCTGAAAAATACTAAAATATTGTTAAAGTTGTATAATATTGATAGGGGAGAGGTTTTAGGGCGATAAATGGCTAGATTATTACGCCCGTATACTATAACATTAAGAGTCACTCCAGATTTTATTTTCTGCCTTCGCTGATATAAGATTGAAAGAATATTCAGTGGTGAAGATTTTCGTATTTTTCAAGGTTCGTCTCAAAGCTTACCCCACCGAGCCCCCAACGTGCAACAATTTTATGGAAAGAAGATTTACACTTTTCATTTTATGAATGAAAAATGAGAGTAAAACGAATTTTCACAAAACCTTCAACATTCATCAAACACCATGTGATACAAAAACACGCTGCAAATAATTACACAATGGTTTATTATTTCTAAATAACAATATTAGGATATAGGATATAGCTGTAGATAGGCAATTATGTAATATGAAAAGCAATAATTCAAAGGGTAAGATCATCACTACTGCTGATTTCGAAACGCAATATCTCATCTAGTCCTGAACCAGTTTCAATGATTTTTTTTTTTCATTTTGTCAAAAATCAAGAGGCACTAATAACAATTTTTATTTATTTATTAGGACAAACGGATTTTTTTTCATTCGTCATTCGGATTCTACACATCTTGAAACGTAAGCTCTCAAATTTTAAGGGAGGGTAGTTTTTCTTTTTCTTTTTTTTTTTTTTTTTTTTGGTCGATTACAAAGGTTCATTATTGAAAATAATAAAACAAAATTAATTACTAAAAGATTTGCTTAGGTATAAAGTACATTAAAACCGCTTAATCATAAAACTAAAAAGCTTTTTGAAAAGTCAAACATACAAAATAAAAACACTTATACCTATTTATTTATTTATTTTTTACTAAACTTTTCTATTAAAAATCACATTCAATGTATTATAACATTTTAAGTTTAATCAAATTGTATGTTTAAAAGAACCAATACTGCCAATGATCAGTTTCTCTTCATGTTTTTCATGTACATTATCTTTTGGCGACATATTTACTTGTTGTATTATAATATACATTTGTAATTTTCAATAAAAATATATTAAATTAAAAAAATAACTAATTATTTCTTTTTTTCAAAGTTGAAGTTTGTAGTTGAACCATGTATTCCAGCTGTTAAGGTTTGCAGTCAATTTACCAAAAAATTTTGTCCAGACGTTTTTTAGATCATTAATTTGTCTCTTAGAAAAGATATATAGCTTTGTTTATTGAGTGGAAAAAGACAGTGAAATATTTACACAAACAATGAGACAACTCATTTTAATAATAATAATTCCAGAATAACTATTTCTGATCGTTCATAACAAAAAAATCAAAATAATTTTCAGACCTCAACTAGCATAAATACCTTTAAATAGCATGAATCCCATGAATTTGTGTTAGTAACATGTTTGCTAATAAGAGAGGAATCTGGCCTCCTAAGCTACCTCCAATAAAAAATAAAATTGCCAGGTCTCTTGCAGAGATTATATTGTATCTATAATTTGATAAAATCATTTTGAACTTAATTCTACTAAAACACCACTAGAGATATCAAAAGACCAAAGATTATAGCTTAGATACTTACCAAGCCAATTAGTGATTTGTAATTAGAAATCTTCATTACTCCACACCCCCAAAAAAGATTAAATATGATATGAAGAGAAAAAAATCCACCATTAGTCACATTTCATACGTCTACATAGAACAAGCTCTAAAAAATTTTGCTGTCTTCAATATTAAAAAAATCGCATATACTAAGATTAAAATTGTGGAACCTTATAAAAGAAGGAACATTTTTCAATGTGTAATGTATCAACTATATGAATAAACCCAAATCTTTAGCAACCACAAACCAAGACGTGTGAAGTGCTGCCAAATTCATTCTAGTGTGAGATCCCATAAACCATTAAAAGAATCTCCAGTTTGTACCAGCAAGGTACAGAGGATGCTTCTTACTTCTTGAGTTACAGAGAAGAAGACTCAATGTGCAAATAATAATAATATATGATATCAACAAAATTGCATCTTCAAAAAGGAGAAAAAAAACAACAGAGATAGACAAATAGTTCATTTGTTTAATAAAACTTTTGTAAATGGATGAAGAGAACCTGGACAAATACTATCAAATTTTTGCCAGTACACATCCTTTAATTCTTGATCTTCCTTCTGTTTAAGCCTGAATTCTTATCTTCTAGAACTTCTCGTTTCTTTAAGAGATCTGCATACTCTTTCTGACCAACAAGATCTTTCACTCGGTCCACTTCTTTTTCTTTTTTATATTCTTCCCTTATTTTGTCTAATTCTTTATTTTTATCTAACATAATTTGAGACCATTCATCAGTCAGTTTCTCAGTTTCTTTTTCCATTTCCAGCACTTGTTTTTTATGGATTAACTGTTGTTTTCTTGTTTCTAATGTTTCTCTATGAAGTTTTTCTTTGACTTCTCTCACAAATTCTTGATTTTTACGAATAATAGCATCTTTTTTCGCTACTTCCTGCTCTCTTAAAATTTCAAATTGTCTTTCTTCTTCTAATTTTGCCTCATGGATTTCTTTTAACTGCTGTCTGAAATAATCTGCCTCTCTTTTGTTTTCGAATCTTGTGTCACGTTTGTTTAGTTTTTCATTCTCAATATTTTCTGCTACTTTTTGACAGTAATAATCATCAAATGCTTTTTCAAAAGCAGCCCTCTCTAACTTTAACTTTCGATTTTCTTCAAGTTGCGCTAATGACATACTTTTTAGCTCTAATTTTTGTTGGTATATGTACTCCTTCTCTTTTGTTCGTCCTCCTTCATTCGATCTTTTAGTTTTTCAAGGAATTCATTTTCATTTTCTTTAACTCTTTTGATTTCCTCCTGCATTAATTTCTTACCAATTATTTGTTTGTTTAATACTTCTCTTTGTTCCTGTAATCTTGTCAGTCTAACTGTTTCTTCAATTTCTTCATACTTTCTTCTCTCATCGTCAACTTTTTTTGCCAAGTCAAGCCAAAATTTGTCCCATTCCCCTTCTCGCTCTTTTTGCATCATTTTTTCACAGATTTGTTGTTTCTGAACCTCTGCAGTTTCAATTTTCATATTTTTACTTACTTGTATTCTATACTGTTCAGAATTCTCTTTAGCTTGCTGTTCAAAGCGCAGTCTAGCTTCTTCTTCTCTTTCTCTTTTTTGTCTTATTTCTATTTCTACTACTTTTTTTTTCTTTTTTTCAAGAAGTTCTTCGGCTAACTTCTGGGCTCTATCCACATATTCATGGGTCAAATCAGTTTCTTCCTTCAAAATTACAGCTTTTAGTTTATTTCGTTTGGCATCCAAATCAGATTCAGCTACTTTCAGTCCTAATTCGACATGGCGGTTAATTTTAGCCATTTGACTTTTTAGGGTTGTATTATTTAAAATTGCAGCTTTATCTTCTAATATTCTAAAATTTTCAATTGCTCCAACTTTTTTAGTTCCAACCAACCTTTTTGACCTGTTTTGTTCCCACATTAATTCTAGACTTCTACCTTTTCCAGCTTCTATTAAACGTTTTGAGTATGTTCTGTATTCTGGACAATTTAAATCTCTGATGCTTGGCATAGTCATATATTCTTGCCATGGTAACTTTTCTAAACTACTTTTGTTAAAATCTAGGTTTTTGTTTTGTGTTGTCATTTTTTCCAAGTAACTTTTTTCAACACTGTTATATCTTAAAACTGAAACAAAAAAAAGTATAAATATGTTATGTTTATAATGATTGAAAATATTAAATGCATGGTGATTGGAAATAAAGGAGCTCATATTGTTAAAAAATACAGAAATTCTTATCTTAACAAACCTATTTTCTCCCTTTATTTATTTATGCCTTATACAGTTCAGTAGTAAATATATGATATTCTATATAATACATTCGATTTTTTATAACAACTCTATTTAATTTGTTCTAACATTATTTTCTATTAAAAATGATGAATTACTTGCAAAGCATGGCTCAGTATTAAATTCCATTCCCTATTTAACATGTCAAACCGTACAGATTTGACATGTTACATTTGACCCAAAAAAATTTTGATTTACTTTTATTTTACAATGCCTTAAATATGTATAAGATTTAACTACAGAATAACATATCCATGTAGCATTAATATTAATTGTCATTAAGTAATACAACTAATTATTTACTATTATGATTACTAATTACACAATCATAACAAAAAGGTCGATTGGTGTTTATTTAATAGTAAGCATACTTATTTAATGGTATTTGTAATGAAGCTATCACCCTATATTAATGATGAAAATAATGTCATGGTGCAAAGTGATATACATGGATAGTTTCGGATAAGCAGATGGAAGCAGAAATAAAAGATAATTCTTATTTCTCTCGGCCACAATGAATAAAAGTCAAAGCTATGTTTTGACTTATATGCTTAGCTCATTAAAAATAATGGCTTGTTGATTAATAAGACAATAATCAATTTCGAGAAGAAAAGTAATAAGTGTGAAACTAAAATCTGTAGGGATTACTACTAACAAGTTAGGTTAACACTACTTTTACCATAAAAATAAATCGTTTTACTCACCTAAATATGAAACAGTTAGCTAGGAATTATGAAACTGTAACAACACTTAGCATTATTGATCAAACGCAGCTGTAGAATAGGGTTACATAAAAAAAGTGTTGGATCAACCAAGCGTGAAACTGAAGACTCTTCAATAAGTAAAACTTAAAAACTAGAAACCACTTAATAATAAGTTCACAGATAAAGATAGCAATTTCGAAATGGGTTTAAATCAAGCAGAATTAAAATATAATCTGTGTACTGGTTTCAACTAAACAATAGAAATTGCTATAGTACTCAAAATTTGAGTATCATGAATATTTTTTATGAATCTAAATTGTTCAAAAATTAATTTCCAGACATCATATTATAAAAAAAAAAATAATAATTAGGGTTTTGTTTTTATTATTATATTATTTATACAAATTCTTTATTCTTTAATTCAAATTTAAAAATACTAAAATTCATGTCAATTTTTGGCCATATGACTAAATACCACATGATATTGCATTAACCAACAACCATTAGATTTGAATGAAATAATTATAGTTAAAGTAACATAACACTTTTCTGTCCTTTAGCAATTAAATTTCACACAAAAATGTTTCAGACAATTTTAATTATAATTTTTAATAAGCAAAGAATAAATTGTTCTTCAGGAACAAGGATTTTTCTGAGCTCTTATGGGTGAATTATTTGTCTGACTAACTGTTATGAACATGAACTGAGTGCAGCAAAAGACAAAAGCTAATATTTCTTTAGCTCTCCGTTTTCTCTTTGGAACCTTATTCATGTTTAGGGAACTAGAAAGTAAGATTTTCCAAATCCAATCCAATCAAAAGTCCTGATATAATTGAATTATATTGTATTGTATTATATTATATTATTGTATTATATCTATTATTGAAAAAAAAAACAATACATAATACAAATAAATTTATGAAAAAATCTTATTTATAAAATTTCTATGATGTGTAAATAAGATAATAATTTTCTAGATGTAGATACTTTAAAAATAAAATTTTCTTAAAGAAGAATTTTTAGTAATCTGAGTATTTTGTTTCTTTGTAGGTAATAATGGAAAATAATGGCATAGGTAGACAGAGAAAGAAAAAAATGTATTTGAAAACAATAATACTGCAAAATTACACTCTTTCAATATTTCTGTTCCATTAGAAGTTTCAATATTTACAAATTGTCAACAAAACCAATAACTACTTAATTTGTTAGAGTAGATAAGAAATGGCTATCTATCCCATTTAAATTAAAAACAAATCCTATTTATACATTAAAAAAAGTGCTAAAAGTGCAAAGTTCCTCACAGAATCTTCAAATTATCCTCTTGTTTGTTTCCAGTTGAAGCGGTTTTCTTGAGAATAAAACAAAAAAAAATTGTATTACGACATTTTTCAAAAGCTGTCGAGTTTACTTTTTAGGTTTAGTATTTTTAGTATGAAATGTCCTTTCACTGGAAAATTATGAAATTAAAAGATGCCATGTTTTATGAAACATGATACTTTAAAGATTAATTGAGGCTAATATTTTTAAAATATCTTGCTAATGAAATCAATTCTTCTTCTTCTCCGGTTCTACAGTCCAAGGTGAACTTTGGCCTCTCCAACAATGCTTCACCATTCTTGCCTTCTCCAGTTGGTCACTCTAATTTTAGATAGGTCCTCCTCCACGTCCTTAATTCAACATTTACATGGACGTCCCCTCTTTCTTTTTCCTGAAAATGTTTCGCGCAGAACTTTCTACGGCAACCTTTCATTTGGCATTCGCTAGATATGATCCGGCCAACTAATTCTTCTCGATTTAATGAGCCTTAGTATATCTTCGCTCTGCATAAGGTCGTCTAATTTTTGGTAATGCCTAATATGCCATATACCATGTTCCTTTATAGGACCGAAAATTCATAATTTTCCTTTCAAATATTTTAAGGGCTCATTGGTCGGCTACTTTAAGTGTCACGTCTCTGCGCCATAGCACACGACGGACCTAATAAGGGTCTTATATAATTTGAGCTTTGTGTGTTTCTATAGTAGAGCCGATTTTATTAACCTTGAGAGACCATAACACGCTTTGTTGCCATACATTATTCTTCTCATTATCTTGTCACTCACCCTAACCACATTGTTTATCTCATTGCCAAGGTAAGTGAAACTATCAACAGCTTCGAATGTATAGTCATCACATCTGAAATCTTGTTTTCTTCTTCTTGCCTCCGAGCTTGATGCTACCATGTATGTGGTTCAACTTTCATTTATCTCAAGACCCATGCTTTTAATTCTTGAACAATCTTTGCCAGAATTTCCTTCAATGCCTCCTCACTTCTTGCCAGAACCACAATGTCATCTGCATACCCAAGTATGTAACATAAGCGAGTTGCTAGACTTCCATCAGAGACATTGCACTTGTCGTAAAACAAAGATTTGATCAGTAGTACCTCTGTTAGGCCTGAAACTGCATTGGTAATCCGCGAGAATCAGTTCCGAGTAAATTTTTAGTCTTGTAATTAAAATATTTGCCAGGATTTTATAAATAACATTTAACAGGATTATGCCTTCTTAGTTTTGACATATTGTCTTGTCTCCTTTCTTAAAGAGCGGCAGAATCAATCCCGAACACCATTCCTCTGGCAAAGATTCATTGTTCATTATTTCAAGTATAAGATTGTAAATTCTTCGACATAAATACTCACCTCCATATTTAAATAGTTCCGCTAGTAAATGAAATCAATTAAGATAACTGAAATAAACCATGATCACATCAGGATTAATACAAATGTCTCTGACTAACAATTATTATTAATGATTACTGGCACTCCTCCTTTTAATCACAAATATAGATAAAATAATTAGATATGTACAAATAATGATATGAAAAGAAATCCCTCCATGAGTCAATTATATAGAAATATAGGTAAAGAACAGTCCAAAATAAGTCATTCACTACAAAGAAAATCAAACAATTAATTACAGATAGACTGTAACTTCACCATTGTCATTGATACAGAATATAAATTTAGTAGAAAATTACTAATTTTTTTTTTCTGTCACAAAAGGTCTAGTAGGTCCTTTACTATAGAGTCACTCTCTATGGCTAATTATGTAAGTTGTCATTAGTTGCCTGGCAGGTCTCCCTTACCCAGGGGAGGCTGAGTGAATCTCCTTTAAATTTATGTTTGAAGAAGTCCAAGGACAGATTTGTACTCAAAACCTTTGGATTTGTAGATTAGCATACTAGCAACAGGCTTCCTTATTTTAAGACCATTTTAGGTATCAGTAATTTAAGGTTCCCTATATCATTTTTGCCAAAGATGTAATTATTATTAATGTACTTTAGTAAAAGTAGTCTGATTTTTTTTACTATAGAATTTGGTATTATAAATTTGGAATAGGATTCATTCAAATATTAGTCAAAGGGCTTGGTAAAATATAGGAGATATATTAATAATCCAATAACAGAAGTAAATAAAAAGCTACAATTTCCTAAAAAGAACTAAATCTTTAAAGTCTGTATTTAGCTTTATTAAAGTACAAGTTTGCGCATCATCAAATGATTCTCTTTAAATCGCACAAAATTCTGAATGTAAGACAATAATATATCTCACATCCTCTTATTAATAATGCTGACTTTGGGGTATCAGTTTTTCTGGATTACACCATTGGCCAACTCCTGCTCCTCTATGCTATATTTGTCACGACGATACATGGGTCTCGAGCTTTTGTGGTGTCCATGGTAAGCTCCTCTTCAGCATTGGGCAATTTCCCAAAGATTGGCCAAAGTAACTGAAGTCTTGTTTAAAAAAAATTTCAACTTTTTGGATGAGATTAAAGAGTGCACCGGACTAAAGGGTTGGAAAGTGATACAAAGGAGGCCCCTCTCAGTCATGAAAGTAAAGCAATATTTAAGGGAGAAATCTTTTTAGGGGTGGAGCCAATGCAAGTGGCAGGGTGTAGACATGGTATATTTTAAAACCAGTCCAAGTGTCAATAGATTTATGCTGTTAAAAGATTCATACAGAATCAGAGTGGACCATGGCATTAAAACTCAGCATAAACTATGCACCACTTCATGGAGTCTCAGGTGAATGAAGCTGTTCGACTCCTCTGCCACAGATGCAGTCGAGTCCGAAACCCGCATGAAAATGTCCACATAACATGCTTCTTGTTATCTGCCAACAAAAACACATCAAAAAGGAAACTGTGGAACTTCTAGATGGAACAATGTTTTCAAGAAATGTTTTGTGTGACTTTTTTACATCTTAGCATTTAGTGCCATAGAGAAGGAAGCACTAATAGTAGATCCAACAATGAGATATGAACCAAATGATCGGGAACAACTCAACAAAATTCAAGAAGAGAAAGAAAACATTTAAACAAAATGTAATACCTACCTGTAAGAAAAGTTTTGTGAGGAGTTCAACAAAAGTTATTGCTTTACCGTATAAATGATTACAATTTGATTTCTGTTCAGAGTATACCCATTACTGAAGTTGCTCCAGTAATCCAGTTACACAGTGAATCTTAAGAATGAATAGCTATAAATATTTTAATTGAAAATTAACATTCTTTGTGTACAAACAATATTTTGTCAGTATTTTAGGATAATAGTGCCATTTGCCAACATCATATGATATTCAATCTTGTGTGTCAATTGTGGTGTAGTGGCTTCATAACAGTCCTCCATACTCAAGGTCACAGGTTCAAATGTGCCAGATTTTTTTTTTTTTTTGTGGTTTGAAGTTCAAAATGTCTTATCTCACGGGTATGGCCTAAAAAGAAATACATATCATAATAATCAAGGAGATAAATTATTCCAGAATTAGTTAATATGAAATTAAATTATCCAAGGTGGTCAAGATCTGCAGACTATTCTACATCTTATTTTAGAAAATTAATTTTTTAGTTTGAGAGGGCTGCTGGGCTAACATATAATAGCATATCCTGAGACGCAAAATTTGGTAGTTTTATCCACTATGTTGGTATGAGTCCTTGGAAGGGGAAAAGGGAGAAGTCTGCCTTTCTAAAATGACACACAAGCCTTTGAAGATTGAAGTTCTTTCCAAAAGTTCATAATCAATTCAACTCTAATGCATACTAAAACATCTGCTTCCATAATGTAAAAATCCAATCTAGATTTCAATGAAAAAATAATCAAGTTATTAGTTCAAAAAAAATAAAATAAAAATTACTGAATATTTTCTAAAATGATACAGTACTTAACCCGAATCATTGTATTACTTTTTATTGACATAATGGACAAACAATTTAGTGACCGCAATTGAAATAAATTGCTAAGGTGAGCCATGGAATGAAGATAGTATATAGATCTAGGCCCCAAGAACCCACTGCAATCTGTTAAATATTGTTCTCGGAAAATTATTAAAATTTATAAACACAATAAAGGTATATTTTAGTTATTAGCAGTTACCACGCACACGCAATTCAATGTTGCTATGCCTGAGTAATTCTTGTTACAAGCCAAGGCAGTTTTTTATTTTTTAAACTAAAACTACCAAGTAGAACTGAAAATTATTTTTAAATTAGCATAAAATTGATAATATTTCATGCCACAATCTAATATTGACTATGAAGGATTCTCTTCCTCTTATCAAAACTGGCTATACAGAAAATTATTAATATTTACTTTTTCATTGATTTTCTAAACATTTTATGGCTTAAGTTCAGGAACACTGAACAATAGTGGTAAACAAATCATGCTATAAAAATGGGTATGGAAGGGGAAAAATGAAATGGCCATATTCTTTCAATTAGTTTTTTATTTTATATTCATAATATTTTTAACACCACACAACTTTGAAATGTTAATAAACAGTTCAGAACATATAATTATACTTTAGGAAATTTATTTGTTTCATCATTATTTAAAAATAAGTATAGAAAAAAAATGGCTTCTCAATTTCTATATCATATTCACGAATAACAGATTGGCGTGGTGCAACAAACTGTATCCAGCTCTGCACTACATCTCGATTTGCATTATCTCTTCCTACAACACTTGTCAAGGTGCTGCCTGCCAGTGCTAAATGCTCCTCTGAGTACGCCTCATCTATACAAAAATAGCTTATCTCTTATTTCTTAACAGTGCATTATATAATAATGGAAAAGATATGTAAAGCTAAAGTAAAATATATTTATAAATATATATATATATATATATATATATATATATATATATATATATATATATATATATATATGCTGTAAAAATTTTAGTTTCTTTATTATATTCAACTTTAAAATGATGAGATGTCAAAGTCCAAAATAGACTCCCAGTAATCAATCCAATATGAAATAATGATACCAGCTGACCATTAAAATATTCTGATGTAGTTATTTAATGACTCGATGAGAGGATGAACAAAGTGATATAGCTGACATAGTAGAAATGGTCGGTTTATAATATGGTAACTATCTATACGTAAGGTTTAACCATGCCTATATAATAAGAGATAAAAATATATTGTCAGTGCAGTTTATGTAAAATTTGTGGCTGAATAAGATAAATTGTGGGGTGATAGTGAAACAGTGTTAAGAAACAGAAAATGGAAAGAAAACTGTAAATAGTGTTCCTTAAAGTTTCTTGATTGTATTGGGTTGTCTGAAAAGTTCGTAGAGAAATTTAAACAAAAATTAAAATTGATGAACAGCTTAAAATTTATTTATTTAATTTACAAAATAGTTACCGCTGTTAGCGACTACCCTTTCCCATGGCTTGGAAGGTCCATTATCGTTTTTTTCCAAAAACACTATCCTTACTCCTGAAGAACAATAAAAGGTCTGTTTTGACATCATCTTCTGAAAAGTAGGATTTCCCTTGTAGAAAATTTTCGAGAGAACAGAAAAGATGGAAATCCGAAAGAACAATGTCAGGAGGGTACGGTGGGTGAGGTAAAACCTGAAAACCACCAGAAGCGTAATAACTTTTGCTGAGACCTTGAAGACACATGGAGCCTAGCATTGTCTTGGTGGAATAGCACTCCTTTCCAATTTGCCAACTCTGGCTGTTTCTTTTCAATTGCTGACTTCAATTGATCTAACTGGGCGCATTAAAAGTCCTTATTTATAGTTTGTTTTTGTGGAAGTAGCTCAAAATGTATAGGTCCCTTCCAATCCCACCAAATACTGAACATCACCTTTCTTGGATGCAAGCCGACCCTGGTGTTGTGAGCGGCATCGTTCCAGGCAACCCCAAGATTTTTTTCGGCTAGCGTTGATGTAGAGAATCCACTTTTTATCACCAGTAACAACTCGTTTCAAAAATGGATCCTCCAAATTTGTTTTCAGCGGCAAAAAACAACATGAAATCCTTTCAATAAGGTTCCTTTCACTGAGCACATGGGGAACCCAAACGTCGTAACAACAGATGTATCTGGTCTTCTTCAGATGATCAAAAACGGTCGATTTGCAGCCTCTTAACTCTGCAGCTATCTCATGGAGTGGATATTTGTGGATTGTTTGCAATGACCGTTATAATATCCTCGATGTCAAGAGTTGAACCAGCCCGGGGTTGGTCTTCCAAATTGAAATCTGGTGAAAACCACATCTGAACCAATTGAATCGCTGCCATACACGGCATGAATCATTCTTGCAGTTTGGGCTACGTTTTTCCCTTTTTTTAAAAATAACAGCATAATATGCTGAAAATGAACTGAATCGTCACTCATGTTGGTTTGCAATAAACTACATTACTGAGCCTTAGTAAATAAACTACACTACTGAGCCTTAGTAAAGATGAATCCAGCTTAACCTAGTTAATTCCATGAGGATTACAGGCATATAAATAAACATTAGCTTTGTGATTCATTTTTAATAGAAAAAATAAAAAGTAAATTTTATTTTAAAAATCTCTACTAACTTTTCAGAAAAACCAATAACTAGTCGTCCACTTGTTTATAGTTGATTACATCATTTAGACTAGAAAATAAATTACAGATAAGAAAATTATTACTTTTTTCATTTTTATTTTTGAATATAAAGAATAAATCAAGAGACTTCAATATAGTTTAGTTTTACTTACCTATATATGAAATATATAGTAAGGGAAAGTATTGCAATCTTGAAAATTTTGGAATTTGAGTTTTCAACAGAAATACACAAGTTTTGGGATCCTCTGAGACCAAATGACCATGTCCCTCAAAAAGTTCTGTGTGTGTGTGTCTGTCTGTCTGTCTCTGTGTGGTAATTCCAGCGTGAAAACGAAAAGTCCCATGAAACTGAAATTTCATATTTAGGCAACTATACGCCTGAGATGTTATAGAAACTTTTTCATCAAAATCAGCTAACCAGAAGAGCCATTTTATACATACCATGTATTTCCCACTTTTTACAATTTTCATTTAACTCACTATATCGATGTAAAATTTAATGGGCTTTAATATCATAAAGGTTCCATTCTGATTGAAATAGTCTTACAGGACTTAAATCTCGATATTTTAAATTTTCTTCTTCTAAAGTACCTTTAATTTTGTAGATTATATAAAAATAATCATATCATCTTGTTATCATTGATAAAAAACAGGTTTATATTTTATATATTAAGTTGAACTTATATATTAAGTTGAATGAATTCGATGATGAACTAAAGGAGAAAACTGCAAACAAATTTTTTTTTAATGCAATTTTTTGTTTTTTAAAGTAAATACCATAAATTACCATTGGAAAGATAAAGGCTTTAGAAAAATATTACATCAAACACAAAATTGTAAAAGTTAATAAAGAATGATGACAAGCTGATAAAACTAACTGATTGTTTTGGATGATAATATAATAGATTTTTTTAATAAAACACATGCTTCTTTAGAAATTCAATTTAATTATTTTTTTACTATTTTCACTCATTTTTAATATTTTCACTTGCGTATATATGAAATATATAGTAAGGGAAAGTATTGCGATCGTGAAAATTTTTGAATTCCAGTTTTCAACAGAAATATACATTTTAGGGTCCCCTGAGTCCAAATAACCAAGTCCTGCAAAAAGGTCTGTGTGTGGTAACTCTAGCACAAAAACAAAAAGTCGTACCGACTGAAATTTCATATTTAAGACTACTATACGCCCGAGATGTTACAGCAACTTTTTTTTTCACTAAAATCAGCACACGGGAAATCCTACTTTATCCCATGCATTTAGCACCTTTTTGCAATTTTTTCAAAAACGGCTTGAATGATTTTGATTAAACTCACTGTATCAATGTACAATTTAATGGGCTCTAATGTCGTGTAGGTTTCATTCTGATTGAAATAGTCTGATGGTGCTTAAATGCAGATATTTTAAATTTTCTTCCTCTAAAGTACCTTTAATTTTCAGGTAAATATATAAGTTGAATGAATTTGATATCCAACTAAAGGAGAAAACTGAATAAATATTTTTTAATGCAATTGTTTCACGGCTTGGCCACTGGATGGCGCTGTCATCGCCTGACGCTCCTAGTAGTTTTAACACGGAGTGATGAAAAAAAACTTACTGAATTTCGTAGATAATATTATGACATATTATTTAATAAAACACATCTATCTATAAAAATCAAATGTAAATAATTCTTTAACAATTTATTTTTGTTTCTAAATTTGTTTAAAAATTCTTAAAGTGATATTAATAACAGAGGTAAGTGAAAGTCGTGAGTTGCGTGCACCAGATTTTCTCTAACTGTATTTGAAAATTCTTTAATCGGACAGAGGCAAGTGAACATGCACCTGACTTTTTTTAATAGTAACAACTGAAAATATTACAATATTTCAACAAAATACTTTTATATCATTATATACAATTTGTCTATGAAAATATTGTTGAAAACGGTAGGTGATTAATTTTATATGAAATAAAATTTAATGGATTTAGGTTAATTACTGCCTGAATGGTTGGAAATATTTTCTGAAAATGGATAAACGTTAATACATAATACATTACACAATAAAGAAGATAATCATTGCTTACTTACTTCGTGAAGTATCCGCTAAAAATGAATGATAATAGCAATAATTGTCATTTAAGTAATCAAAGGACATTAAAAAAATTAGACCAGTTGATTTTAACAAAACGGAATATGTAAAGGAAATGGAAAATTTACAGACATTTTATTTATGACTAATGAGTATCTATGTCAATAAATAAAACTATCATGAACTCGGGTCACAAAACTTGTGAATAAAGTTACGGTTCTCAGGAATAGAAATTCTATGAAACATAAAAAATTTAACATTAATAATCAAATACTTCAATAAGGCAAAAAGATTAAAATCTAAATAGTCATCAATACTAATAAGCAATTAAATTTTTTTAATGATTAAAAAAAAACGTAATGCTGAATATTAGAACCAATACAACCTGTTATCTTCAAGCTTGCTATAGTCCAATGAATCAGCTAATTAAGCACAGGCATACCTAGGAGGGAAGCAATTAAGCAAATCAAAACTTAATTAAGATTTTCTCATGAGAAAATATAGTTTAAAATGTACTTAGTTTTTCTTTTTCAATGGAAAGAAGATATCAGAATAGACTTACTGTTGACTGAATGTTGTCAAAGATAATACCTACTGCAATGTGGCCTGACAAACTAACACCAGGGCGGTGGCACTCTCTTGACCAACCCCCTGTCCTGTGAAACCCAACGGAACAATTTGTTTAGAAGAAATGTAAATTCAAGAAAAAATAAAATAATGGGTTATTTAGGAAAATCAAATAATACTAATGTTATTAATGATCAGCAAGTTAAAGAATACTACTATCAGTAAAATTAATAGAAATTCTGTAACAATTGTAAGCTACTACTTCTGCATGCAATAATGAATAATTAAAAAAGTAATTATTATCTTTCATAACTCAAAACTTTAGTCGCGAATAACATTAAAACTGATTACATAAAGTAAATTTAGTAATTAAAGATAAAAAAAAAAAAAAAAAAAAAAAAAAGTTTGAGTTTTGAAAGAGACTTATAGTAAACTTCAAGAGGATTGGTAATATATTTAATCTTGGTCATTATTATAACCTTCATAAGCCTGTTTCGGTAAAACCTTTGACCGGCTAACAGTTGAGGATTGTCGCAGAGACACCTCTCATCAACTTCTGTAACAGAAACAACATTCATAATAGGTGTCTAAAACAAAAGTTAATAAATGTGATATAAATGAAAACTATTTAAATTGTCATAATCATAATGATTTTCACTAAAGAATTTTTTCTTTATTAACTCATTAATAAGTTTGATATATAAACAGATTCATGTTGTAAAATAAAAAAATAGGGGGGTAGAAAAAAAAATAAAGAAGAATTTGTATTATTCAGTTGGAAAATTATAGAACACAAGTAACATAATTAAGTTTTATTTCCAGAAAGCATAAACATTTTCTTTTTAATTTATTCTATAAAATTCATAACACTATCAATTAATAAAACTACATTGAAAATTATAGTTTTAAAATATATACATGTATTTAATTTTGTATGTAATTAAATATTTAGAATTTAATTACTTTTATAATACACTTAGTTTACAAGGGAAAGGGAAAAAAATGAAGGAAAGTATTCAACAATTATATACATGAAATATATCCCAAAATTAAAAAATAAAAATAAAAAATGAAGGAAAAAAGAATTTATAGTCAATAAATAAATATTGAACAAACAGAAAGAAAAATTGAACACTTATAAGTCCTTCTTTCTGAAAAATTGAAGTTTTTTTTTTTGTTTTTTTAATCAACGAATTTCGCCTACTTAACATTGTTTTAAAACAAATTATGAATTCATTTTTCTCTTTGAATTGTTGTGAGTGCCGCAGTGATGATCTTTACCTCCACACTCAGATAAAGTCTCTAAATCTTTTCTTGTATGAATGGGTGAGTAAGAGCTTGATTGAGAGGAATTCGTTTTGAAGAATCCAGCATTAGAACCCTATCCAGAAGATCCTTTAATTGGTTTACTTTCCGTGCTTGGTCCTCAGGTAATTGTTGGTTACCAACTAATTCCGCATGCAAATCACGTGTTATTGATATTGTCGACATCACAACTGTTTTTTCCTAAAACAAAACACTTACCACTAAATTTTAAGAAAGCAATGCATCTACTAAAGAAATTTCCTACTTTGTATTATAAACTGAAAGATTTACAAGGCATTATTAGCCTTTCATAAATATATAATAGAACAGGAAACCTAAAATAATCAAGGAAAGATAAACGCATAAAAAATGGTGGGAGGGCAGTAAAGTTTATCAATAGTTTCATAAACATCTAGTCTCCATATATTTCAATAAAAAAAAACTTATTAATTAATGTATTTTACAATGCTAGAAGATTTAACTTTCAATGTCAGTGAGGAATTTCTAAAAGAAAGAGGGTTAAAGTAACTGAAAAAAGCAAATCATGAATAATTAAATTAAAAACACATGTAACCAATCTAAAAACAATCAAAAGGTTTAATAAGATATGTTGACTGATGATGATGCTTTTAATGAGGATTTTAAAAATGTTTAGTGATGCACAACATAATCATCAAATATAATCAAAATAATCATCAAATTACACAGAACACCATAAACAAATCTATGACTTTTGAATAAAAAAAACTCAACTGACATGAGTATTGAGTAAAACTTGTGGTTAAGTACATACATTTAGCTTATGTTTGTTTAGTTACGTCTCCTCCGATGGACGGCTTAACAAGTATTTGTTGTAACTCCCATTAAAAATTCTTGGACCACCTGTCAGGTTTGAACCAGTGACCTTAATACTTAGATAGATACTTACAATTAGTTTAACTGAGGATAGATTAGAAAGCTCAATTAATAGGGGTGACATTAGAATGATAGAGGAATAAGTTAAATAATTTTGGCTTCCATGTTATTCTTGGACAGAATAAATACATATAATTTTTTCTTCAACTGGAAGGGGATAAAATTTCTCCCAAAATTATATTTTTGATATTCTTGTATTTTACTTTATAACTAAATGAGGTTTTCCGCAAAATATTCAGACAAATTTAGTGTTATTAAAAATTCGAAATTTGAATGGCTTATATTGAACATTGTTACATAGAATTGAGAAAAGATAACAATATTATAGGAATTTAAAAACTAATTTCACAGTAATACTTATAATATAAAAGTTATAATATATATTTTGAATGAAAAACGTAATACTCCAGAATACCTGAATATTATTTATTCTGTGTGTACCTGAGTATTCAGTCAATAGTTTCTGACATGTAATATATAAAAAATAAGATCACTAATGGCTTACTAGCTAGTCTGTTTAATCAGTTTCATCGTAGGTCCAAAAGGACCATGCCCTCCTTCCCTCCTTTAAAATAATAAAATTATTTTTCTACCAATATAATAACATAAATTTAATTAATAGTGAATATTGTGTTATAAAGTAAAAACTGATTAAGTTCCAAAATTCATAAAGTATAACTGCAAAGATAAGTTATGTTAAAGAAAAGTGGTGGTGATAGTGCTATGAAAGGGATTCACATCTACCGATACCGATATCCCAGTTCATTAACCTGTCTCAACCCTATGTTAGAATTTTAAGCATGAAGAAATATCTTTCAGTTTTTTCTTTCACTTTGTTGTTGATTAATTCGGCCAACAACTGATCGAGTTCTATGTGGACAATAATATGATTCTTGGGAATTCTTATTTTCCTCACAAGCCTTTGTGCACAAAATCACCTTCTCAGCAGCGGAATGTAATGCGAATAGCGTTTTTGACTATTTTATAAATGACCGGGGCATCAGGAGGTTTTTCAGAGATGTTAAGGTTATCAGAGGAGCAGAAATTGGTAGTAATCATATGCTACTAGTTGCCGATACAAGGATACTTAAGGAGCGCAAGACAAAACCAAAAGCATACGCTAGGATTGAGGTAAAAAAGCTTCTGGACCCTCAGATAGTCAGAGGTATGAAGATGAGCTGAAAAGAAAAGTTCAGGAATTGGATGCGGATGCTAGTTTGAATGATGTATGGAAACATATAAAGGAGAGTATTCTAGAATCAGCTACATTGGTCTGTGAAGTCAAAAGAATATATACAAAAGGTAAAAAGACTGCATGGTGGAGCGATGAATTAAAAGCACTGGTTAAGGAAACATTATTGCAATGACCAAACCGTGGAAAAGGAGCCAAGGAGGACAAAACCAAGGAGGCCGTAAAAACGCTAAATGCTCCAACAGACCTATATGCCTGTCTCAAGTGGTATACAACCATCCAATAGACTGAAACCTCTAGTTGAGCCATTTATAGGAGAGGAGCAAGCTGGATTCAGACCAGGACGTCAGACGCAGGACCATATATTCACCCTTAGTAATATTATGCAAAAATCATGGGATCGTGATAAAAATTTGTACCTTGCCTTCCTAGACCTTCAAGGTGCATTTGACTCGGTCCCAAGAAACGAAATATGGGAAACATTAAGAGCAAAGAATGTTCCAAGAAGCCTGGTGGAAGCTATAAAATCTATATATCAAGATCCAAAGGGTATAGTGAGACTGAATGGACAGGAATCTGACCATTTTGGCATAGCTAGAGGGAGGGGTTAAACAAGGGGATAGTTTAAGCCCATTGCTATTCACATTATGTATGGATGAAATAGCTGCAATCTGCAAAAGGCGAACAGAAAGGACTTTCCTAGGGCGAAGGAATCTGCTTCCAGTTGTGGTACAGCTTCTCCTGTATGTGGACAATATTGTCCTAATTGCAGATTCTGTAGAGAAACTGCAGCAGGCAGTTGACGAATAAAATGAAGAGCTCTGCAGGAAGGGCATGAACATCAGTACCAGCAAGTAAGATCCTACAGGTTGGAAGGATACAGAAAGATGTTATGGTATAGTGCAATGGAGAGGTGATGGAAGTGGTGTTAGACTTCACCTACCTTGGAACTGTTATGGATCGATCTGGAAAGGTAAACTCAGAAATATTGCACAGGAAAAGCAAGGCCAACGCTATATACTACCAGATCTGCAATACAGTGATCGGGAAGAGAGAAGTAAGCAGAAATATGAAACTGCACATATTTAAGGCGGTGTACCTTCCTGTACTCCTTTATGGTATAGAAAGCTGGGTGATGACTGGCAGACTGGAGAGCAAAATCATTGCTGAGGAGATGAGGTATCTTCGAAGGATCGCAGGAAGAACAAAACGTGACTGCATCCGTAATGAAAGGATCAGAGAGGAGTTAGGAGTTCCCCCCCGAAGAACGTCCTGGAAACTTGGCAGCTTAAGTGGTTTGGACATGTTGTTCGGATGGAGGGACACAGAGATCCATTGAAAATCATGGACAATATTCCCAATGGTAAAATACCCCGTGGCCGACCAAGAATGTCGTACCTGTAGTACGTCAACCATTTATGCAAGAAACAAAATAAAATATTCGCCAAGCCAGAAATCTAGGATGCAACTGAGAACATTAGCAATCCTGGCTAAACGCTCCCCCCCCTATGCTAAAAGGCACAAGGTGATACAAGAAGAAGTCGATTAATAAACTCATTTTATTGATATGAATAAAGAAAATGAACTATTTATAAAAATATAGAAGTTTCCAACATGATTATCAATTATATATCTCTGTCAAGAGTGGTAACCTTCTAAAAAGCCTTTAAAAACTGGGTACCCATAATAATGGGGAAAAACTTGGTGGCTGAGTGTGATGTCGGCCTAATCACCTCATTGCACGGGAATCACCAATAGCAGAGTGGCTAGCATAACAGCCTCCCATGCCAAAGGTCATAGGTTTAAACCCGCTGGTGGTTTTAGGATTTTGCAATGGGAGTAAAAGTTGTGCCATCCTTCGAAAGGGACGTTAAACGGTGGGGAGAGCCTGTGCGGTATCAGGTACTCATTAAAGATCCTTATCCTAATTAAACCTGGATAGGCAAAATTTAGGACTCTCACTGTAGCATCGTCCGATTAGCCACAGCAGCATAAAGGGATGTTTACAAATTAATTTGAATAGGGGTCTTTGACGAATACCTGATATTGCACAGGTTTCAGGCCACCATTTTACGTCATCTCCAAAGGACCGTGAAACCAAGGATTTTTACTTTACTGTAGATTATATATGATTGGAGAAGTTGAACAATATCAAACAAAAGAAATAAAAAGATGCATCAGCAAATTTTAGATTGCTTAACTTCCTTCCATCAACATCCAACTTAGCTTCACAGTAGTAGATAGTATAGTAGTTATTGTAAATGGTTTATAATAAATGGCCTAATCATTATTTTCAGATCCGTTTTTTGAAAGTAAACTATAGCATGCCTTTGTTGTTAGCAAAAATATATACATAATTATAATTACCCAAAGATAAATTGTACTTGATGATAGTTTTATATTATTTAAAATCCCTCTTGTTCAAGAAATAATTAAAATAACAAATGGTGAATGTTGACAAACAATTAATGGTTTGTTAAAGGTCAGTACATCAAATATTCTGGAGTATTACCAAAATAATGATTACAGAGAAATGCAAATTAAATTAGCTACTAATGTAGTTAAAAAATAAGAGAGAAAAAAAAGTAGAAACAAAATTATTTACACAAATACAAATAACTGATTAATAAATGAAGCTTACCCTTTCTGTAACTTTATCAACTTCATGTGATAGAAAATTACAGTTGGTATCAAAGTGCTGATCTTTGAACGCTCCTTTTCTGATTAATTTGTTGGGCATCTTACCTTTTAGATCCATAAAGAGTTTAAGCATCTGAAATATTTAAAGAATACACAAACTTGGATGAGTATTTCATAACAATAATTTGAAAATAATAAATAAAATATTTTGCACCAGAGTAAGAAAATAGTTAAATAACTTCAAAACAAACTATCACGACTCAAAATTCTACTAATGCCATTTTAAGAACAGATAAAAATCTTCAAGATTAAAAGCTAGGTAACAGCTTTTAACCTTAAACTACCAGCTAAAAAAGTCTGAATATCTGTCTTGATTTGATTGGTGAAAGATTTAAATACAGTTATTAAAGGACATATATTTCAGATATCAGTAATCAGAAGTTGATTTCTCATAGGAATTAGTCATGCGAATTTCGATATCAGTGTTTGTCTGAAAAAGACTTTAGAAAAGACAGGCTCGGCAAACTTTTTATAACATTTATTAGAAGACTTCTCTGGTATTATTAGGAGACAGCATGGATTATTAATAATTGGGTAGTGAAAAATATTTGCTTTATTTCTAAAAATTTGGCAAGCATCATGAACAGAAAAAATAGTAATAGTAATAGAACTTCTTTTAAATATGTACCCAATAATTATTGCCTAATATTTTTTTATTGAAACAAACTTCTTTATTAATAAATATTACAATCTACAGCAATAAGTTTTAATGATAATTATGACAGACACATTCATAATCCCAAAAAATAATGAAAATGCATAAAAATAATAATTTAAATATTAAGGTTAAAAGATACTAAAACAACCAACAAGAATAAAATAAACCAAATTCTTAATCATATACAGGGCTGAATTTAAAGCAGGACATGCCAGATTTTTTCTGATTTAATATATTTTTCTTTTTTTATTGTTAGAACAATTGAGATGTTTCCAAAAGGTATTGAAGGAAATTGTTTACGAAATTGATATTTTGGCATATTTATATTTTATTTGATTTTATCTAATGAACTCTCACGTACTTTAAAAACGCTATTTATTTTCTAAAGGTACTAATTATGCATTTAGTTTTGATCCAAATCATACTAAAACATTTGGTTCCATAACTTTAAAATAGTGTCTTTAATATGATAAAAAATAAATTTAGATTTTAATGCGATAACAGTGAAATAAGTTGGTTTAATAATATAGTAATGAGAGAGTTTGGCGCTTCCTGTGAAATTTCCTAGAATGGATACAGAACCTTTTGGAAAACAGCGTCTCAATTGTTGAATGATATATCACTCTCCTATTAGGATTGACATGGCCTCCTACTTATAAAACAATATGCAAAAAAAACAAGGCAGGCCATACGTGCATATCTCCTATCCTACGAAGAACTTTTAAATCTGTACTCGGGATAATCAGAAAAACTAATGCAAAATAATTCAAAATTGAAAAAATAATTCAATATCAACTCAAATATTTTACATACCTGGTTATTTGATTTTCCGGGAAACATGATTTTGCCAGTATACAATTCATATATTGTACACCCGACAGACCATATATCAACACCAAAATCATATGACATACCGAGGACTGAAATCAATAAATAAATTTATTGTAGTAATTATAAGGCGTTAATAAAGTAATATTTATAAAATGAGCCATAATACATTTTACTTAACAAAATTTAACATCTAATAAAAAGAAAAGTTTCATTTAAGCTTTTATAATAATAGAGCAAAAACAAAATCCTAAATAAAAACAAGGACAAAATTATTTATTTAATAATCCCATTGTTTAATTGTTGGAAATAATAATATACTCACTGATTTCAGGTGCACGATAAAATCGACTCACTAAATAAGGTGTTATTTCACTTTCAGCAACATGTGATGCAGATCCAAAATCACAAAGCTTCAAAACCAATTTACTCTCATTTACCTAAAAAATATAGATTTTAGATTAATTTTAATTAACAATGGGTTAACAATTTCAATCCCCAATGGATAATTAATTTTATCAGAAAAAAATATAATCAAGGAATATAAACACAGATTATTTATTAAGGCATATTCTTTTCACTTTCTGATTACAAGGTAAAGAATAAATTATTGTTTCAATATAATAAGCGGTCTTTACTCCACCAAGTCCATGATTATAATTTTATACATATTGAAACCATTAAAAGTTGTCTTCAAATACATTTAATCTTGTGAAACGATAAATTTTATCATTATATTACTGAATTTGAGGTTCTATTGAGAGCTTCTAATAAGTCGCTATTGTGTTAATGGACCATCAATTATGTTGCAAAAGATCAACATGATAAATGTGAAGGAGTGAGGGGTTAAACGAGTTAAAGAGAGAGGTGGTACATTTGTATCCAATCTAACCATATCTATGTAGTCTATTTATCCATAATTTTGTTTGGTTTTTGAAGGGTGAAATAAAACATGTTTTTTTAAATACAAAGGATAAATTTTATTAATGGTCTCTTGCCATATTTCTGATTCCATTATTCCCCTTTCATAAAATATCAAAAAATTGATCAAGATATATTTTCACAACTCTCTCATGAGCAAATGGTTTCTCTGTTGAAGGAACAAATCGCCACAATAAGCACAACATATGAAGAGCAAAATCGTTTTCAGTTGTAGGCTGGACTTCGGGGTGATATTAGGCAGCTCATCAGCAATTAACCACAATCCCTGTGCACTATACTCGTATAGTCATCCAATTTTCATCGAACATCACTATTCATTTGAAAAATGAGTTCCTTTTGAGCTGGTTTAAAAAAGAGTTGCACCATAACATCAAAGTGCGACATGTAGCCAAACATAGCTTTTTCAAATGCCTTGGGATGGTTCCAAAATCTAATTCCAGCATCTTCATAATTTAGTTTAACTGAAGCGATCGTTCTAGGTCTATTGGAGCCTTGACAGCACTCAATTCAACCTTGGTAAGCCGAAAGCATCTTCGAGAATTATCTGTGGAACGAAACTTGGTAAAGAATTTTAGAGTAATACTGTTTAAGTATCTTCCCTACATACCTTATTTATCTTTTGGTTCTCTGAAGTTGGCTTACTATTTTTAAGAATAAAAAAACAAAACTCACTATGCTGTAGCATAAACAAAACTGATGCCAATGAAATCGAATACAATTTCGATGAAGAGGACTTCGACCTTTCCTATAACTATCACTATTGATAGATTAGGCAAAGAGAACTAGAGATATTTAAAGAAAACAATTGCTCTATTAACAAAAACCTGAACATACTAAGAGATCGAACTATTTTCTATGGTATGGATAAGGGGAGCCCGGGGCTGAGTGGCTAGCGTGCTGGTCTCTCATGCTAAAGGTTGTGAGTTCGAATCCCAGTCCCGGTGGGACTTTTATAACGATGTAATTAAATGGGGATTCACTCACAGCCTCTCCCCCAGGTATGTGAGACGTGTCAGCCAAATGGTGACCACTCACAAAATTAGGCATAGGGAGTGATGACCCTACACTACAACATGCATCAAGAAATGTGAGTGTAATCTCCCAGGAAATTATAGCGCGAGGCCCAGGGCCTAAACGGCCTGCCATGCGCCACTGGAAGAAGAAGATTGTGTGGATAAATTTTCAGTTCATATATTTAATAACACATAATTAATTAAATATATGGTTTGACATAGTAAAACTAATGAATATTTTATGCACTAATCAATAGAAATAAGGAATAATAAATCTTAGAAATAAGAGTTTGAAAAATAAAATAATTGATTTTTGAATTAGAAGTAATTGAGCAAAATTAGTCAAGAAGGAGTGATTAAAAGAAAAAAATACATAATACTCAAGAAATTAAAAAAAAAGTATGATACTATGATGAATCAGAAGTAGTAGAGGTTAGAATCTGGTGAAAAAAGGCAAGCTATTGTGTAGTTGACTAAAAAAAAATAATGGTCATAACCAAAATGAAAGATAATAATTGTAACTTACAAGAATATTGTCTGGTTTTATATCAGCGTGCAAAATGTTGACTTTTTTAAGTAATTTCAAAGCCAAAAATAATTGCTGACTGTATGATCTGACAGCTTTCACGTGAAGTCCAACATCTTTACCATACTTCTTCAAAACCTTAAAAACAACATTCATAAGACTGACATACCATTATCATTAGGTTAAAAATTATAATATATGTACATAAAGCAACTCCAAGTAACTGACTGAAGTGCTTGATTAGGAATGCACATACAAAAGGATCAGATCTCTTAATTAAAGCACCGGATAATAGATAAATATTATTCATAAATTAAAACATAAGAATAAAAATATAAGTCACTTCCATAATGAAATATTTTAAATGGATTAAAAACTATCTATTTTTGGATACATAATGATGTCCAAGTTTACAACCAAAATTGTAAAATAAAAATTGTATCACTTAATGTATTTAAAAATATAACTGAGATAAAAAGTATTAGTTTAATGTCTAACAAAATTACCTCTCGAAGATTCATACTTAAGGGTTCGAAAACTAAACACAAATGCTGCTTGTGAAAAAAATGACGAAACAACCTCAAACAATGGAATTTGTCATCAGGATCAGCTTCATTTAATCGCTTGAGGACATCAAGCTCCTTTAAACCAGTTTTATGCCTGAAAAAGGAAACAGAAATTGTTTATTAATTAGGTAAACAAAATCAAATTACTATATAAAATTTATTTGATTGTAGCTTTGATTACACAATATTCTTAACTCAATGACATAATATGAAAGAGAATATTTTAGCAATTACATTCATTAAATCATAATATATTACATTAGTATTTTAAATACTATCAATCGCAGCTCCTGAAATGTGGAGTTAACTAGGGTAAAAGGAAAAGTCACGACTATTCATAAGAAATAAGCCCAAAGCCACTTCAATAAAAAAAGTCTCTCCAAGAGTGTAAGGCTTCTGATAGAACAGTAATTGAGTAAGGTAGTCAGTTAGACAGAGACTCAGACCCAGAAAAACAGGAGAGCCATGCTGCTCAGGGGGAAATTTTTTTTGGAGCCGTAAGAGAACAGTACAGTGAGGAGAATCAGTAGCCATGCAGAAACGATGGAGAAACTGACACCCTCAGTGCTATTGGATGATTTTAGTGAGAGTTCATTGGTACATGTGGAAAGATAGGCCCAAGTAGACAACCGAAAACAATGATTAATGATACACTAAGAAAAAAAAAAGAATGAGGAGCAGAGACTGGTAAAGGTGTTTCGGTGACCTTGAGAAGGCTGGGAATCAGAAATCTGAGGTATGGGAGTAAAGTGTTGGCAGAGACCTAGATCAGGAACTTTTTTTTTTAGCAGCATTTTTGAAGTTGTGGTCATTTAAACATAAAATTCATTTTTTACTATGACTTTATATATTATATTATTGTATTGCCTGGGTTATACCAAGAAAATTTCATATAATTCATTCTCCAAACACTTAACAACACGTCTTTTGTTAAAATAGGAATAAATTTAGATCAATACAATATGAACAAAAGAAATTTGAAATTCAGAAATTAAATTTTGTTTTTTTTATTTGAACCCTAAAAAATTGACTATGATTAGCCATAAGAAATTGCTATATTTTAATATATTAGGTTTCACATGCATTAGTTTTGACACAAATTAAATTTTAAGGAAATTTAATATTTGATTTAAATGATTGGCTGTAAATACTCAGACATTAAAACGGCAGCAAAAGACTCACATTTAAAACAAATAAATAAAGCACTTTCAGTCATAAACCAAATATTTCATTAACACAAAGCTTCTTTGCGCGGATATTCCAGTTAAAGACTTAATATTAACTTGGTTTTTAATGTAATTAATTACAAAATGATAATACTTACATAATCTCATTATTTCTTATAATTTTAACAGCGACATCTTTGTTATCTTTGTCTCTAGCTCTAACCTACATTTGAAAATACTCCTTGACCGGTATAACCATATACAACATAACGAGAATCAAGTATTTCACCAATTCTGACTCTATAATAACCTTCAGCATCATCCCAATTGTCTGTTAAAGAGGGGTTTTCAGCACCAATGCCCCCTTTTTCCACCACGCCTGGACTCTATAAAATCAAATCAATAATGGCAATTAAGTAATCAATAACTTAAAAGAAAAGGTTTCAAAATATATTATTTTTAGAATTACTTCAATATACTCACATTATACTTATCAACAGGAGTATCAGCTTCTGCAAACATGTCCCATTTATTTGGTTGCTGTTGAGCTTGTTGCTGTTGTGCTGGTAGTTTAGCTGGTGTGGGCTCTGTTGCTTCTACTTCAAACCTAGATTTTCTTTTTCTATTTGTTTCAACAGAAACAGGTACAGCATCAGGTACTGGGCTGGTATGGGTTGTTGTCATGTTTGAGTCCTCACTGACAGCTCCTAATCTCTAAAAAAATAGATATACGATCAATAAATATCTTTTCTGATCAATATCAAGAGCATAATTTATATTTTTGGAAGATTTCTTCTTATTCAGACTTTTTTTTGTCTATTATCAAAGAAAGTCTTTTAATTTCATTTTGTCCATTATCAAAGAAAGTTTTAATTTTGGAGATTTTTTATATCCTAAACTTTAATTGTTTATTTGTCCATTTTTCAGGGGTTGGAAGTCAAGAGTGATCATGGCCAAATGACCCTCTTGCATCACCATTGGACTAGAAACAGTACAGATCTATATTATGTGCTGAACCAAAGGAATCACGATCCTAGGTTTGTTAAAGTGTTAAGGATACAAGTAAATACGGTCGAATAGAACACCTTAAAATTATATTTAAACAGAAATTAAGGCTCATAATTATCATGTTACCTTTAAAAGCTCTTCCCTTTGTTTCCTCCGTTTCTCAATTATTTGTTCTTCATCCTCTTCGTCTTCTACTATATTAATATTTGACAACCTGGATACAAACAATTGCCATCAATTAGTTAACATGATACCACATTAATTAAAGGGGGGAAAAAAAATGAACTCACTCTTCATCAGAAGAAGACGATTTATATTCACCCAAACCTTCTGAAAGACTGTCTTTGTACTTATCCTTGACACTTCTAGTTTTGTGAGATCTGAATTCAAAAACAATATAGTAAACATTTAAATCATTAATATAATATCTCAAGAAACCAAACAGAAAAATGTACCTTTGGTGATTTCTTTCTCTACTTCTAGACCTTCTGGAATCTTTACGATCTCGATCCCTATCTCTATCCATGTCCCTTCTTCTATCACGATCTCGACCTGAAAAGTATAGAATAAACCACTTACTTTAAATACCAACTATATTAATCATTATTTTTATTTAATTTGTAAGGCTTGTAAAGTTTTATTTCTATTTAATAAAAGTTTTGTAAATGAGCAATTATAAACAAAAATAAATAAATGTGTTAGCAACAGGGTAGAATCAAACACAAAATGTATAATGGATAACATATTTGATTATAGAGGAAAGTGTCTAATAATAAAAAAATAAAACAGATATAATATCGGGTTGATGCAAAATCAATGCAGGTTTTTAATCACTAGTCATTGAAAATACAACATATTTTCACTTTAACAATAAACATTTAATCAAAGTAATTTCTAACAGAATCAATGCACTATTGCTAAAGTTCAACAAGCTCTCTTATTACAGCAGAAAAAAAAAAAAAATCTGGATTCCTGGATCCAAAAAGCTTACAATTTTTCTTTCAATTTCATCCTGGTTTTGACTAATTTTCTCCCTCAAAATGTTGTCCCGATGCCTGAGAAAGTAGAAGTCTGTAGGCAACATTTTTTTTTTTTTTTTTTTTATGGTTGTTTAATTTAATGAAAATCGCACTTTAACATTTTCAACAATTCAAAATCTTTAAACACAATGAAAAAAACACAATTTTAACTAATTAAATTCATGGTGAAACAGAGGGTATTCAATTAGGTTTATTGTGGTGTATAAGGAAATAATGTTAAAATTTTCTTTGTTTACACAACTGATAAGGAGGAAACCTGCATTAATTTCTCATCAAGCCAATAATATTTTATACGTGGGTGAATCAAATATAAACAAGACTTATTTTTTAATTTTTACTTTGAACGCAAAGAAAATTACACCTCATTTTTCTACATAGTCTCCTGATTTGGAAATACATTTTTCCCAGCGCATAGGTAATTTTCCAATCCCGTGCTCATAGAATGAAGTAGGTTGTGTCTTCAGCCAATTGAACACGTAGGCTTCAACCTCATCATCACTGACGAATCTCTGACCTCAAAAAGCTTCCTTGAGTGAGCCAAACAGGTGAAAGTCACATGGTGATAAGTCTGGACTGTAGGGAGGGTCCAGCATCTCCCAGCCCAGTTGCTCCAATTTTTCTCTCGTCAGGGCTGCAGTATGCGGGCGAGCATTGTCCTGAAGAAGAATCACTTCTCTAATCGGTAGATCCCTTCTTTTGCGGCGATATACAAGTCTGACTTCATTCAAAATGTCGCAGTAGTATGCGGCATTGATACTCCTGCGTTCATGCAAAAAATCAATATGCAGCAAGCCACGCTGGTCAAAATACGCGGAAGCCAAAACATTCCCAGCTGACAGCCGTGACTTGGCTTTCACTGGTCCAGGTTCCTCTTTCAGTCTCTACTCCATACTCGCTTGTTTTGATTCAGGGGTGTAATGGGGCACCCAAGTTTCATCACAGGTGATAATGTGAGTGAGAAATGAGGCTCCCTCAGCCTTAAATCTTGCAAGAAGACCTTCACAGACCTGCAAACGGTTCAGCTTCTGCTCAGCTGTGAGAAGTCGAGGAACCAACCTGGCATACACCTTACGAAACCCTAGCTCCTCTGTGAGTATGGAAAAAGTGCTTCCATAGCTTATCCCAACCTCACTTGCAATGGCACTGGTAGTTAGATGTCTGTCACCTTCAACAAGCTGTCGAACACGGCTGATGTTGTCTGCTGTGACGCTGGAGTAAGGTCTGCGGTCATGGCTTTCATTCTGAACAGGATCACGACCCTCCACAAACTGTTTATGACATGCAAACACTGGCACGAGAAAGTGTCTCTCCCGCGAACTGTACAGTCAACCTTCTCAAGATTTCAGCCGGTTTTACATCTTCAGCAGCAAGAAATTTGATGATAGATAGATAGATAGATAGATAGATAAATGTGTTTTATTAATAAATTTTACATTTTTCTTTACATTCGTCTAGAGAACACAAAATACTGGCATGGATTTCCATGGAAGTTGGTTTATTTATATACATTATTAATAAACAAAAGTATAAGCTTACAATAACAAACAAAACATAAATAAACATTACACATTATTGTAAAAAGATAGAGGGATAATCTTTGTTTCCCAAATAGAATAAACAAAATATAATTACACTTTATCTGTGACAACATATTCTCTGTTTATTTAATTATTGTAATTGAATTCCTTTATTAAAAAGCTTCTGTAGTTAACAGCACATTTCATAAATTTATACAGTGAGTTCCAATTAATTCCATTCAAAATGTCTATTATTTTGTTTTCAGTCAAAATACTTTCTCCAAAATACTTTTTCCTAAAATGATTAAATGCCGTACATTTACCTAAAAAATGAATTATATTTTCGTCCTCCTTACTATTACAAATTGAGCATGTGTAAACTATTTCCCTCATCCATGGTTTACAATTTAGGGATATCATTTCGGCTCTTGTATTAAAAACTATTCTTATTAATTCTATATTGTTTTCGTCATTAATGTAGTTTACACCATAATCTAGCTTCTTATAAATTAGATGGTGTTCGGCACCCATAACGGAGATCCCTAGTTCTTTTTTAAAATTTTCCTTGGCTGCAGCTATTATATTAATCATTTGACTATTCCACCTCGCCACCGATACGAACTCCCTATCAAATAGACAGCCTAAATCTTCTGCTAGTTTTACCCATTCGTTTAGCCAGCTACAATTTTTGTTTTTCATACCATCAAGAGCTATAATTTTAGGTAAGCGTACATCACTATAGTTTAAAATTTTTATAATATAATTTAAATGCAAACTTCTTGTACTAAAACACAATAGATCCCTGCCCGTTTCCAGGTACAACATGTAGTTAGGTGTGTTCTTTGGTAAGTTAAAAAGTTTCTTCAAAAATAATCTATGAATAATTTCTAATTGTTGGTAATTATGGTATCCCCAAAATTGCGCTCCATAATACATTACAGATTCCACCACCGCCTGAAATGCTTTATACTTGGCCGATATCGGAACATGTTTATTAATGAATACGTTACTCTAGATACTATTGATACTTAACTTGGCAGTCTGTACTTTTTCTTTAAAATGCTCATGAAGTGATAGATTATCAGAAATTGTCAGACCCAAATATTTATACTTCCTCACTACCTCCATCTCTTCTCCCTTATACCACCATTTATATTTTATTTTGGGTCTTCTCCTTTTCGCTTGACCAAAAATCATTATTTTTGATTTAGAAACATTTAGAGCTAATTTCCATTTATCCAAGTACATCTCTAATCGTGATATTATTTCTCTTAGTTTAAACGGCGAATCTGAGAAAACTACAATATCATCGGCAAAAAGCAACGAGTTAACTTTAGCTGTTCCCACTTTGATTCCCTCTCCTAATTCCTGCGTTATGTCATTTATAAAGAGAGAAAAGAGTATTGGACTCAAAGAACATCCTTGCCTCAACCCCCTTTCTATACTAAATTCGCCAGAAATACCTTTTTGTGTCCATACCGCAGCTTTCGTTTCCGAGTATAAAGTTTTTAAACTATTTACAAATTTTGTCGAAATTCCTAACGAGCAAAGTTTATAAAATAGCAGGGAATGATCCACAGTATCGAACGCGGACTTGAGATCTATAAAAAGACAAAAGATCTGTTTACCTTTAGCCTGTAATTGCTGCTCGATTAAATTATACAGAACAAAAATGTTATCAACAGTACTGTAGCCTCGCCTAAATCCTGATTGTCTTTCATCAAGTATATGATTTACATCCACCCAATTTGTAAGTCTTTCAACCAGCAACCCGTCAACCTTCTCAAGATTTCAGCCGGTTTTACATCTTCAGCAGCAAGAAATTTGATGATAATACTTGCGCAATCGAGGGGGATACATCCTGCTCAGACAGATGAGTTCGAGGGCATGCGCCCGCCTGCTTTCCCCACTCCTGGTATCCCTACTACCTAACACCTCTAAACACGGGAACCTTCCCGCAACTTCACTGGGCTTCCAGGACAAAAAGTCTTGTTTATATTTGATTCACCCATGTATATTAAAAATCTGGTGCGGGCAACACACCACTTTCACATACCTCCATTTTTAAAATCGATTAAAGAATTTTTAAATACAGTTAGAGATAAGAATGAATGAAACCATTAAATAATTAATTAAATTACATTTCTACAGAAACATGTGTTTTATAAAAAAATTGATTAAATTATTAACTAAAACAATCATTTAGTTTTATCGGGTTTTCATCACTCTTTATCAACTTTAAAAATTTTCTGTATAAACTAATATTTGTTCCAAAATCTTTAGCTTTCCAACAATATATTATACATGTATATTACCGTTCTTATGTTCAAAAACAAAAATTGGATTAAAAAATGTTTTTTTCAGTTTTCTGCTTTAGTTGGATATCGAATTCGTTCAACTTATATATTTACCTGTTATTTATCATTGATAACAAGATTATATTGTTATTTTTTTAGTATCTACAAAATTAAAGGTACTTTAGAGGAAGAAATTTGGAAATATCAGTATTTAAGCCCTGTCAGACTATTTAAATCAGAATGAAACCAACATGATATTAAAGCCCGTCCAATTTTACATTGATATAGTGAGTTTAATCAAAATCCTTAGAGCCGTTTTGGAGAAAATCGAAAATAGGTGCAAAATGCATGGTATAAAGTGGCTCTTCTAGCAAGCTGATTTTGATGAAAAAGTTGCTGTAACATCTCGGGCGTATAGTTGCCTTAAATACAAAATTTCAGTTTCACAGAACTTTTCGTTTTCGCCCGGGAGTTACCACACACACACACACACACACACACACACACACATACATAGACCTTTTTGCGGGACTTGGTTATTTGGACTCAGGAGACCCTAAAAAATGTATTTCCGTTGAAAACTGGAATTCAAAAATTTTCACGATCGCAATACTTTCCCTTACTATATATTTCATATATAAATAAGTGAAAGTAAAAATGGATCATACAAAAAATATATAAATAAATCAATGAATAAAATAGATCTTTTAAAAGATAATACCTTGAGGTGATCTGCTTCTCCTTCGACTTCTATCATCATCTCTTCTTAATTCTCTTGAATCTCTCCTATCATGCCTAGCTCTTCCATCATCGTGCCTAGAGGAATCATGTCTATTTCGAGATGAATCTCTTCTCCTGCCTCTTGATTCACTTCTTCTATTCCTAGATTCATCATGACGATGCTCCTCTCTGCGCCTTTCTTCAAGTCTTTTCATTTCAGCTTTCCGTCTGTAGTAATTAAACATGAATTGATTATTAGAGATAAATAAATAAATTTAAGAAACAGATTTTTTTTTTTTTAATATTAGATTGACACACTCAAGTTGAAAATAACAGTCATACTGGAAATTAAATAAGACTGGTTTAGAGATTTTAGAGGTATTTATTAAAGAAAAAAAAAATACCAGATACTGTATCACAAATGCAGCAACCAATAAATTACTATAACTTTGTTTTCAGCTTTTTTTTTTTTTTTTTTTTTTTTTATAAGACAGCTCAGAGAACTTGTCATAACATTTAAAAAGGTAAGGAATGTCAGTTTTTGAGTCAGACTGAATTTCTCCATGATTTGAAAAAGAATAAAGAGCCTGTACAGATGTAAATAAAAATATCGATAACAACACAATCAATATGCAAATACAAAGAACTATTGAGGATTTCTAGAAAAAAAACATCATTGAAAGAAGATAAAGTAATACAGATCTAGAAGAAATATATAGAGGTTTAGATTTAAAGAAAAAGCTGGAAAGATTTACATGGAGAGTCAACACTATAAAAACATTTAAGCTGATCCTTACTATATGTAAGAATGGAGAAGAAACCCAACTGACCAAAGCTAAAGCTTGCATGGAAGAATGGAGAAAATATTTTGAAGACTTACTAAATAGAAGGGGGAAGAGTGACATTAATCCACCTCATCAGTTTTATGAAGAAAAATTAAAACTACCTGATGAAGAAATTGTTAAAGCGATTAGACAGTTGAAAAATGAAAAACCTCCTGATATTGACTAACCATGAATCTGTTCAAGAAGGAACTGATGTATTAAGTATTTACATAACACATGAAAGAACATAATTGGGTGGAAACTGTATCACCGAATTATTGGGGTTGGTTGGGAATGAAAGAATTAGAAACCCATATATTGTCATTTAAAAATTTGAGTTTATATATAGAAAACAATCAAACAATAGAAGTTCATAAAATGGAGATGACTGAAAAAATATGGCCATCAAGTCGAAAACTTATATTAAACATCTCACTACTATCATCTATAAAATAAGAAGAAGAAACACACGACTGAATACACTGATTTAATTTGACACCAAGTTTTTCTTTGGATAATAAGTTGATTGGAGTTCAATGATAGCTAAAATACTGTCTCAAGAATCTTTTCCTATATTTCATAGGTCATCTATTTATAGATTTCTTCACTTCTGAATGGGAACCTTTTATCTTTTAATTTTTTTTTTTTAATGCATATGGAGCGGCGTGGTCTAGTGGATAGAGCACTAGTCTAATGTTCTCCTGATCTTGGGTTTGAATCCAAGCTGTGGCAGAATATTATTTATTCTGTTAATTCAGTCGGGGGGCAACCCTAGGGTAGGGAGACCCTCTTGGGGCAGACCCAGCTTCTATAAAGTGGGTACCCAAAAATTTGGGAGGGGGGAGAGAAAACTGGCATCTGAGCGTGATCAAGGCCTAATCACCTCACTGCACAGCTGTTGGCCTAGAAACAGTACGAATCTCTATATGTACTGACCTCAATACCCTTCATGAAGTTGTAGTGATCCAGGTTTTTTTTTTTATCTAATGCAATACTACCTAGTCACACCAATGTGTGAGTGTCTGTGAAGCTGAGCTAAAAGAACCTTTAAAAAAAGTATCTAGTAGCTTTTGAGTCAAGTTAATACCCAAAAATCTGCTAATAAGGCTGATATAAATATAAACAGCAATAAATTCCTAGTGTATATTCATATAAGATTCTGTCCTTACCGTTCCTCTTTTCTTCTTTCCTCTTCTCTTCTTCTGAACTCTTCTTCCCTCCTCCTGTACTCTTCTTCTCTACGCCTTGCTTCTTCTCTTCTTCTCTCCTCTTCTTTACGCCTTCTTTCCTCTTCTTCTCGTCTTTTTTGTTCTCTTCTTTTATCTTCTTCTTTCCGTTTTTGTTTAGATAAAGTGTTGGAGATTCTAGATTCTTTATGTTTATCATCATGGCTATCTTTACGAACCCTGCCATCCTTATTTGGACTCCTGAAATGAAACAATGATTTAATAAGAAAATAATTTAAATATTATCGAAGTAATAAAAAAATTTTAAAAATAAATAATGAATAAATTAAAATAATTAATTGTTTTAATGATGTTTTTTTCTGTTTAAACTACTATTGGATATATTCCTCATTGGAACTGATCAGGTTCAATAATGATTTGGTTCAAAAACGATACAACTAGCCTAACATGTTTTCATAAAAATTCAAGATAAGATAATTATCTAAATGTATAACAATCATCACAGCTGCTTATAGTATTTCAGTATTGTATCTAGTAAGGTGGATCTGATAAATCTAATTAGTGACTCCTAATATTATATTTTATAAACAAAATAGAACAAGTTCTATACCTAAACAATGTATTTAAACAATATATCAGGACAATAAAGAGAATCTCTTATTTAAAACAAGGAGACATGAGCCCAAGACGACAAAAACAATGTTGAATATCTTTAGTAAGATAAGATAAGAGTGTAAACATCTCAACAGACAAGATTTTCAAGTATTTAGTAGAATGGAAGAATAATAGAAGAGAATCTTTATTATAAAATAAGAAAAAATTTTGAAATGGATATGGGTTTTGACTGGGGTTATATAGTTTTTTTATGGTGTACCATTTTTTCATCCTCTAAAAATGTAACAAATTTGACACATTGGTGTTGCTTGGATCGAAGATTTGAGAACAGTTCCCATATAAAAAATTTATTGGAAAATAGGTTTTCTTTATCTAACATATAAAAATCTCGTGTCAAGGTGTTCGTGGTCGCAATCCTCCGAAACGGCTCGGTAGATTTTTATGAAATTTTTTAAGTATATTTTGTAAGTAAGAGAATAGGCCCTAAAGTATGTTTCATACCACAGGTGATGCGGGAGTGTCCTTATCCAGATTTTTTTTCACACAATTTTTTTTTAAGTGAAAACTTCTTTAGGCACGTTATGTGATTTTTGGCAGAGGTAAAAGCTTTGATTTCTTAACCATGGTAACACCACCAACATGCTCTAGACTGGCGCATGCGCTCTGTGTATACCTGTTTATTAGATATTGGATAACGAATCAATTTCTGTGAACGTTATCGATACCGGTGTAATATCGGCACAAAAATATAAATATTTATAATACTTGATTTCAGTATTTAATTGAATTAAAATCAATAGCAAATGAATGAGTAAAGACATGGTAGATAAGCTATGTCTTAGAACTTACCTCTTACTGTATATAAAGTTAACATAATGAATATCTTAATTCTCTTGGCTTTAAAATATTTGTAAATATTATTAAAACATTACTTTGCATGAAAACATTTAAACATATGAAGTGAAATAATGATGAACTTATTGTAAATATTTAAATCATAGTAAAGCGGATTAAAAAAGAATATTTTGATCATATAAGTATAGAAATATGACATTTGAAAAATTAAATTCATTTTAATAATATAGATTTCAATTAAGCACAAATTGTTTACTTGGGAGAGAAACTAAGGTTATCTCTGTGAAACAACTATAAAGCTTAATCTTAATTATTCAACAATTTTCAATATTGTAATAATTTCTTTTACTATATATTTCATATATTACTAGATGAAATAAAAAAAGTTCTTTAGCAAAAACTTGGTAGAATAAAATATTACTGTAAATGACTTACCTACTATGAGCTTTTTTTTTTCTTATTTTGTTTGAAATCCTTCTCATCACCGCTTTCAATAATAATTGGACCATCATCCTTGGTGCTAGAATCAGTATCTGACATGTAAGCTCCAAGTCTTGCTTGTAACAGAGCCTGAAGAACAGAAAAATATTAGATCTTATACAATCAAAAAATATACATAACTTCTCATAAACTGATCATTCTAAAAGTAATCAGTGTCGATCTAAAAGAAAATCATTAGCGAACGATCAGAATAAAAATGTAAGTAAATATAAATACATTTTTTTGACTATTTATATAACATTAACAGTTTATATATAGTTCAATGATTAAATAAATAATCTCTTCTGTATTGTATTAAATTTTTACAAACTGTTTAAATATAATAAATTCATATTAGTGTATCTATTTTTTTTTATAAATGACTTCTGATTTGAAATGTGGTGTCATTTATTTACTGCAAGACCAATTTAAAGGTAGTCACTTTGGGATTGTTAGTTCATCATTATGAAAATCGCTATCAGCAAGAAATTGTTATGTCTATATTATAAGGTTTATTCATTAATATATTTAATCATCTGCAAAAATGATAAACATATATTTGTCAATAAATCAAAATTGATTCAGTTTATTAGTTCGTTATTTTAAAGTGAAAAAAATGAAAATTAGTCTATGGCTTACATATTTGACAGATTTAGATGATTTTCTATGTTATTGTCAAGGTTTTTTCCTTATAGTCGGTTATTATGGATTGAAGTTATGTGCAATATTTCCTGATGACTTTACATTACAGAATATGAACATTTTTTTGTTTGGAAGTCATGCCATAAAGGAATACATATGGTTGTTCATGTAATAGCAGATGCGTGATTTTATTTAGAAGGAAGGACAAGGACAAAAACACTTTCCAATGGTATTTTATACATCAATGCTACTACTCATATTTCAGGAAAATATTTTTGATAACTTGATTACAGAAAATTTATTTTTCCCTTCCAAAGAAATACTTAATTGCAACGTCTTTTACTGTTAAGCCATCAGGTAAGAACAACCTAAATGATAGAGAAAACTGAATCAATATCTATTGTCTAGTTTAGAAGGAGTTTACAGAAACCAAGAACCACCAAATCATTTTTTATGGTTAAAATATATAATGTATACTCGGAGCGAATTTTTCAAGAGGCTTTAGAAGATATAAACAGTGGAATTAAGATCAACGGCGAGTATATAAACAACTTACATACGCAGATGACACAGTAGTGTTTGCGAATAGCCTTGAGAGTCGCCAAGAGATGATGGTTCGGGTAGTCAAAGTCAGTGAGAAATACGGACTGTCTCTGAACTTCAAAAAACAAAATACATGGTTGTGTCAAAAAACAACAACCATGCGGGCCAACTCGCAATAAATAACCTACAAATAGAAAGAGTTCAGACATATACTTATCTCGGGACCAAAATATGTGAAACGTGGGATCACTCTGTGGAGATTAAATGCAGAATAGAGAAGGCCAGAGAAGCTTTTCGCAAAAGGTCAAAATTGTTCATATGCCATGATCTGTCACTGCCAACTACGATCAGACTATTGAAGTGTTATGTCTTCCCAGTGCTGCTATACGGGGTCGAATCCTGGGCTCTAACTCAAGCTACCTGTGCAAAACTTGAGTTGTTTGAGATGTGGTTATACCGACATATTTTAAGAATCCTATGGACCGATCATGTCACCAATCTTAGGGTCTTAGAATGAATTGTTAAAGAAAAAGAGCTGCTGTTTTTAATAAAATCTTGTAAACTGAAATATCTAGGATACATAATGAGAAACAGCCAGCGGTATAGCTTGTTGCAGTTGATTTTGCAGGGCAAGGTGGAGGGCAGGAGGAGGCCTGGCAGGCAAAGGATATCCTGGTTGAAAAACTTACAAAAATGGTAAAATACAACATCGGTAGGCTTTTTTCGTGCAGCAGTTTAAGGTGCGCATTGCCTTAATGATCGCCATCGGAAAGGCACCAAAAGAAGAAGAAAAAAAAAAAAAAAAATATATATATATATATATATATATATATATATATATATATATAGAGAGAGAGGAGAGAGAGAGAGAGAGAGAAGAGATATGGTCAATGTTAAAAACATAATTTTGTTTTCTTACTCCAAAATAAACAGTTTCACGATCGCATTATAGTTAAATAATACAACAAAATACAAAAATATTCCTTAAAAACTAATTGTTAGTAAGCAGATATAATAATGAAGTTACCTTTTGTCTCATTAAATCTTCTAAATTCATTTCTTCCTCTATTATCCCAACTTCTACACTGTCAGAATCTATATCTTTAATTGGTTTACTATCAGATTCAGAATCTGAAGAATCTTTCTTAACATCTGATATTTTACTTCCATTCAATACAGAATCGCCATTAGTTTTAGGGATGTCTTTAGTAATCAATTTGTGTTTAGAAGATTTATGCTTGATCTTAATATCACCGTTTTCCATTGACTCTTTTTTTTTGTGTTTATGCTTATGTTTCCTGCAAAAAAAATTGAATATAAGAGTTAGAGATTCATAAATTTGAAGTAATCCTTACCATGATGACCATATAATAATCATAATTCAAAGTTAGTAAATTAGGATTTTTTTTTTTTTTTTTTTTTTTTTTTTTTTTTTTTTTTGCTGGAGATGGAGGGTTTTACCTCCTTTTCTCTGTAGTAACAGCTTACAGGACGGGTTATCCTATATATAACCAGAGTGGATAGATTTAAATTCATTCCATGGGTCTGCTACAGAATACTAGTCAACCAGCCGAGAGCAGAATCAAACTAGTGTCATGTGATTTAGAGATTGCTAAGATACCTTAGTTCACACGGCCATCACTGCATCATTTAATTGGGATATAAAGATGTCTTATCTGTACATTCTCATAATTATTGACACACTGCTTTAATGTAATATTAAATAGAGCCTTAATGCTTCTGAGCAGTAATACCAGATTTGGGTCAATCCACAACACATAATTATTTATTCTGTACCATCAGCAGTGGAAAGCCTGGGCTCAGTATAATAAAACTATTAAGTTTAAGATAGTCAATAATAGATGGTAAAATCCGAAGTAAGGAAATAACATTTCTCACCCCTTCCTTCCGAACTTTAGACAAAACTGCTATTAATAACTGACTAAACCTTTGAAAAAAAAGGAGTATTAGGGGTAAGGTAATTAGCAGGGAGTTAGAGAATCCATTTTAAATTTGAGATTTAGAGATTAAGATATACAAATATTATAAAAGTATTCAATTTTGGACATAATGTAAGATAAAATAAAAAAAATATATATATATAATAATATATATAATCTTAAAAGTATGAAAATTACAGTGACAGCTTAAAATATAGTACATATTTAAAATTAGGATGGAAAGTAAGGTACCTGAATTGTCTATAAGAGGAAGGAATGAGGTTTGATGGATTTAGCAGTTCAATATTGCTTATATGCAAATGTTCTTTGATGATCCTCCAAACATTTGTTTAAGAATATTAAATTTAGGCAGTACTACTAAATGTAATACTAGGCATTACAAAATGGGATTCAAATATTAGAATTAGATTGAACCAATATTAACTGAGGTGAATATAAATCCAACCACAGAATATAAATTTGATAATAATCAATCAGTTCCAAGTTTATGGGTCATTAACTGTTTAACAATGGTGATCACACTTAACTTTTAATAATTATAATTAAAACCCTTGATAATATTCATGTTTCTAAACTTAAACTCAAGTTTTTAAATTATTTACTTTGTTAATCTCTGTGAAACATAGGGTCCTGAAAAAATGCCGCCATCCTTTTTTTAAATTATACCAGTTACAAACTAATCTTAAAAGACATTGATACAATACGATTTTAAAATTGTGGGGAAACTTAAGTGCATTTCTTTTTATAGTTATACCATTAAATGTTTCTAATCCAATTTCCTAGTAAGAAAAATATAAACTTCTGAATCACAGAGACTGTATAATAGAGATTCCACCATTCCTATTCGATGTAAGTGCTTTGCCAGGTATTTATTCAGAACTGTGCAAAAGCATCTATTCTTATATATATATATATATATATATATATATATATATATATATATATATATATATATATTCTAACGTAAGCAAAGCGGGACAAAACGTAAGATAAGCAGTTTGTCCTTCCTTGTTGAAGCTTAAGAGAATCCACTAATAAACCATGATTAGCCTTCACAACTTCTTTCCTAGCTCTCTGGAAGGAAATTAGACTTTCGGGCAGTTCCAAAGTAGCACCTTCATTGATGAGCTTGTCTGCCATTTCAATCATATGGATAACACAGTGGCCTGTTATCCATTGGAAAACCACCATAACAATATTAGATATACATGTAAATTACAATATATACATATACATTATAATAATATAATATATTTTTAAAAATAAAGAAGGTTCTTCAATAATACGAAACGTAATAGTAATAGTACAATAGATCTTAACTTCGTCATAAGGAACCCGCAGATAGGCCTAAAGGATTATTAATGGGAGTAAACAATCCTTTGCTATGCCGCCCTTTGGAGGGAACGTATAAAGGTGGTACTGAGCCAGTGCAATGTCAGATACTCGTTAAAGATCCCTATTCTAATTGAACCTGGATAGGCAAAATTTAGGGCTATTAGCCACAGTTGCATAAAGTGACATTAAATAAACAAATAAAACACTATACGGAGCCTACATTTATTAATAATATTTTTAATACATGCTACATAATAACATATTATGCAAGTATAATAATAAGCATCTTTGGCTGCAAAACACTATTAACCTTAATTTCTATGTACTGCTTCAAAGTTCATTTTATCAAACAAAAATCTGTTTGACATAATGGTATCAAATAATTACTATTCACAAAACATAAATATTACGAACAAACAGAAAAACTGAAATATTCAGTCATTAACGCTAAAGCAAACCAAAGTGTATAAACAAAAATAGACTGCATGCAGATGGATAAATGATATCTATGAAGTACTAATAACTATTTTACATATTTACTTACTTGTCTTTTTTTTCGGAAGAATGTTTTTTATGCTTGCCATGGTGTTTATGTTTTTTCTTTTTAAGTTTCTTAGATTCTTTGGTAGCTTCATCATGTAATTTGTCAACTGTACTATCTGGAGGAACAGTCTCAACTTTGGAAAGCAGAACTTCTAAATCACCATTTCTAAACAAATACATTAAGAATTAATCTTTAAATGGTATTAATTTCTACATATAAGTGAAAATAATAACAAAAAATAATGAATGTAGAATAGAACTTGATGAATAAGCGCATATTATATACAATTACAATTTCGATTTTCTAAGAGAAAAACAAACAAAAATTACCCACCCCATTTTTCAGATGTGGCAAAGCAAGAATATACAGAATCTTCAGATATTACGAACTCCAAAATGTAATGAAAACGCCATTTTAACTATAGCCTCACAGTAAGTTCATTTTTTATGGTTAACTAGAAAATATCCAGCTAACGCTGCGCGCAAAAATATAAATTCTACACAAAATAATGTTAATAATATGTTCAACAAAACAATTGACTCGTTTTATCAATTGATGACAACTAAATCTGAATTCTTAAGTACTAGAAACAGAGAAGCACAACTGTACTGATATGTACGAATATTAATTAAAGCACATATCGATATCAATGATAATTTATAAAATAATCATTTACAAAAACAAAAATAATTTTTGGAATTGTAAATTATACTTTTCTTGAAATGTTCTTTTCATTTGTCACATTAAAATATTTCGAAAATTAATCTAGGTAGTTAGAATCAATATCGTATGACTATCGATGTTAAAACATCGAATCGAACATCAAAAGATTAAAATTCAGTCAATTTACCATGAGATGGTAACGAAGATGTTAACCCGAAGGGTACGGCCTGGTAGGGTTTATTAATTTTAACAAATCTGAATGAAATACCCAACTTAGTATTATACTTCTACCTTTTAGCTTTTTTAAAGTTACCAATTAATTATTTTAAACGTACCGATCGTTGAGGCCTAGTTATTAAAGATTGTTGTCAGTTATTTGTTTCATTAACTTAAGTATATAATTTTATTTATAATTATTGTTATTATGGGGTAGTTCAATGAATAAAATTTAATATGCAACACTTTTTTTAAAAAACAATGTCAACAATAGGTCTATTTGATCAAAGTTCAGATATGTTTTTGCTGCTTTTATGTTCTCCTAAATCCCTAAGCTAGGATGCCATAACATATTTACTGTTTATTAATATTATCATGTGTAAAATCTTAGGTTCAATGATAAGTCTATTAATTCTTATGTTTTAGAAGTGTCAAGAAATGTATCTGCATGTATACATCTTCAATGATTTGGATATTAAGCTCTTAAATATCTGTGTTTATTGAGTGAAAACTAATATTTTGCAATGGAGCCCATTCAAGAGCTTTTTAATTCTCTTGAGTCAATAGATTCTGAAACTGCCGAAGAAGCAAAAAAAAAGTTCCGCGAACTTTTTAACTCGAGTAAGAACACAACTTAGTAAATTATTAATTTAAGATGTCTAGATGTTTGTTTAATTTATTTGAGTTATTTTTTAAGCCAAGGAATCATGGCTTCTAAATGGCATGTTTGATTATTACCTATCATGTGGATCTGAACGGTCAATTGATGTCTTGATCTGTGTTCGGGAACCTCATGATCGCTATTTGTTTGACAGGTGAGCTCACCTTGATATTGTTTATTATAAATTTATATTGAAATCATTTTGTTTGTTTGACAATGTAAATCATAACACTTATCATTGTGGTTTTTATGTATTCTCATTGATATATTTAATGACCTGAGAATGATAAGTGGCACAAAATCTATAGTTTAAGTTGTCTCTGAGAGTGACATAATTCACAGAAGTTCACTGAGGGAAATAATTTCCTGAATCAATATATTAATTCTCATTCCCATGTTGATATTCATTGTTACTGATATAGTTAAAGAATGCATGCAATAAATTTACCGATTTCAATTTTATTTTTGTATCCTCATTTGAATCTCTCTCCTTCTAAGGCAATTTAGTTTTGGTAGTAGTTTGTTTATTTATTTAACGCTACTCTTTGCTAAAATGGCTACTTGGACAACATTACAGTGGGAGTCCTTAATTTTGCCTATCTAGGTTTAATTAGGATAGGGATCTTTAACAAGTATTCGACATCGCACAGGCTCAGGACCACCTTTTAAGGTCTTCTCCGAAGGACGTTATAACTAACGATTTTTTACTCCCATTAAAAAATCTCAGGCCACATGCCTGGTTTCAGCCTGCACACTTGGGCATAGAAGGCTGTTATGCTAGCTTTACACCACGCGGATGACCCCTATTTATGCTAGGATTTATATTATGATCTTTCTCTTTCCCTCTCTCACTATGTATTTATGCACTTTATATATTTATATCTGGTGATAAATAAGTTTCTATTCGTCCCTCCCATTTTGCAATGGATAAATAAAGGCTTAGAAGAAGCCCTTAAAAGATTATAGTGCATCCAGCGCATATAGCAATCCTCTTAGAATACTCCGGTACAGAAGGACAATCTGAAGCTATACATATTATATTTGTATTTGTATTTGTTCGAAAATAAAACCCGAGGGTAGAAAAAAAAAAAAAAAAAAAAAAAAAAGTTCTATGTCAATGATGTGTTCTATATGTACTTGTGTTTAAAGCATATTTATTTAACAATAGTAGCTGTTACTTCTTTGTTAATAAACATTTATTTCTTATGGTTTTCTTTAATAGTCAGAAATGGATTTAATATGAAATGATATTATGCTTGTTTTTTTTACCTTATCGGTTATTAGAGAATATGGTGTTTGAGGAACCACATGAGTTTAGGACCAATTCACAAGAGATAACTCAAATGCATCTATAGTTACTGGTTTAGGGTGAAAATCATACTATTTTTGTTCAACAAAAACATAAAAGATGTATGTTGTAGATGTCTATAATGTAATTTAAGTGGTGGTGGTGCTAGACTTGTTATTTGAAAAATTAAAATATAAGTGGTAATTGTATGCATATTTGCTGTTCTGTATTTAATAAACCAAATTTTACTGCATTTTTATATTTTAATTACATTAATGTTACAATTATAATAACTTTACTCTTCTATTGTTATTTTTTTAGACTATCGGATACATTACGAGGACCAAATAGACTATCAGGACTTACTCTTCTGGGTCATGTAGTTAGAAGACATCCATCTTGGATCTATAAAATTGCTTCCCATTCCATTTTTAAAGATTTAATGCGAATTTTGAAGGTATGATTTTCATGTATTTTTTTTCTATTAGCCAAGCAATTTAACTTAATTTAAATCTGATGATTTTGTTATTGATAAGGGTCAGAATGAATTCTATCTAGTTTCTTAGAATCTCGAGATATATTGCCTCTAGAATGATTGCCCAGATTTTGGATGTTTTATGTCTTGATGTTCCATGCCTCCTTTATGCTGTCCTCCTGTGAGACACGATGCCTTCCCCTGAGTCTTTATCCTTCCATATGTGTCTCTTGGGTCTTCCTGGCACTTCTGTCCGGATCCATCCTAAGATATCCGAACCTCCTCAGTTTGTGCTCCTCTAGTATTTTCTTCGCTTGTTTGTCATCAAAATTAAAATTATTAAAAAATTTAAATCATTAAAATTATTATGGTGGCGTTCCGTAACCTATCTCTTCTTGTCTTCCTCTCTATTTTTTGTAGATACCTCATTTCCATCACCTGTATCTCACTCCTGTGTTTTTTTGGTGAGGGTCCACGATTCTGAGGAGTACAAACAGCTAGTTTGGTCCACTTTGTCACTTCTCTTCTCCCCAGGAAACCCAGTCTGACCATACAGAATATCTTCTCTGCTAAGTAGCCATGTAGAATATGCTCTATGTAGCCACTCTCATTGCGATGAGCTCCCAGATATTTGAAACTGTCAAGCTGCTTTCATCTCTCTCCAACCCAGATCGACTAAATGTATGGAATGGCTGATGGTTAAATGATTATAACCTTCCTGACCTAATTTGTCATATGCCTTCCATTTGTCGGAAATGATGGTTGTTGCGGGTTGTATGTGGGCCTTAATAGTGGAAACTAGAGTTCGGGCACTTGATTGGAAACTGCTAACAAGACACACTCCTTTGTAGTCCTTTATATCCCTCTGAAAACCCACTGTTGCATAAACTAAACAAATTTCATAAAAAATAATATTTGTTTTTATTTATCATTAATAATAATGGTGTTTGCTTTTAGTAACAGTATCATCATTATTTGATACCGATACAACTGATGGGCTGGAAACAGAATAGACCCCAGAATGGTTGAAACAGAATTAATTTAATGGTTGAAACTTGATTTGCTTTATTTATTCTTAGTTAATCCTTTTCATTTAGTTTTTAATAGAAGTTACCATTGAGTGATGGTATTTCTAAGAATCTACTTTTGGGAAGGTCATAGTTTTTACATTTACACTGTCTTTGTGTGTAGTTTATGGCTCACAATCATATATTTTGTTTTTTTTATATTTACTTGCAAGCTAATTGATTCAGCCACTGCATTAAGAGAACCAGCGAGCTTATCGATGTCATCTTTCTTACTACCAAACATTGCTACATCATCTGCATTTGCTAGGAATTTGTCCATTGGATAAATGCTGCGTTAAAAGCCAGCACCGAGACACAAACTTGTAATTATTTTATTCCAAGTCATCTGGTTGCTTGGCAACATGCGCTAACCCACTCAGCCACCCTGCATTCAATCCTCACTTAACATCAAAACACTCCTAATGCTTAATTACTTTATTTTGTTTTTGTTTTTTTCAGTCAGAGAAGGATGTAGTCACTTTGATGAGTGCTCTTCTTATTGTTGTGATTCTTCTTCCTATAATCGCCAGTCTGATTTCAACATATTTACAGGATTTGTTTGAAATTTTCAGGTATGCATTGCTTTCATTTAGATATTTGTAAATGTTGACATTTAAAGTAACCAAAAATATTGTAACCCTGGGAAAAAAAAAAGTAATAAAGTTAAACCAAAGAAAAGTTCTTTATTCAATACTAAATGAAATAAATAGTACTTCAAAAAACTTTAAAATGCCCTTTAGACACCGTCAAAGGTAATGATGGAACTATGGAATAGCTTTTAGGAAACAACTACCTTCATCTTATTTTATTGGTCACTATCTATACCATGTTATCTCCAACAAAATGACCGTAAATATTGGAAAAGGTTATGCCTCCTGATTCTATTAGAGATATATATATTTGGCAACATGGTTCATTGTCAATCTTGGAACAGAATTTTTTAATTATGTAATAAAAAATAAAATAAACTTTATTCACATATTTACATTTTGTCAAAATGTTAACAATGATTTTGGATGAGTCATCCTTACAATCAGAAAATATTTTTGTTTTTTATTGATTATAGTACATTAGCCTAATGGCAAACATATGGTGAACAATTGAGGTTACTTTGCGATTGTAGGAAAAATTATACAAAAAACCTACGCATAAAAACTACACATAAAATAATTGAGAATACATAAAATATTTAAAGATACATGAAATAATTGAAAATACATAAAATAATTGAAAATACATAAATTAATAGAAAATACATAATATGATTGAAAATTATAAAATTTATAACATAAGAAAGTAAATTAATTTAATAATACATGTTTTGTTCTCTTATGAGTATATCGTTTTAGTGAAAATTTATTGTAATTACCGATTTCTTTTATTAATGGGTTTTTAGAGACTGGAGTTTTACTGAAGTAAGAAGCTGTTTGTGAATGGACAAGTTGTTTGATTGTAGGAAGCTGCAAGTCTTGGAGCATTGATGATATTTTCGTGTATCGGGGGAAATTATTAATTATCCGCATTGACAAGTTTTGAATTCTCTCGAGTTTATGGAAGTTAGTCGAGCAGGATGAGCTCCAGACTGGAGAGGCGTATGTGATTAACGGGCGGATGACTGATTTATATATTGTTAATTTGTTTTGAGTACTCAAACAGGATTTTCTATTAAAGTAAGGAAACATTTTGTATATTATTTTTTTCGCCTTGTCAATTTTTCTGTTGATGTGGTCGGTGAAAGTAAGTGATTTGTCTAAAGTAAGGCCTAAGTACTGTACAGATTTTGACCATGGGATGAGAGCTGAATTTAACTTAATTTGGTGGTTTATTTTTGAGCGACGTTTAGTGAACAGGATTGCTTCAGATTTGGTGGGATTAATTTTCAATTTCCATTTGTTGCAATATTCGTTAAATTGTTTAAAGTATTGTTGTAAGCGATTTACTACAGTATCAATACGATATGATGAAGTATACAATGCAGTGTCATCGGCGTATAAGGACCTCGTCACAAATAAGTTGGTCGGTAGGTCGGAAATGAACAAATTAAATAGAATTGGAGATAAGCAAGAGCCTTGGGGAAGACCCACCGAGATAGGGAGAGTATCAGAAGTAGATTTGCCAACTTGAATATAAAACTGTCTATTTGATAAATATGAGTGAATAATGTGAATCAGGTATGGCGGAAAATTATATGAGATTAATTTGTATATGAGTCCGGAGTGCCACACAGTATCAAATGCTTTTTCTAGGTCCAGAAGGAGCATACCGGTAATTATGTAATAATTTTTTTTTAATGTAAGTGAAATTTTTAACTAGAATATCAAATATGAATGAATGAAAAACAATTTTTATTCTGGGATCAAGTCCCCTTAAAATAATGAATAATGAACAGAAAGAAATCCTTATAGTCTGATAACTTAAAGAAAACATGTATAAAAAAAAAAAAAAAAATATATATATATATATATATATATATATATATATATATATATATATAACAGAAAAAAATATGTATACATGTAAAGGATCAAATATTCATTATATCTGTAAATCTTTCCAAATTTATATATCTATGTTTTACATTGCAACGGAAGATTGAGATGTGAGAAGGTAGTGGAACAGTTGATGTTTAAAGGAAGAGAGAGAGGTGGCTTTACGAATGGAGATGGGCAGCAATTTCCAGAAGGATGAGGAACGAACGAGAAACGATTTGTGAAAGGATGTAGTTTTATGTAATGGGGTATAAAAATTGATTGATTGAGTTCTAGTATTTAACGAATGGATATCAGATCGAAGGGTGAGGAGCTCCTACATAATTGTAGGAAGGTTTTCTATTTTTTAGAGTTTGGAATAAGTAGGAACCAAGGAAATATTGTCGTCGAACAGTAGGATAGAGCCATTTTAAGATGGTATAATAACCAGAAATATGATCATGTCTACGGGGTCTGAAAATGATTCTGATAAAACAATTCATAAGTCATTTTAATTTTATTTCTAGTTCATCAGTTAGTCCCCCTTACACCAGGCAGCCGTAGTCAAAGTTCGGGCAGATAATGGAGGAAACACGGGTTTTTAAAGGTAAGGATTCACGGAATCTATAGAGCTGTTTGAGTATGGAAATGGATTTTAGGGATATTTCGGATACATGGTTATTCCAGGATAGGTTTTGGTTAAAGGTAACTCCAAGATTTTTAACAGTTTTCTGGAAAGGAATAGGGATTTTATTAAGAAAGAGCAATGGGTAGTATGGCAGGGAGTTCAAGGTTGGTTTGGAGCCGATGAGGATAGCTTTAGTTTTACCTGCATTAAGCTGCAGCTTGTTATTATTAACCCATTGACAGATTTGATCTATATCATTATGTACTTTATGTGTTGCTTCTATAAGATTAGAAGGGTGGAAAGAAAAGTATATTTGCAGATCATCGGCATAAAGATGGTATCTGGAGTGATGAATGGAATCTGGTAAATCATTTACATAAATCGAGAAAAGAGTAGGTGAAAGGGAAGAACCTTGAGGAACACCACATGAGAGGAAGAGAGGGGACATTTGCTAGGGATGACCACTGTCTGTGAACGATGGGATAAGAAGGAATGAAACCATTTGATGGTACTATTGGATAAGGACAGGTTACGAAGTTTGGATAGAAAAATCTCATGATCAACACAATCAAAAGCTTTGGTAAAATCGAATAGGATTAGAATTGTTATTTTTTGTTCCTCAATGGAGGACTGTATGTCCTGTGTGATTCTCAATAAGTGGAATATCCAGAGCGAAAACCTGATTGAAAAGGGTTAAGAAGAGAGTTGTGTTTTAGGTATGTAGAAAACTGGTTTTGGACTAATCTTTCTAACGGTTTAGATAAGTTTGAAAGAATGGAAATAGGTCTGAAATCGGAAACGTTGGATGGAGAAGAAACCTTGCTAAGAGGACGTACAACTACATTTTTCCATGCTGAAGGAAAGATGGAGTTTTGGAGGGAATAATTGTAAATGTGTAAAAGGATTGGAAGAATGGCTGGAAGGCAAAGTTTAATCAGTTTTACGGGTATGAGATCTGATCCGTGGTCATTGGTTTTAGATTTGAGGACAGAGGAGAGTAGATCATCGGGAGTGATATAGAGAAAATAAAAAATTTCAGGATTAAATCAAACTATGGAAGGTGAGGCAGGAAGAGTGTGGGTTACAGAGGTATGAGAAGGAAGACTTGTAAAATAGGAATTTAGTTCGTCGGCGGAAAAAGGATAATAATTAGAGGATTTAGAGTTTATGACAGAGAGGTTTCTTAGAATCCTCCACTTAGACCTAGGATCAGGAGCTTGGATTAAAGAGTCATGAAAGAACCGGGCCTTAGCGCTGCGTATAGTTGACTGGGAGATATTTAAAGGTATTGTAATCATTGGGAAGTCTAGTGCAGCGAAACCTCCTCCTGGCTGCATCTCTTCGTTTCATCAAGTCTCGTATCTCTGGAGTAATCCAAGGAGCTGGTGGACGTCGGAACGTAGCGGTCTTGTGAGGTGCATGGTTATTTAGGAAAGCCAGTAGAGTCGACGATAGACATTCCACCATATCATCCAAAGAAGTGGAGTTATAGATGGATTCTAAAGAATGATGAAGTCGATCAAGGAAAGGGTTAATATTTTCATTTGTTAGTGCGTCAAGATTACGCCATGTAATTTTTTTGCGGTAATGGTAGGAGTAGGTATATTGCAGGAGATCCGAATAAGATCGTGTGAAGAGAGGAAAGGTACTGGATACTGGAAGGAGGATAATAAATTTTGTACTGAATCTATTAAAATGAGATCTGACCAAGTGTCTGAAAAGAGGGTATGATGGGTGGGTTGATAGGGTACTATAAATAAATTGAGGGTGTAGCATCTCTTGCTATGATCAATAATAATAATAAATAATAATAATTAAGATTTATCGGACAAAAAATTTGTATTGAAGTCTCCTGAGACAATTATATTATCGTATAGAGGAATATAGCTAAAAAGGGAAGATTCAAATCGAACATGAGGAGGTCGGTACACTGTGACAAACAGAAGGGAAAAAGAGGTAGAGGAAATTTCAGTGAAAAGGTATTCTATGTGTGGAGAGTCAGTAACGGGTGATTTGATAAGGATTTTAGCTCTTAGACTGTCCTGGACGAACAAACATACCCTCCACCAGTCCGATCGGTCCTATCATGACGAAAAAGAGAGTAATTGGGGATTGATACAGTAGAGGAAGGAATATGGGATTTGAGCCAGATTTCAGAGACAGAGATTATATGGTAAAAATTATGTAGAAAATGATCTAGGAATTCTTCATAGTGTGCAGTTAGAGATTATGCGTTTATATGACACATTAAAAGTGTGTTAGTCATATGATGACATGGATTGCGATATCAGGAAAAGATGTTCGACTGGATGTGGATTTTTGAATTGGATTAGGAATTAAGGAACCATTACAATTATTATAGTTTGAAATATATAATACAATCTCTAAATGCATGTTCTTGCGAATACTGAGACAGATGCTAACGATCGAGATTAATAAATTTGAGACCGCATTCAAAAAGTAGAAGCATGCGTATAAATTAATAAAATTAAAAATATATAGAATAAAAATGAAATAGAAAAGATAATCCAGAAATTCAGGAATTTGAGTAGCCAATAATGCCCTTAAGGCTATAAAGAATGATATTAATGAAAGAAGTACGAATGGAAAGGAAGATGCGTTATGCCATGTAAAATAATGATTAAAAAAAAAAATTATACAAATGAATTAATTAATGAAGGCAACATAAGAAAAATAACGTTAGGAAGCAATATGTGGAATCAATTGAGGAAAGAAATCATATGATAACTGTGATATTTTTCTGATATGTAAAATTTTAAACCTCTTCCGATTTTATACTGGTGGTTGGAGACTTATGTAAAGGGGTCCCAAAATTTAAAAAAAGATTTGAATTGAATAAAAAACACAGTTATTTTTCTCAAATTGTTATTTTTTATTGAATTATAAAGTACGCATGATATGATTATTTATGAAAAAATACATGAGGCAAATGATATTTATGGATTTGCTGACCCATCTTCACTCTTATGTAGAAATTTCAAGAGAGTACAAAGCCAAGCAATGCCTCAAAGAGTAATTGAATTGTTTTATAGGCAGTATAGCATGTTGCAACGTCTTGTTAAAACCTCATGTCATTCACGTCACTATCTTCCAATTTAGACAGAAAGAACAAATGTGTTGTGTCGTTATACCTTTTTATTCAGTGTAATTATTAAAGATTTACAGATAAATTTGATTTATATAAAATTCATTAGTTTTATGCAAAGACCAATAATTACACTGAATAAAAAGGAAAGAGATATTGAAAAGAAGTTGAGAAGTACATTTGAAAAAAAAAAAAGAAAGTTACCGAATGAAATATTTACAAAATATTGTATGCCAATGTATAGCTAGCTATTGAATAAAAAAAAATTATACCTTTCCATATATTATACACATATTTTTATCAGTAAAAACAGCTAGAACTAGCCTTAAAAAATACTGTGTTTTTTTAATACTTAATAATAAGTATATAAAACTGAACAGTTACAAATTCATAAATTTTGTTTTGATGGGAATTGTATATAAAACTGAACTTTTATACTATTTCCTTTTCTTTAAATAATCTTTGAACTAATTCAAATAAAAGTTTCCGATTTCAAAACACTTTTTTTCTCTATCTGCAATAATAACTGAGTTATGGAGAAATTACATCTCTTATAATTTGTGACTTAATGATAAAACATCCTTTTCTCAATTTTCTAAAATATCTGAATTATGGATATATTTATATATATATATATATATATATATATATGGTATTTCGAATCTTATTGGAAGCTGACTAAAGAAGTATCACCACGGCTATTCAATGTCTAATTGGTATTATTCTTAAAATATAACATAGGGACACATTAAAAATCTAAGAAATTATTCTCTACAATGAAGTCACCACTCTTATGTGAATGTAAACTAAAAGGTTTAATGACTCCAAAAAGATTTCTTTTTGGTGTTTGATATCCATGCCACTTAGTGCCGGCCCCAAAATTCCTGCCCAGCTTAGCTTGTTGTCCAGATCATTCCGCGCCCTGTCTAACACGGCATAATGTGGGAAAGTGTTATTTATTTTTTCTTTTCCTTGCTTGATTGAAAAGTGTCATTATTGAAAATAATAAACCAAAATTAGTTTGGCCGTTCACTCAAAAATTTTATCATCAAAACAAATGTTTAGTTCATATTATATTACATAACTGTTCATTGATTTTATAATATTAGTATTGATTTTATCATCAACCTTTATTTAACTTATCTGCAAAGTGTATCATTGGCTTCTAATACAAGTGATATTAGTATTTCAGTATTATATTGTTTTCAATAGAACTTAATGTATTTAATATTGAAATAAATTGTTTTTTCAGTCATTTAGCAATCTGGAAAACCAATAACCCTCACAAAGTACCTGAAGGTTATTTACTTCATGTAGAGATCGGACTGTATGCACTTTTCAATCGCCTCTATGGGATGTTTCCTTGTAATTTTTTGTCATATCTGCGACAGCATTACAATTCTAAAGAAAGTCTTGCTGTTTTTACACACACTATCAAGGTATATCTATTATTAGTACTATGCTGATATGATATATTTTTTTTATTCCTTAATTAATTTTTTTTTTTTTTCATTTCTTAATAAAACTTTTTCTTTTGATATATCTTTATGTTTTGAAAATTAAAATTTCTTATTTAAAATATTTTTGTTGACTCAAGTTTGTAATCAATTCAAAGTCATATCAGAAGATTGCAGAGAGTTTTATAAAAGTTTTTTTTGTAATAATTAATCATGATGTCTTGATTCTAAAACTCTTTGCATATTTTCTCTACCTTCAAAAATAAGTGAACGTCCAAACCTATTTATATTTTTTCTCTATTGTCAAAAAGTAATTGAGTTATCAAATCAAATCATTTTTAGTTGGCATCATTTTTAAACTTCATGGCTGATAACAATGTTGATGTGTTAGAATTATCATCAGACTAAAATATAATTAATTTTCTGCTCTATTAAAAAAAATAAAAATACTTGCTGAATATAACTCAAATATTAAATATTTAATTTTAAACCAATTTCGTCATTATGTTACTAATGATATAAAATATACTTTATTAATAATTATATATCACTTATATGTACACAGCCAATGCTTGATACTGTCCGAATGCATCCTCTTTTAGTTACTGCCTCTAAGGAACTAGAAGTATCTACTACCAGGTAAAGCTAGTTTTTATTTGCATTTTTAAATTTGTGTATTTTTCCTTTATTTATTCTAAAGAACCAGTGCCTTCCTCTTAAAAATCATGTGGATATCATTAAGTTGTTATGAAATCAATATTACAGATACTCAAATACCTATCTTGTAATAACATTTTAGTAACCTCAACAGAGCAACCATATGTCTTATGTATGAAATATATTGTAGAGTGCTCAGAGATATAACAATTTTTAAAACACAAGATATAAAATAAAGCACTTTCAGCATGTTGTAGTCTATGTACCAAGCGGATATTCAAGATTAACTTAAATTAAATTAAAGTATGAAAAGATTAACTCTTTTTTTTTTTTTTTTTTTAATAATAATTTAATATATCTTTGTAGTGAATGATTGAGTATATCTTTATAGTGAATATTAGATCATGTTTTTGTAGTTATTATGTCTCAGTATCTTTTATGTTAGATGGAAAAAAATTGAAGCAAATGACGTAATAATAGAATGCGCCAAATTTACAATTGAAGGGCATTATGACAAACAACGTGAAGACTACTCTTACAGAAGGAATTCTTCATCTCTCCAATCACGATCTCGATTTACAATTTCTACATGCTCTAGTTTTGGTAATAATACTTTATCTTTTGAATAAATAGCTTTTATCATCAATTTTTATAATTTCTTTCTATCTATTCTTACTTTTATATCTATAGAGACTAAACTTACAACAGAGGGTTATGTTGAGCTGGGTAATCATGGTGTTCCTGTTGTGGGTAGTTATAGCGCTAACTTACCAGAAACGGCTGAGGTTTGGAGTCCTGCTCATGCATTAGGAGCAATAACTCCACCAGGAGCTTCTTCCATACCACATACTCCTATTATTCAGGTAATTTTATGTATGATTTACCAAATTATTATTACTATCATATGCGAATATTCCTAATAAATGGAATGAATTGAGCAAATGACCCTATCAATTTTTCTTTAGGTTATTCCTGTTGTTCCAATGATAATCCGTTAGTAATTATAATGAGATGGTTTGGGTGGTTTTGGATTAGGTCAAAAGAGAAGAAAATAGTGAAAAACTATTTGAATATTTTGTCACTATTTTCTCATCTTTTATTACTGCCAGGCAGCAGCGTGGTCTAGTGATAGAGCGCTAGTCTACTGTGCTTCGGGTCCTGGGTTCGAATCCCGGTTGTGACGGAATATTATTTATTCTGTTATTTTGGCCGGGGAGCGATCCTGGGGTATGGAGACCCTCTTGAGGCAGACCCAACCCAGCCTCTATAAACTGGGTACCTGAAAAATGGGGGAAAACCTGGCGGCTGAGCATGATCTCGGTTATAATATAATTTCAGGATCTAATATTCAATATACTTATATTTTTCCAATAGACTATCATTCTTTCCAAGAAAGTTTGTTTACATTCTACTGACTTCTTTGATCTGTACTGTTTTTGAACTGCTTGCTCTCATGTAACCTCCAATTTGTTAACTTTTTGTTTGAATGTGTCTCTTTTTTTTCAATCTTGTTTAATTTTTTCGGTGTTTAAGTTTTTTAGTTAGACTTCATATACTATTTTCTGGTTGTCTGTTAAAATAGCCCAAGAATTTTCTTTGCCTTTTCTTAATCTTAAATCTGTTGTAATTAGTATCTTTCTTCAGCTTGTCTCACTTCCAGAATTCGTTATTGATTTTTCACTTTCTATTAGATTATTTTGAATGTGTATTTTTTTCAATCTTGTTTAATTTTTTTGGTATTTAAGTTTTTTAGTTAGACTTCATAATCTATTTTCTGGTTGTCTGTTAAAATGGCCCAAGAATTTTCTTTGCCTTTTCTTAATCTTAAATCTGTTGTAATTAGTATCTTCCTTCAGCTTGTCTCACTTCCAGAATTGGTTATTGATTTTTCTCTTCCTGTTAGATTATTTTGAATGTGTATTTTCTGTCAAGTTTTTGTTCTTTTGCATAGGGAACTATTAGTTTCATAATACCACATTTTTGTTATTACCTGATTTTACAATATCAAATTAAATAATGTGCATTTTTTGTGTCTTCACTTGAAATCTTTTTTTATTTTATTTGGGTTTTAAAGAGAGCACCATTATCAGGTGGGTAGGGCAGTTCACAGTGTCCTGGGTTCCAACCCTGCTGAAGGGGTAATTATTTATTCTGTTATTTCAGCCATGGGTATGGGGACTCTTCTGGGCCTCACCCAGCCTCTTTAAAGCGGTCCCCAAATATTGGGAAAAAAACATGTTGGTTGACCATGATCCTATCCGAATCACCTCTTTGTATGGCCGTTGGCTTAGGAACAGACCGAATCCCTGTAGCTTTACCCTTCATGGGTTGTGGAGGTACAAATTTTAAGCATTTAAAATATTTTATAAACAAAACATTACATCTCATTTTTTTAAACCCTAGAATTAAAATTGTTCGTCATGGAATATTACAGAGAATTGTACTGTTAATAAATATTATGACGTTTCTTGTAGCTTCGTCTTAGCTTGGATCATACATGAAAGGAAAACATTCATGAAAACTTAAGAGAATTTTAACAGAAATGAAATTAAACATTTAAAATTTATTTCAAGTAGTTAAGTTTGAATATTCAATAGAAATTGTAAGTAAAGAATGTGTTATAACAAGATTTTACATGCGCCAACAAAAGCACCACAGCATCATTTTTATTTTTTAAGATAAATGGTTCATGTTGAATCATTTGGGGCAGTGTAAAGTAGATGTGTAAATTATTAAATAAAGTCTGAGGCTGAACACAAGGTTTATTTTCACCTCATTTCATCTTAAAATATGATTTCCTGAATCACTATTTATTCCAATCCTACCCCTAAGCACTGGTGGTCCTTGCCATATTTCTTTGTCAAGTTTTTTTATGATAGATTTTTGGCTGTTCAGATTGAAAAATTTGGTAAATGGATGGGTTTAGTTTTGGTATAATATTTTTCATAATATTTTTATTTCTTGAATTCGTTTTTTTCAACTTTATTCGATAACTTCAGAACGTCTATTTTAATTTTTAGGGATGTGTGATATCGGCTTATATGCCTCAGGAAGGAAACTCCCCTCCCGAAGCTGCTATCGAAGCCACACCGGAGTCAACTCCTATCAAGGTAAGTTATGATTATATTTTTTATCTGTTTAAAAGTCTTGAAAATTTATTTGATAAAGATATTTATAATTTTTTATTTCCAATCTCCAATCTGTTTTTATATTGATGAGTACTTAAAATGGTATGCTGACAAAGTTACAATGGTCCTTAAGTTTGAACCCTATTTTCAATAATATTTTTTTCAGTTATTGGAAAAATCTTGGTCATTTCAAATTACTGAAAAGTCGTTACATTTATTCTACTGTCATAATGAATTTTTATTTTTTATTTATTTAAATTTACGACAATATTAGTAAATACATAAAGTAAATTAGGTGATGATATATATGTATATAGAATAGAATAAAAAATAATTTTTATTCTGGGACTGGGTCCCTTAAGAACAATATGATATGTACAATTAATATATACAATGTTTCTGGCCACAAGACCAAAGGATTATAATTAATTTTTATTTACAAAGCTTTAAGAAGAAAAGTAGGATACAATAAAACAAAAGAGTAAAATAACTAAAAGAGTAAAATAAATGAATAACTTCTGATATATTGAACAAAACTTAACATTGAAACTAATTCATAATAATTGATCGATACAGAATCATGAACAATAAATAATAAATTTTCTTTTTGAATAGATATTTGATTTGAAAATATATTGGCAACCCTCAACTAAGTAATCTAAACTAGAAGGTCTCGAGGGCATCTTCTTTTCAGACGCCTCAGAGGATTGTCAGGAATGGAAGAGGAAGCAAGGATTGAAACTAGTGGATTAAAGTGGGTGTGGAGTTTGTCATGGAAGGATTGATACCTCGTATGGGCCAAATCAGCAACTTTAACAAACAGAGACTTTAAGATCTTTATGGATGAGTTTGTTGGTGACAAAGTAAGAAGCATTGAGGATTTTTCGAAGGATTTTGGATTGTAAGGATTGAATATGGAAAGAATTTGATGGTTTAGTAGAGCCCCAAAGCTCAACTCTGTACGTCCAAATAGGCCTTATGATGCTGATATAGATGAGCCTTTTGTAGTTAAGCAGAAGGTTAGAGTGTCTGTCCAGTAAGTGTTGAAGTAAACAGGCAGTTTCTTGTTGTTTTAATCTTGTGTGCAGATTCCAAGTTAGACGTTTATATAGTAGGAGTCTTAGATAGCGAATCTGTTCAACCGGGATAAGCAGAATATTATTAAAGGACACTGTAGGGCAGGATGTCATAGGTTTACGATGAAGGGTAAAGGTAATTTGGTGGGATTTGTTGGAATTGATTTTGATTCTCCAGTTCTGACACCATACCTCTCTCTGATGTGAGATTAAAGAGTTTGAGAGGCAATAGTAGGATCATTATTGACTAATAACACACAAGTGTCATCAGTATAGATAGAAAAGAGTGATGTATAATAAAGGTGTTAGGATGGATTGGGATATCAGCTGTTTAGACTGTGTAAAGAATGGGTCCCAGTATAGTGCCCTGAGGAACACCAGCAAAATGAGTAAATATGGATGAATAGAAACTATTGTGGTTTATTTTGAAGGATCTTTCGGAGAGGTTAATGAGGTAGTATGTAAAAGGAAGGAATTTACGGATTTTGTAAAGCAGTCCTGGGTGCCAAACCTGATCAATGGCCTATTCTGCATCGAGAAAGGCTCCCATGCAGTAAAATCCATGCTCCAGTGTGAGACAACATTCACCACATGATGATATTGTTGGATGGTTGAGTGAGATGAGCAAAATCCAAACTGGTGGTCTGGGATTATGTGAAAAATAATGGAATTTAAACTTAAATGTATTCATAATAAAACATTTTTTGCAATAAAAGATATTTCAGTTAATTTAATAAATGGAATTGATGGTTATTCATATCATAATAGTTTAAAACATGTATGAAAAGGGAGCTTAAACTGATAGATGGTTATATTCCATTACTTCTGAAAAATAATTATACCTATTTTTTTATCAATTTCAAGATACCAGGATTATTTAAAAGTAAGAAAATATTTTGGAAGACGAGGTTGAAACTGCTGTATTGCATATTGGTGCAGACAATTCCTTTCTTTATTTTTTGTATGAATTCTATCTAATCTTACATGCTTGTTTATCATCTTAATTGTAGATATCTTATTAAGTAAATTAGATATATTTAATTTAAGGAAAATAAAAATATACCCTACACCATTGGTTCCCTACAAACAATTTTAGCAGACCCCTTCATACAATCATTTCAAGGGCAAGGATCCTCAAATCCTAAATATTAGGTATATAATTAGATTTTTATTGGATTACACTGTATCATGTTCATTGCATGCCAAAAACCTCTACCTCTGTTCGCCACTGGAATATTTTATGTAATAATTAATCTTTCAAATTTTAATATTCATTAGTGAATCACTTCATGACATGTATATTACATTATCCTAAATATGTTCTGCTTAGGATATGCATGAACATAGTGAAAGAGCTCACTCAGCTTCTGGTTCCTCTGTTGTGCGCAGTTTCAGTACTTTTCATTCCCAACCTTCTTCTCCATTACGAAAGGACCATTCCACTTTAAAACTCTCATCTACTCCCACGGGTCTTCAAAGGGTCCATCGTGTCCTTTCAGAAAGAAGTCAAGTAAGTAAAATTTTTATAATATATTTCTGTATATACTTTTTCAAAAATATTTTGTTATCTGCTTTATTGAAATGTTTTAGATTTTCTATCTTAGCCAAAGCATTATTCCATGGAAACTAATCAGCTAACTAGTTTCGTAATTGTTACTTAAAATTCTTATTGTTAGGAATATAATTATTGTTAAGAGAACTCAAAAATCTTTGTATATATCAGATATCTTTGTATATACCAGTGAAGACAAGCTAACGTTGTGTGAAGCATCATCAGATTATTAAGTATTAGATTCCTTTGGGACCAATGTGATGTTGATTTGAATTATAAATATGTTCAGAAATTAAATTGTTTTGTTTTTATAAGATTTATGAAATGAAATGAAATGAAATGAAATGAAAAGCAATTTTATTCTGGGACGAATAGTCCCCTAAGAATAACAAGAAAAGTACAATATACATGATAATTGTCTGGCCGTTTAAGACTTCAGTTTAACAATAAAAGATGAATTTTGTGACAATGAATAGTTATCATCTATAGCTTTTAAATATTACATATGTTGGGAAGATTGATGCTTTAGGAGATGGCGAAATAGTTGGTGTTTAAAAGTGGATAATGATAAGGACTTACGAATGGATACAGGCAAGAAATTCCAAAATAGGGTAGCACGAATAATAAATGATTTTTTGAAGGAAGCAGATCTGTGAGAAGGCATATACAAGTTTATTGGTTGGGATCTAGTGTATAATGAATGGACAGAGGAACAAGTGGTAAGCATATCAAGAATATAAGGAGGTTTTTTTGTATGGAAAAATCGGAAGAGACAGACACCAAGGAGGTACTGCCGACGAAAAGAGGGATAGAGCCAATTCAACTCGGTATACCTTCTAGAAACATGGGAGCGCCTGGGGATTCCACATGTGAATCTAATGAAACAATTCATAAGTCTTTTGAGTCTCATATCGAATTTCTCAGACAGCCCGCCATATACGAGGCAACCGTAGTCAAACTGGGGGAAAATAAGCGAAGAGACGAGTAACATACGGGTTTTAGGTGGGATTGAATCACGAAATCTTAGAAATTGTTTTAGGATAGCGATGGATTTTCGGGTGATTTGAGAAATATGATTGCTCCAAGATAGGTTCTGATCAATAATGACTCCAAGGTTTCTTACTGAGGTGTGGAAGTGGATAGGTATGCTATTGAGGTAAAGGAGTGGATAATATGGAAGAGAATTTACAAGGTTCTTGGAACCGATGAGAATGGCTTTGGTTTTTCCTGCATTCAACTTCAAATCATTTGCCGTAGCCCATGCGTTGATGTTGTCAATATCTTGTTGAAGTTTTTGGATAGCCTTTAGCATTTCGGAAGGATGGAAAGAAAGATAGATTTGCAGATCATCTGCATATAGGTGGTATTGTGAGTGGCGGATGCAGTCTGGGAGATCATTAATATAGATGGAGAAAAGAGTTGGTGAGAGTGAGGATCCCTGAGGAACACCACGTTTTAAGACAATAGAGGAGGAAGGAGGTTCATTTGGTATCATGACAGTTTGAGATCTATCGGATAAAAAAGAAATAAACCATTTTAGAACGCTGTTTGATATTTGAAGGTTTTGGAGTTTGGAAAGAAGGATGTTATGATTAACTGAATCAAAAGCTTTTGAGAAATCGAAGAGGATTAAAATAGTGATTTTTTGTTGGTCTATTGAGGATTGTAGGTCTTGGGTAATTTTTAACAATGCAGATTGAGTAGAATATTGCGATCGGAAACCGGATTGTAGAGGATTTAAAAGGTTTTTTTCCTCAAGAAAGTTGTTGAGCTGTGAGTGAACAATTCTTTCAAGCGGTTTGGATAGGTTGGATAGTATGGAGATAGGTCTAAAATCAGAAACTGCGGCGGGATTAGGAACTTTATTCAGTGGACGTACGATGGCTTTTTTCCAGGCTGTTGGGAAAATAGATTTTTGAAGAGAAACATTATAAATGTGTAGAAGGACAGGAAAGATGACAGGAAGACATAATTTAATTAATTTCACAGGGATTTGGTCGGGTCCATGATCGTTCGTTCTGGACTTGAGAATGGAGGAGAGCAATTCTTCAGGAGATATATCAGAAAAATAAAAATTTTCCGGATTGAAGGATGTCTGTGGTAAAGAGTAATGAATAATATTCCAAATCCTCTTCTTGTGTTCCATTTACTCCCGAAGAACTAAATTCCTACTTCGCAGAACCACATCCTATATCCCATATTATTCAAGATTTATTATTGTTTCTTTTTAACATTATTTGTATGTTGTTGTTTTTATTTGTCTTCATTTGTATGAAAGTTTTTCTTGACTGTGTCAACCAACTGCGATTGGGGGGGAAACTCTGTACATCACATAGAGGTCTCAAAAACTCAATTGATAATATTTCATCATCAGTATATTATTTAAAGTGACTAAGAGTATTTATTAAACAGATCAACTTCAACTAGAATGAAATATTAGAAAAATATGTTGCCAAATATCTCTTCTCTGTAATTCCAATATCCTCGGAAAAACATGTAAAAAATTTTTGGAATGAACAAACTATCATTAACCATGTGTTACTGTGTTATAATAACCCACACATTTTGCTTTTACATAAAACAAATAAAATCACCAGAATCATTAATTTAGTAATCCAAACTATTATAACATTTGACCACCAAGCTGAAAAAAATCTTAAGAACTTCCATTGGATATGAAATCACTTGATCATCTTGAAAAAAAGTGATAGTGGCTTCAATGCTCATTGCTTTGAATGAGCTGAAAACATCCAGACAGGATGAAAATATTATCACAAGGACCATACTTATTTTTGTTTGTTTTATAAAACACTATTAATGTGTCCCAAACCTCCAAACAAATTCTTCATCATTACTATTGTAATCCACTAATGACGTTGCTGTCACTGTCATAATGAAAGTTATGACAGCTATAATGAAGTAAATGACTTTATGAAGCAATTGAAAACTGTTTAGCCACTGTACCTTAGTGTTGTGTAGCTGAGTCGGAAGGCTAAAAGTCTCAAATCTTATTTCAATCTTGTTGAGCTATTAAAGCATTTAATTTAAATATCACTTATCATCACATTAACAAATAAAGAAATTTTGTTTTCATGGTTATTAGATTAACAATTCGAACCACATAAATATTGATATTTATGGCAAAAATGTTTTAGATACATAATACTCAAAGGAATTACCCTGGAGCAACCAACTCTAAAATAGTAAAAAGAGATGTAACTTAAAAATTTAGAAAAAAAGTTTCCTTTCTGAGACTATTTTATAAATCAGACAAAAATAATTAACTTAAAAAGAGATGGAAATTAACATTCTAAAATTATATCTTCAATAAGAAAATCTAGTCATTCTGACAAGTTTTGCTTTGTGAATTAGCTTTGCGAATAATTCAATGAGTCAGACTTCCTTTTTGTATTCAAATTTTGCTTTACTGACTTAAAAAAAAAGCAAAACTCGTTATGACATTTAATTTTAAAATAATAGAACACATCGTCTTAAAATGTTATTTTCCATCTCTTTGTGGGTAAATTATTTTTGTTTGATTTTAAAATTGGTTACAAAAAGCTACTAAATCAGTCGGACAAAATATTATTAAAATCAGTGGTCAGTTTGAGGTAGTGCTTTAAAAGAGCTGAGCCAGAAGGCTATAAGGCCCTAGGGCTCGAGCTTCCAAGACTTGAGTCCCGGCTCGAGCCTTCTTGTAAAAGATTTGAGTCTCATCTTAACCTTTATGAGTTAATGGATTTTCACAATTTTCCAACTATTTTTGGGGAAGTCTGATACGAGAATGAGCATATACTTTCTTTCAAACTTCCATTCGCTTTTCCAGCTCTATCTCATGAACAAATTAATGTATATTCACCTATTTTGAGGTAGACTAACACGAGAATCAACATGAAGTTTTTCCCTGAATTTCCATTAGGTTTTCTGGCTCTATCTCAAGGACTAATCAATATTTTTTCACCATTTCGACAATTTTGAAGTAGACTAACATGAGAATCAACATAAAGCTTTTACCCGATTTCCATTAGCTTTTCCGGCTGCATCTCATAGACGAATCAATGGATTTTTACCATGTTTCCATAATTTTCCAACTATTTTGAGGTAGACTAATGCGAGAATCAACATACAGTTTCCATCAGAATTTCCATTAGCTTTTCTGGCTGTATTTTGTCAATGGATCAATGGAATTTCACCGGTTAGACAATTTTCCTACTATTCCTAGTAGAAGGATGCCAGAATTGGCATAAACTTTTTTTCCTGATTTTCCAATACAATCCCAAAATCCATTGATTCGTTCATTGGATAGAGCCAGAAAAGCCAATTTGAGAAAACTAAATTTAGCGATTGCAGTACAAATTAATAACTTCAAACTAAACAAATTTACACAGTAGTGTATGTCATTCTCATAAATCATAACATTATAGGGGGTGGGGTGGCCGAGCGTGTTAGCACGCGGTGCTTTGAGCACGCGTTGCCTAGCAACAGAGAACCGAAAAGTTGAAACAAATAATTTACGAGTTCGAGTCTCGATGCTGGGGGATTTTATCTCGGCATTTATCCCCCGCCCTAACCCCCTGGCCCGAGAAACCCCTGTATACCCTTCAAAGGCGAGGTAGAGGTGAACAAAAAATTCAAATTAATTAAATCATAACATTATCCATAACTTATAATTTTTATCATTTTAATATGTCACCATAAACAGAGTATATTTGTATAAAAAACATATATTTTTGTTATAAAATTTAATAGCTTATTTTGTATGAGAATTGTTATTATATTACTTATGTTCTGTCTAATATTGAGTATTTTCTTAGATTCAGACCGAAAATGTACAGATTAAATTTAAAACATCATATACACCAGGCAGTCCATTACGAATGATACCACAAGTTGATAGGGCTAGACCTCATACACCTGGAGATAGGAGTGATGAGGACAGGAAGTTGAAACAACTATGACTACATCGCCAAATTCTTGTTCAAGACAGGTTAGTTTTTACTTTTTAGAATATGTATGATGGTTAATATCATTTGATGTCAGAAAAGAGAAAAGTTGGTGGTTATTCCTGGCAGTATTGTTGATACCTTTATTGCACATTAAATTTTTGTATACAATACTAGCTGTAACCCGCGGCTTTGCTCACGACTATTTTATTTTGGCTTTATTTAAATTTGCATAAATGTGTTTATGAGTGGTAACTACAAAATGCATATGATGGAGCAGTTTTTTGGGATTTTCTTACTGGTGTGTATCCTCACCCTCAACCAACTTCTTTACAATATAGTCAAAACAGTCAACAACTACTCCATTATTGTAAGACTTATAAATTTTCAAGAAATATGAATATTATATTTTTAACAATTACATTTATCAATATTGTTTTTGCGTGAAAATATTCTCGTTCGCTGGCTCAATTTATCATCATTTGCAGTTTTCATATAATTCATTACTTAACACCATGTCATAAGGGAGCAATTTCTCTAAAAACAAATTTAAGGGTTGTTTCAGAAGTTCCTCTACAGCCAACTTATAGGATGCTATAGCTCACATAAATCCAAGAAAATAATATATGTTAAAATTATTTACAATTATGAGTTTCAGTGTCTTTTGTGTCGTGACCGCTGTAAATATTGCGAATCTGACTCGTTTATTTGGGAGAAGGGTGTTTTCATCTGGCGAGTCATCACTAGAAGTATTCATGTCAGGATCCATGAATACAACATAAGTAGTACAGAGAAAAAAAAAGAAATATTAATAATCTTAATAAATTAAAGAAATGAACTAATACAATGAAAATGTACCAAAAAAGAAAATAACTAATAAAAATATTTATAACATTGTATACAATAACACACACACAAAAAAAAGAAGTCTTATAGGAGAAGATAATAAATATAGTCTTAGAGAAGGAAAATTAGAAAATGTATTTACAAGTCTTTTGTTACGAGCTGATAGTTGTCAACAGTCTTGACCAAGACCTTATAAACATGATAAAGTATAAAGAAGGGATTTATCCCCTCCTTCTATCCTGCCTAGGCGGCCACCGGTCTGTTATGTGCTTTATTAAAATAATTGCACTCTCCTCTCTATGTGCGATTGTTAATGTGTTTATTTGTTTTATAACTAATCACAATGATTGACAGGTGAAATATCAGTGACCACGAGGTGGCAAAGTAATAACCACAGAGCAATACAAAAGTAGAAATTTAGCAGGCAGTGGCCAGGACACTTGACACTGAAGTAAAACTTAAACCTGACAATCTTCAAAAAATATATATGTTTACTTGTATTAATAAAGCTCGTTCAAATTGGTTATTGTTATTTTCCAATATGATAACTCATTAGCTTTCCTTCTCTTTATTGATTCTGCTGCTGTATTAATGAACTTGAGGTCCCCCAATACCCTGCATATCCAGTTTTTCATTAGCTGTTCTTTAGTTTGCAATATTTATTAATGGAGACAACTTTGTTTGTTTGTTTTAGGTAAAGCGTGAGGATAGTGTTCTGGGTGATTCTACTACTGGAACCTCAGATGGAGGAGAATGGAGGGAATGGAAAGCTGGAGGAGGCCTTCGTTTGCCTGAATGCAGAAGTGTAAATAACTTTGCTCGTAGACTTCGTTGTTATAGTCAATGTCAACCTGAGACCTTTAACCTACTTTCTTTAAGTCAGTAATAAGATTTAAGTTATTTATTTCTATATTTTCTAGTTGGTACTTAGTGTAGCTATAGGTTTTTTTTTATAGTAATGTATTACTATAGTATTACAATATATTATTTTAATTACAGTAATTTTCTGTTGTTACTAATTATATATATGCCTACTTTGTATTAAAAAAAAAAAAAAAAGTTGATAGTGAAAATCATTTAATTTTTTTTTTTTTTTCAGGAGTTAGCTGTGGAAATAGTCCAAAGGAGTCCAAAAAAAGGTATTTAAGGCGTACAATCTCTTGTCCAGAAATCCCAAAGCCTTTAGAAGATAGAAATGAAGCACGTGTTGGGGCTGAGGTTGTACCTCAATGTGTAATAAATGCTTTCTTAATAGTTATTTCTTGTTTTGAAAAATCATGTAATATGATAATGATAATTGTTTTATTGAAAAATAATGATTAGGTAGTAATCTTGGATTTTATGTCTTGGTTTTCAGTTTATTTTATTTCACTTCTAATATTGTTCTTTTGATTGCAGGCTCAACAGGTTGAAAAGACTTTTGTGAGTTCTGGAACTCAGACTGATCCTCTACAACCCTTGGTGTATGAACACCTCCTTCTTTCTGTTTTAAATCCAGTAGAGCCAATACAGCAGCGCAGTGCACCACCAGGTATGTCTTCCAATTTATGTTAGCTTTTATATTATGTTAAAGTCAAGAATTTATATTTTACTACAGTCTAATACCTAGGCTTTTTTTTTTTTGTTTTTTTTAGAGAAACAGCACTTAGGTTATGTGAATAAAACCTCATTACATATATCTATGATCAAGCAGGATATAAATACTTTTGCAACTGTAGATTCTGAATGTTTTTGAGTAAAACCTAGCCTTTAAGAACTTTAATTCAAGAGTAGCACCTTGTCAGAATAAAAAACACTGTTTTATCGTGGACAGCCTAAATTTGGCAATTTTGTTTGTGTCAGCAACACACTAGTTGCTGGCTAACCACTTAATGAGAAATTAACCCATTAACAGCCATTTTTGTGTAAATGCAACTCTCTGGAAAGTACTCAAAAGCAGAGGATTGGTATAGGATTTACTGCCCTAATATAGGCAGGGTTACCTTCTCCAATCCATGGACCCATCAGTTGGGTTGCTTTCTTCAATTTCTCAGTAATTTGTAAAATATGAATATTTCATGGGAACGAACTAGAATGTTTATTAAAAATTATTTCTCCTATTTTAAGAAAACCACTAATACTAATGCGTTCAAACTTTTTGAGAAAAAACATTTTTTTATTGTTTTTATTTTATTAATTAAAATCATTATAAGAAATTTTATTCTTTTTACCAATTAGAGTTTTTGTTCATTTTCAGCTTTGAAAATGGCAAATAATTTTATAAGTGGTTAATAATCTGAAACCTTTGATAATAATGTTGATCATATTATTAAATATATAAGGAAATCTTATATATATTATTCTGTCAATTTAGTCCAGGGGGAAACCTTAGGGTATGGAGACCCTCCTGGGGTAGACCCAGCCTCTATCAAGTTGGTACCCAAAAACCTGTGCTTGATCAAGGCCCAGTCACCTCATTGCACGGCCGTTGGCATAAAAATAGTACGAATCTTTATATATACTTAGCCCAAGACCCTTCATGAGTTTTAGTGGTACAGGTTTATATTTAAATATTGAAAAATATATATAAGGAGATCTTATTATTATTTAAGAACAAGTGCTCTTTCTCAATTCACTTATCATAAAAATTTATGGAGTTGCTTTGTTATAGGGTCTTCAAAATTTTTTGAACGATTCACTGTCAATGAAGTTAATGCTTCATCTATCGTTTTATATGCCTTCTAGCAATCCTAAATGATCGTTGTTTCTGGCCTTATTGAAGCTTTTATAAAATTTAGAAGAGTTTCTGATGTCCTATCAGGTACTGCATAGAGAATAAAGGGAATAACCTTCTTAATAGAGTTTGTAGGTGTCATATGGTTTAATTTATTTAAAAAACAAGAAGAATGATTATTACTTTAACTGGCATCCTTAATATAAATAAGACCCAAAAATAATATTAAATTAAAAAAATTTTCTGTTGAAAAGGACCCCAGGAAGTTTATCAGTCATATACAGTAGACCAGTAAACTCATTCCTTGTTTTCCTGGACTAATAGTAAATAATTAATAGTTAAGGTAATCATAATGTGATGTATTTTACTTCTCTTCTTTTTATCGCTTATAGACGTTACCTCCCCACCAATATTTCGGGAAGATCATCCTAAAGGGCCTTTAGAGTTATATCTTGAAGTAACTAAGGAGCAGCTTAAAGAGAAACATAAGTCAGGTAATTCCTTATGTTAATAAAATTATTTTTCTTTTTTTCCTCAAGATTTGTCATGAATTTCAATTACTTTATTGTTTTAATTTTTTTTTTTTTTTAAATAATGCATACTATTATAAGTTGAAAATAATTGGATATTTTCATTTGGTTGAAAATCTTATAACTAAATTGGGAACTACATCTGTTGTAAGTGACATTAAAGAAAAAACTGATCAAGGATAATCATAAGGATAAGTTTTTCACAGAGGAGTAGGAAGTGGTGGAATGGTCATTTAGAGATATGGTATAGACTGAGAGTTTAAGTTAAAAAATCATGTCTGGTTTAAAGACAATTTTCGTTCATGGGGGAAATTACTCTCATTATAGACTTATTTTGTCTTCAAAATAATTTGTCATCCTATTAAAGTAAACTAAGATTAATTATGTAATTTCTGTCTAGGTGCTGATTTCAGTGAAGTAAAACAGCTGAAAGATCAATTAGTTTTGTTAACTCTTCAACTTCAGTTTGAAAGGCATAGAAGAGAGGTCCATGCTGAAAGGAACAGGAGGTTGCTTGGAAGATACCGAGAAAATCGTGTTCTTGAGGAACATAATTCTGCTCTGGTTAGTTTCCATTTCTTCAATAATTGTTGATTAAGATAATTTTTTTCGGGGACGGGGTGGCCGTGCGTGTTAGCGCGCATTGCTGCGAGCACACGTTTCCTAGCAACAGATAACCGAAAAGATAAAACCAAATAATTATGAGTTCGACTCTCATGCTGGGGGGATTTTATCTCGGCATATATCCCCCGTCCTCATCCCCTGGCCCGAGAGAACCCCCGTTCTAAAAAAAAAGCCTGGGAAAAAAAAAAAAAAAAAAACGATTAAGATAATTAAGGGTGACTTTTAAAATAAAAACTGTACATCTACAACCCACAAAGAGTTTTCGGGTTTCACAGCTTAAGATTCATACTGTTTCTAAGACAATGACCATGCATGGAGTTTATTAGATCAAGAACATGCTCAGCCATCTGGTTTTTTCCTTATTTTTGGATACCCAATTTATAGGGGCATTGTGAGGCCCAAGAGAGTCTGTCCCCCCTTGGATCCCTGTAGTATAAATGACAGAATTAGTAATTATCCTGCCATACCACTAATACATAGCTGCATTTATACTGAATGTATTGTATTTCCCATATTTTTATTTCTTCAAGTTTAAAGTACTTTTTTATTCTAATAATGTTTTTTAATAATAAATAATGATATTTTTTTAAGATAAATGTTATACATACGTTTTTTTATGATTTTCCATCAAGTTGTTTTCAATCTAATTCTATGTTTACATGAAGAAGGTATGATCAAGTTAATCACACACTGGTAGAAAATATATTAGCCTTTTGTACCCGAGCATTGTCTCTTAGGCACCACTTTGGATTGAGGTAGCAAATCGAGCGATAATTTGGCCCAAAGAATATCGTTTTACTCGTCTGCCTCCTAATTCTTTGTTTGGAATCTTATGAAACGAAGGTAAAATAAAAAGTGGATATAATTAGTTGACTGTTGAGAATTACTGGAAGGAATTAGTCGGGATGGCGGTCATTAAATGAAACTATTTAGTTGTTTCATTTAATGACCCCCACCCGGACTAATTCCTTCCAGTTAAATAAAAAGATTTTATGAAATCTCATAAACACTTGCTACAGCTGGTCAGACTCTGTCTTGGGTATTATTTCAAAGTCAACTTTCTTGGTGATCAGAATGTTTCTTTCAAAGTTACTGAACCCAATGAGTATTAAATATGAGAAACTAAAAGTACAAGTAAAGACGACTTCAAATTTTCGTCAGTGCTCAATGAAATTACACCTATACATAGTGTGTTTGATGTTTAACAAATGTCTTTCTTTGAGCCCTTTCATGATATATGAAATGTTAAAATATACAAGTTAAAAGTGTTATATTGTGTCTGTAATCATTTTAAGCTAACTGTAAACAATTCATTAAATAAGTGTTAATGTATAATCTCTCTTGAGTTTTTAGTTCGCTCGACCGAAAAAGACTTTGAGCACAAAGGGTTAAATGATATTTATTATAATAAATGTAAATTTATTTTGTTTTAGTATAACTTAATCAATAATAGTTTATATCATGCAATATTGTTTTGAATCTGTTTCATTAGCGAGATCAAGTCCAAATTCTTCAAAGAGAAACTGAAATGCTGCATAAAAATTTAGAACGGTTCAGGAATGAAGCAAAAGAAGAGGAAGAACAGCATCAGCGAAGCGTTGCTTTTTGGGAAGAACAAGTATGTTGAAACCTTTTTTTATTTTAAATATGCAATTGTTAAATATTTATAATTAATTAATATGTTTTCATAGAATGCTACTCTGCGAAACAGATTAAAAGAGGCTACAGAACTTGTTAAACAGCTTAAAGAGGACCTTAAAGAAGATAGACGCAAGAGAGAAACTATTGCCAAAGTAAGTTTCATTTTATTTTTTATTGACTACGATTTTTGTGTTTTACAATTCCTTGTCTTGAAAACTGAATCCTTATAGTTACATGAGTTTCATTATATTTTTTTATTTAATATTTTTAGTTTGTATAGCATCATAGATCAAGATCATAATCATATGGTCATGATTGAGTTTGAAATAATAGAAAAATGAATAACATATTCAGAATCTTTTATTGGTTATTATGCACTAACTTTTAAGGCTTCCTCTTCCTAAATCTAAGCTGGGTTTCCTACAATATCCATGTGGATATCACTATCTGATAACTGAATGATTTTTGTACACTGCTACCAATTTAACACAAAATAGAAACATTTATCAAGTGAAATTTTTTTAGGCCCGTTATGCAATTTTTGGCAGGAGTGAAAGCTTTGATTTTGTTATCATGGTACCAGTTTGAGTTACCAACATGCTTTGGACTGGCACATGCACAGTGCTCTGTGTATGCCTGCCCACTTGAGATAAGATTATCGATACCAGTGTAATATCGGCATACAAATATTTATTATAGGTGTAATAGATATTTATAATATCGTTATTTCAGTATTTAATTAAATTAAAATCAGTTTGCAAATGAAATAAGTAAAGACATGGTAGATAAACTTTGTCTTAGAACTTCTTATTGTCAATCGTAGTAAAACGAAATTGAAAAGAATATTTTGATCATTATAGATTTCAATTAAGCACAATGTATATTTATTACTAATTAAAACATTTTTTTTTTTTTGTTTGCTTGGAAGAGAAACTGAGATTATCTCTGTGTTGCACATTTATCAGTGTTACACACCTACATACATTCCACAGTATGTCTCAAATAATGATTACTTTTGAACTAATTAGAACTAATATTAGCGAAGAAATAACAATATTTTAAAATATCTTCATTTTTCTAAACTATATTTTTAAATGACTACATTTTTTCCTCAAATTAAATATAAGAAAAAAAGGAGAATCCTGTTGTATTTGCGAATTCCGATTCAAAGGAGGTGTAAGCGGTATATGGATAAGTAGAAAAATTATGCAGTACAAAACATATTTTAATGTTGAAGATCAAATTTCATTGAAAGTTTATTACTTAATATGTTGGAAGAAATTGTCTTCTCTTTTCTTTCCTGCCACTTCCACAGACATTTGTCAAAGTAATCAATGAGTTAATATAAATTAATCTTAATATTTATTCTTTCATCAAAAATAAAATTATTTAAATCATTCATCTTCATTAAAATAATAGAAATAATATAAAAATATATTTTACTTTACCTAATAACATTTTAATTCATATCAAATACTAATGTATATACTATTGACATATTTGACATTATTTTCAACTATCATCTTATTCAAATCAATTTCAACTTCTTACTAACTACCAATGAAAACTTAACAATAGAATCATGAAATGATAAAGAGACCTAATGCTTTTGTTCAATCTCCTTATTAATATTATCATAAATAATTTCATTTTTATTTTTTTATGGTCCCTTTAATTTAATTTAAGGATAAGGAAGAGCAAAACATATTCTGTGTTTATGCCAAAAAAAAAACCTTCCCCTTGAAGGTTCAGTATTTACTTTTGGCTATCTCTTAAATTTCTTCTTCTTTTTTTTTTTTAATCGCCAAAAACCCTTTCATACAGGGCTATGCTGAGCTAGAATCAGAGGTATTTGACTTGCGGAATATGAAAAATGATGCAATGCTTGCTGTTCAACGAGCAGCAGAAATGAAAGCCGAGCTGTCTAACCTTCAACATCATTTGGTGTCTGCTGGTGAACTTGAGTTGAGGTTAAAGTCATGGATAGATGATCTGCTTCTTACAGCCAATGCAGACACACAAACGAAAATGAGAATGGATGCTTACGAACACAAAATTGCAGGTTGATACTTAATTTGATAAAATTTTACTTTTTTTTTTTTTTTTTGCATGTTTCTGTATTATGTTACCATTTATGATTTAAAATTCTGGTGCTATAATCTAAAAAACATGCAACTTTTACTTACTTCCATTGTTAAAATCAATTACAAAACTTTTAATTAGAATTAAATTGAGTTTTGATGGAAACGTGTTTCAGATTTAAATAATCCAAGAATAGAAATTATTATCTACAATAATCTCTTAACCAAATGCCCTTTTTGTCTTTCTGCATTATGATGTACAGCTTTCTATAAATATTTAAAAAATTCTAAAATCTTTAGCTTTCCAACTGAAAATTATACATCTATATTAATATTCTTGTATTTGGAAAAAAACCAAATTGTTTGAAATGGTCTGCATGTATGTGTATGGTAAGTCTAGTACAAAAAGGAAAAGTCTTACAAAACTGAAATTTCTTATTTAAGAGAACTATACCCCCAAGATGTTACAGCATTAAAATTGCTGAACCATAAGAGCCACATTATACCATGCATTTTGCATCTTTTTCAATTTTCTCAAAAATGGCTCTAATGATTTTGACTAAATTCTAAACTTTACTCGCTATATCCATCTAAAATTTAATGGGCTTTAATGTCATATAGGTTTCATTCTGATTGATGATTGACAAGGCTTAAATGCAGATTTTTAAAATTTTCTTCCTCTAAAATACCTTTACCTTTTTAGATTTCAGAAATAGACAAATCCACCAAATCTATCAGATAAATGACATTTATAGATGGACATTCTCAGCATGAAAGCTGATGTATCATTAATATTAGGACATGGTTCAGATATGCTACTTTTACACAGTATTTAATAATAATTAATGATTTTGTTCTCCAAGTATACTCCTTCTGTTATCCAAGTTCTGACACATAGTAAAGCTGCTGTTTTTATATATATATATATATATATATATATATATTATATATATATATATATGGATTATTTTAACATTTAAAATTTATTTTCTTTGGTCTATAGACTTAAAATTAGGAATGATATCATATAACTGAGGAAATATAATTTAAGTGTTTATCTGATACATTTTATGAAGTTTTTTCCTGATGTATCAGATTTAATCACCTTTTTTCTTGTACTTTTATTGTCTTCATATGCTATAATAAGGTTCCATACTCGTATTATTATTTACTAGTATATGTACCTTATACATAAAAATCTCTAGCTGTCCAAAATACACTTGCTTCTATATTTTTTTGTTTTGATTTTTAGAGTTGAATAGAAAAGTTAATTCGGATTCTATGAAAATTGAAGCAGCTGCCCATAAATTGGAACAGGCTGAACAATTATATGAAAAGAGAGAGTTATTAGCTTTTGAACAAAAGAAGTATATTGAAGATATCAGGAAGGACTGTGACCAACAAATAAAGGTGAAAAACATAAATATAAGCATTTTTTTTATAGGCAATCTTTATTATCTGGGGGAGCCTGTGGCTGAGTGGCTAGCGTGCTAGTCTCTCATGCTACATGTTGTGAGTTCGAATCCTAGTCCCGGCGAGGCTTTTATATGGATATAATTAATTGGGGATTCACTCACAGCCTCTCCCCCGGGTATGTGAGACCCGTCAGCCAAATGGTGGCCACTCATAAAATTAGGGGTAGGGAGTGATGACCCTACATTACAATATGCATCGAGAAACGTGAGTGTAATCCCCCAGGAAATTACACCGTGAGGCCCAGAGCCTACACTGTTACGACTTAATCATATTTTTGTTATATCTTCAGATGATCAATTAATACTTTTGAAAAATCATTATTATCGCATTGATACATTCATGTTTATAATTATTAAAATAGAAACCGCTACCCAACATATTTGTTCTTTGTATACAACAAATGGCGACGAGGATGGGATTGAAGAGCGTTGTGTGCTAAATACTTAGGGTAAGTACATGACTCTATTTATTTACAAATAAAGTATGGCAGATGAATTGGTGGCATTATTAATAGAAGCTCTTCAGCGCCTCCAGCCAGCAGCCACACCAGCTCAACTGCCGATAACTCCAGTTACGGAGATAAAAGGCCTAAAATTATAGCCTTTCGATGAGAATCAGGAACCTTTCACCTCTTTTGCATTACGATTAGAACATTTTTTTAGTCTAAAAAATCTTACAGAGAATGACCCAGCAAAGGATCAACGGAAAGTACAGATACCACTAAATAGTCTTGGACCAAAGATTTTTCTTACATTGACTACTCTAATAGCGCCTCGCCGGCCGACAGAAAGTACTCACCAGGAACTTATCGACCTCCTGGTCAATCACTTATGTTCTACGCCGAGCGAGTTAGCAGAACAACACAGGTTTGTACTAAGAGTCCAACAGGAAGGTGAGCCAGTAGCATATATATTGAAAGCCTCAAGAAAATAGCGAATACCTGTAATTTTGTTTGTCCAAAGTGAAAAGCTCAATAATCAACACAAATCTTAGATCGCATTTTGTCTGCAGAATACGAGATAACGATATATGTGAACGTATTCTCCAAGGAGAAAATGGTATGACATTCAATGAGGCTGTTGCACTAGCCCTAACTATTAAAGCTGCAAAGTTAGAAAGCGGACAAATGCAATCTTCTTCTGGTATTTTAATGCACAAACCAAAAAATGAGTCATCTATAATGGAGAAATAGAAGAAGTTGGGTGGGCTTTGTTTCCGGTGCGGTAGCAACGAGCACAAAGGGTCACAATGTGAAGCTAAAAACAGAACCTGCAACAAATGCAGAAAAGTAGGTCATCTAGCCAAGGTTTGTCTAGGCAACTCACCAAGGAAATTCAAGAGACAACTGAGGCTACTTGGTTACCACTCTGAATCATCAGCATCAGAAGTTGATGGTGATGTTTACAATATCAAACAGGTAGGAAGTCGAGCCAATGATAGGATGATGGTAGATCTTCAACTAGACGGTAAGTCGATCCAAATGGAACTTGGTACAGGAGCAGCTGTTTCAACGATATCTTTGGACGCTTTTCAGAAGCTTTTTCCTAACAAGCAATTGGAACCAACAAAATTGAAACTACGAACATACTCAAACGAAATAATAAAACCTATCCGGGTATGCAAGGTAAATGTTACATATAGGGGTAAAAAGTCTAAGAGTGACGTTCACATTTTAATTCTTCGTGTTGACTCAATAATGAGAAGAGAGTGGATTAGATCAATGAGAATCTCCTGGGCTGATATAAGATGTACTAGAGCTCACTTGGAGGGAATGAAATCCACCCATATTAATGACCTACTTATGGAATACAACTTTCCAGGAAACCGTAGGTAGTATACCAGGGTTTCGATGCTCTCTTAAATTAAAAGAAAACACACAACCAATCTTCAGGAGATCTAGGCCGGTGCCATATGCTCTGTTAAAGCGGGTTGAAAATGATATTAAGAATCTTGAAGACAGGGGGATTAGGTTACACATTTAGACTGGAGAACACCAATAGTTTCAGTTGTGAAGTCTGACGGTTCTATCAGGTTTTGTGCAGATTACAAGTCTACATTAAACCCTTATTTGAAAGACGACCATTACCCAGTGCCTAAGATCGAAGATATATTTGCTACTATGAGTGGAGATAGATATTTTTGCACTCTGGATGTTTGCCAGACCTACCTGCATATTAACATGGATGAAGAAAGCTCAAAGCTTCAAGCTATTAGTACACATTTAGGTACATTTAAGGTCAATCGACTGATGTTTGGAGTGAAATTGGCTCCTAGTACTTGGCAGAAAACAATAGATCAAACCCTTGCTGGTTTAGAGGGGGTATCCTGCTTCTATGACAACATAAAAGTACAAGGAAGCACATACGAGGAAAATTTGGAACGGCTGAGGGCAGTTTTTGGCAAATTAAGGATGTGCAATATCAAGTTAAACGGACAAAAATGTAAATTTTTTAACAAATCAATTAAATATAATGGGCATATCATAGATGAAAATGGACTAAGTAAAGATCCTGAAAAAGTAAGGGCCATTTTAAAAGCAACTCAACCTAAAGATGTATCCCTACTGAGAACATTCCTTGGTTTAGCCAACTATTATAACAAGTTTATTCCTGATCTGGCCAGTACATTGCACCCTCTCAATAAACTCCTACAAAAGAACGCTAAATTCATATGAAATAAAGATTCTGAATTAGCCTTCTCAAATACTAAGGAAAAATCGCAAGTGAACAAGTTCTCACTCCGTTTGATCCTAAGCTACTACTTCTACTCAGTATGGATGCTTCGCCTCATGGACTCGGGACTGTAATTTCACATAGAATACCAGACGGCTCGGAGAGACCAATCAGCTTCGCTTCGAGACTTTTAAGTAAAAGCGAAGAAGGTTATAGTCAGATAGATAAGGAGGCTACTGCTTTATACTGGGGTTTGCAGAAATTTTTTCAATATTGTTATGGTCGTCGTTTCACCCTTATCACAGACCACAAGCCTTTGATATCAATGTTCGAACCAAATAGAGCCTTGCCAGCGATATCCACCAGTCGAATGCTTCGTTATGCACTTTATCTTTCGAGCTTTGATTATGCTATCCAGTATCGTAGTACTAAGGCTCATGCCAACACTGCCTTCCTCTCCTGTTTTCCCATCAAAAAGCCCATTGGAACAAAGGTGGATAACGTTTTCAATGTTCCATATTAGACAAATCCAAATACTTCTAGTTACTAGAGAACAGATAAAGGAGGCAACCAAGGAAGACTCCAAGTTAAGAGCAGTTCTAGAAAATCTAAGAACTGGTAAGTATGTAGATAAAACTAACGCTCATATCTTTTCTTTGGAAGATGGCTGTATTTTCAGAGGAGATAGAGTAGCAATACGAAAGACATTCCAGAGAAATATTTTAGATGAGCTTCATCAGGGTCATCTTGGTATGGCTAAGATGAAGGCTCTCAATCAAAGTTATTGGTGGTGGAGGACTATAGACCAGGATATTAAAGTCACCGTTCGAAACTGCCGTCGTTGTTGTTTAAACTTGAACCAGCCTACATGGTCGATACACCTGTGGGAGAACCCGCAAAATCCTTGGCAGAGGATTCACGTCTACTTTGCAGGACCTTTCCAAGGGCAAGATTTCCTAGTGGTTGTGGATGCTTTTACCAAGTGGGTAGAAGTAGTAGAGATGAAATCAACATCCAGCCAAAACACTATCATAGAAATTGAGGAATATTTTCACTAGATTCGGGTTGCCCTCAACCCTGATAAGCGATAATGGCGGGCAATTCATTTCACAGGAATTCAAAGAGTTCATGAAGAAAAATGGAATCCAGCATTAGAGAACTGCTGCGTATCATCCATCTTCGAACGGTTAAGCCAAGCGCTATGTCCAGATGATCAAAAAGGCACTCCGAACAATGAATGATGAACCAGGAGACCTGAACTCAAAACTTTGCAAATTTTTGATGCAGTATCGCAAGGCGCCCCACAGTAGTACAAGAAAAAGTCCTGCAGAACTGATGTTTGGAAGAAACATTGAGATTAGGATTGACCTTATAAAGAAAAATCCAAGGGAGTCCAATGAAATTAGAATTAAGAGGAGGTTCAAAATCGGAGGAAACGTCCAAATAGTGAATTTTAACAGAGATGGAAAGTGGAAATTCGGAACTGTTGTGGGAAAGGAAGGAAATTTCATATATAGAGTTATGGTGAATGGAAAGGTTGAACGTATACACATGGACCAGATGCGATCAATACACATTCCTGAGGAGCAAAGTCTAGGATCACCATCTGATTACAAAACACAGAGCGAAGACTAGGATGGCCCTCAGCATCAAGAGCTAAGAAACTAGATGACGGCCGAGGTGCGGATGGAGAAGTCCCTAATTCCTATCAAGACGGTGCCGTGCCTGGAAGAGGGTCTGCAGGGGAGGAGCTACCGGTTCAATCATCACAGGATCCTTCACCTCCAGGTTTTGTACCGAGAAGATTGACAAGGGTGAGGAGGCCACCAGATAGACTGTCCTACCATTTACATTTGAATTTAGTGGGGAGGAATGTTACGACTTAATCATATTTTGGTTATATTTTTAATTATTGATATCTACAGATGATCAATTAATACTTTTGAAAAATCATTATTATCGTATTGGTACATTCATGTTTATAATTATTAAAATAGAAACTGTTACCCAACATATTTGTTCTTTGTATACAACATACACGGCCTGTCGGGCCACTGAAAGAAGAAGAAGAATCTTTATTGTCTGAACCATATTTCATTGAAATGTTCTCTTTATATGACAGCTTTTATAGCTACAGTTACATTAAAACCACTTATGTTCACTGTCACTTCTCCTGCCATGTGCAGAAGTCAATGCGCCAATAGCTCAAGTGTCACTATATTTCTCATTAGTCTGTAAAGTTCTTGCCGAACAACACTTCGATTTGTATGAAAATGTACAAAAATGGCTTGACAACTGGTTCTCTTCAAAGGAAGAATTGTTTTTTTGGTGTGCCATTCATAACCTGCCAAAGAAGTGGGAAAATTGTATAAATTCCAAAGGAAACTGTTTTGAATAAAATAATTTTTAAATAACTGACATGCAATTTTTACAAATAAATTCCAGTTTCATACTTCTACACTTGGTATAAAAAAATTTGGTTGAGTCATTTCAGGAGAATGCAGATACAAACACTGATACAAAATTTTTATATATATATTTTTTTTTTTTTTTTTAAATTAATTTTATTGCTAAGTTTTTATTTTTGTATTTTAACACAGGAAAAAATGGAAGCTTGCTCTAAGCTTCAAGACGTCAATATCCAAAGAGAAGGAGATATATTAAAGTTGCAGGCTCAACTAGAATGCTTGGAAGATAAAGTGAGACGGCTGGCTCTTGGGAAACCTGTGCCAGCAGAAAGTCCTGACCTCTCTAACACTATAGCTCAACTTGCCTCCTCTAACTTTTCTATACCAGGTGATTTTCTCTACTATTTATATTCTGTTAGTCTTCATTAATTCTCTTGATTGTTATAGTTTTTATTGATTGATTGAAGAGTATATTTCAGTATTCAGTTTTTTCCTATTTTAGTTGATTAGTTTTAGAATTACATGGCATAATTGCTTGAGAAAAAAAAAAAAAAAATGAAAACAAATAAAACTTTGTATTAAATTATTATTTGGAGATAATCGTAAAATAGTTATTTCAGAAATGAAACAGGTCTCTAGGTTTAGAATGGTATATGTTTTGCTTCTGAAGTAACCCATTCAATCATAAATCAATTATATGAAGCACTGCGTACAAATCTATTGAAATCTAGGACTGAGCTATATTACTGCTTACGACTTCCTAGATTTTACTTTCTCAGATAGTTCAATTAATTTGTTAATGAACTTTATAAAATCTAATATAGTTAACTGAGATGGGAATTGTGATTACAATAACATTAAATTATTTTAGAATGCTAACAAACAAGTCTAATGTTTATGATAGACGCCAGCATCATTTGATGAATTTGTCTAATGAATGGCATAATTATCACAGCAATGAGCTTTTATTATAACACTTTAAATTATTCTACTGACAATATTTGTTTTTAAAATAGTATTTAAGTACTAATTAGTTTAGTCAACATTATCAAAAATCAATTTTAATTTTGGAAAAAGCGTCGTAGAAAATAAATAGTGTTAATTGTTTCACCTGCAAGTCGACTTGTGATGGAGCTACAAAAATAGTCTGATGCCGAAAAGACCCTTCTCGGCTTCATTTTTAGAAAATAATCATCAATAGCCGTTATAATTTTACTAGTTACCTAAAGTACTAAATTTTAATTGTTTGCTTTATGTCTAATCCTAACATTTAAAATAAAATTGATTTAAATATATAAACATTTATTTTATAAAATTATTATTATGAGTACAGTTATGCTCAAATAACTCACTAAAAGTTTAGCTCTGACTAAAAAGCGAAAATCATTGTGATTTTGTCGATCCATCCAGATTGATGAAAGTATACCCGGATTCGACAAGGTTGAAAATGAAGCTGGATTGCAATCCCTAAATAAAACAGCTTTGCTTTTTTTTTTTTATTAGTGTGATTAGATTAGTATATATAATTAACTCTGCATTGTGTTTTATATAACAATGTTTCTGTGAATTATAATCATTAAATTATATTGCATCATTTAATATGCAATATAATTTATTTTTTATTTAATGATGTTTATTGTATACTTTTTATAGCCAGAAAATCAATATTTAATTGTACATTTGGATTATCCTTAGGGGACATGCTGTCCCAGAATAAAAATTATTTTTCATTTTATAATTTATTTTATCTGAATAAAGTACTCAAATATTTTTTGTGATATTTTTTTTTTCTACAGATGAAACAGTTCCATTACAGAACTTACAACTCCTAGTCGAACACAGTGAAGTAGGGACCAGTGGGAAAGACTTTGGCCATATTCCCTGACTCTGTTCTTCACCTGTTACAAATCCTTGTACATTTTGCTTTGTTCTCGCTGGTGTAATTCCAGAATAAGTTTAGGAGATATGATAATCTCCATGTGTTATATATGTAAACCAACATAATTTTAAGTTATTTTCATTTAGATATTTAGATTTATTGACGCCCCTCCTCTTGAGGAGAATGTAATTAATGTATTTTAAGTGTTGTTGCTCTCTATTTAAATGAGCAAGGTCTCAGGTAACATGCATTGGTCTTTTGATGACCAGTTGATTGCTCTTGACCTAAACTTATTGTACCATTGTTATATAGATGTACTAAAAATTATTTTTGTGTATTATAAATATTTTATTACAAAAAATAGTTATAATAAAAAATAAAGTAAAATGTATTCTTAAACCAATTCTAATTTTGATGGGTTTTAATGGACTGTATAGCTACTACTTTTAACCATTTTATTAGTGGTTTTATTAGCTCGCCATTGTTGGAGTTGTTTAAAAAATATATTATTTATTGTCCATTAATGCCTTCAAAAGTTTTCTTTAAAACTATGATATACTTTTCTTTAATGTTGTATTGTATTCCTCATTAATTTGATTGTCAAATGATTAATCAATTATCGTTTTAGTGGCATCAAAACGAAGCATCTAACTTTCAGTGTTCATAAAAATTATTTGTTGTTTTTGTATTATTCAAATCAAATGTTGTCTTTTGGTTGAGGAAACTATGTTGATGTTGAACAGATTGAAGTAATTTGAAATGATCTTTGGCTGATTTTAAGATTGAATTGTAGTTGCCTGGTCTGAATGATTTACTAATTACAAAGCAGAAGACTAACTAGAATCAGTGTGGAAATGATCTCACTTGATTACTTGTAGGTGATGTTTATATTTGTTGTCAAATTATTTCCAGCTTGTTTATTTAAAATAAATTTTTTTAGGCATATTTTTATCTTATTTTACCATGTATTAGGAAAGTCTGTTTTATTTAATGATCTTAATTTTTTTTGGCAATGAGCTTTATCTGTTTGCAGCAATAACTTTGATTGACCTTATTCAATCTTTTTTTATTTTCACTTACTATATATCGTAAGGGAAAATATTGCGAACGTGAAACTTATCGAATTCCAGTTTTCGACGGAACTATACGTTTTGCCAAATAACCTGAGTCCAAATAACCAAGTCCTGCAAAAAGGTCTGTGTGTGTTCTGTGTCTCCCGGGCGGAAACGAAAGGCCCTATGGAACTGAAATTTCATATTTAAGACAACTATACGTCCAAGATGTTACAAAAACTTTTTCATCAAAATCAGCTAACCAGAAGAGCCACTTGATACCAGGCATATTGCACCTTTTTTTTTTTATTTTCTCAAAAACGGTTCTGACAATTTTGATTAAACTGTAAAATTTAATTATGTAATTTAATAATGTAAAATTTAATAGGCTATAATATCATGTAGGTTTCATTAAGATTCAAATAGTCTGACAGGACTTAAATGCCATTATTTTAAATTTTATTTTTCTAAAGTACCTTTGATTTTGTTGATGTGGCACTGGATTCTTTGTGAACAAATGTTTTTGCTGATTGATCCTTGACTTTAAACCAATTAGCTGGTAAATCTGCAGACTTACATTTCGTGGCACATTCAAAATTATTAAGTGTCCATGCCCCAACTGAAGCTGCATTGGAAAAGTGAAAGGATGAATTCTATGAATTACTGGAGATCTCTCTACGCCAATGTCCTAAATATGACATAAAAATAGTAGCTGGTGACAAATGCTAAAGTTGGACTGTGAAGAGAATATTATCACCCCACTATTGGTGGACACAGTTTACATAATGTATCAAATGATAATAGACATAGTCTAATTAACATGACTGAGCCAAGATGGACTGGAGCTCGGCCCACTATCTTAGAGATCATCTGAGAGATGGAATATCGCTCATTAAAAGCCAGCCAATGTGTCGAACCAAGAAATAAAATGTTTCAAAACTGAATGATTAGGACACATGAGAAGATACAAGGAATGGTTGGAAATCTTAGGTTGTTTGAAGTTCCTCCAGACTGCAGTATCAATAATCACTGAAAGGGAATTGAGAATGCAAGCTTGAGTGCTGTGGAAGAGATTCTTGGCTTGTAGGAAAGGGAATGGAGCAATCTTTGGTGTGACAAAGAATGCGAAAATGCTAATGCCTAAAACGAGAGCTACCCATCAATTCACCAGAGCAAGCAATACAGACGAAGGAGTCGGAGTCGTCTGGAAAAGAGACTATTCCAGATCCAGTGAAGGACCAAACAATTACAGGAAGCACAGAACCTGAAGACTAATAATGAGATCAGAAAGTTCTGCCAGAAAATAAACAATGGAAGAAAGATTTTCATACCCAGGCTAAGTATATGTAGAATATGGTTCTCAACTGAATGATGAAAACAAGATCCTTAAAGACCTGCTTAGCAAAGAAAATCTACTTGAAGAGCCCCCATCTCACCTGAACCCAATGGATGATCTACAACCTCCATGAGGAAGAAATTGCAACACCCTTTTTAACGGTTAAAAATAACAAGGCTCCAGGTTATGATGGTCTTGCCCCAGAGCTCTTCGTGCATAGAGGATTGGAACTTATCAAGACGCTACTAGGTCTTTTGTCAATCTAGGCGAAGGAAACAATGCCCTTAGCTGGACTATTACAATAATCCGTCCAATACATAGGAAGGGTGATCAGCTTGATTCTAAGAACTATCGCAAGATTTCACTACATCTAGTCACATACAAGGTTCTTTCCCTGGTTCTCTTTGAACGTTTGATTCCTTTAGCAGAATGAAAGAATAGGTGGACCTTATCAATGTGGCTTTTGCAAAGGAAAATTAAAGATCAGGTGAAGACCCTACGGCAAGCTCTGGAAAAGGGGAGGGAATGTAGCGTCCGAACCCATCACTTATTTACTGATTTTAGAAGTGCATAGTATCAATAGAAATGTCGAGGTATTATTGTTATAATGGACAAGAGAGAGTATCAGAAGGCCTCGACAATTGCGTATTCATGCAGGGAAGAGAGTTTAATGGAGAAGACATGAAATAAATTAATAGAGAGGACTGGTTAGGATGGGTTACACTCTGTGTGGTAGAAGCACGCCAGTAGTGTGGGTTAGGAGAAGATTCACCCTGCGTGGTAGTAGCACGACAGTAGTGTGGAAAGGAAGAGAATTCACCCTGCGTGGTAGTTGCACGACAGTAGAGTGGATAAGGAGGAAAGCGCCCTGCGGGGTAGTAGCCCGGCAGTAGCGAGGTTAAGAAGGAGTCTTGGTAGAAGAAGGAAGAGAAATTAAGAAAGACCACATTGTGATACAAAGGCAGATTAAATCTGACCTAGGGAGATACCCCGTTGAGTGATCTGAAGAGCTGAGCTAGCTCTTGGGGATGTTAGTCATCCATGTCGATAATTAACAGTGAGAGCTTTGTTAGCAGTCTAGGGTCTTGGCCCTAGGTCAAATTACTTTGAGTGCTTTATTTATTCTCATACAACAGTTATATAGATATAAATATTTACAGTGACACTAGTTAGTTATAATGTACAATATAATTAGATATATCGTCTTCTAATATTTGCCAGTAAGTCATATGGACGCCGCTAGCGCTATCTGTGAGCGAGCGTGTGTAGCATCCGCCACAGAAAGGAGTTATAGAAAGCCCTAGAAGAACTTGGTATATCATAAAAGCTCTCAAGGATAAGCCAGGTCACAATGTAGGGCGTAGAATGTTTTGTGAGGTTTCAAGCTGGATTAACTGAGCCACTTTTCTCGGGAAGGGGTGTCCGTCAAGGAAATGCAATTGACCTGCCTTCTTTTTAAGATCGGCCTTGAGGTCATCACTCAAGTATACAAAGGAGCGGTGCAATACTAAACAAAACTGGGCAGCTGAATGAACAAGCTTATGACATTGATATAATGGGACGGTCATTCCATGGTGGCTGCACAGAACCGGGACACATGACGTAGACTTATCCAGGAGGTCTTGATTCAGTAAAGAGTTGTGCCGATGATTGATTGGGGTGATTATAGGGATTGATTATTGTGTATTCGGAATGAGAGGTCTGATTACTTTTTTAAACTTCATTTTACATCCCTCGTTAATTGTCTTGACTTTTAATGGTTATTTTTATATAAGGTTTGGGTGTTGTGTTTTCGAGGGGTTTTGATTACGTTTTTACATCACTCTTGTGCATAACAGTTCGCCTTTACTTTTAATGTTTATTTTTGATATAGGGATTGATTACTGCGTTTGGGGGAATTCTATTTATGTTTTTCAAATCTCATTTTTTATCTCGCTTGCCTTTTTTAACTCCCCGCTGTTGTTTTTTTACGATTCGATAGAGGGATCGTTTATTGCATTTTCGTGCACACTTTAAACCAAATTAAAAAAGTTGCCGAAGTGTGCGCAATTGTGATGTAACATCCAGTTCGAAAAAAGGAAACCGAACCCGCAAAAAGACAATAAACGTTCCTTTATCAAACCATAAAGTAATACAACGGTGAGCAGAAATTCCCAAGCGCGATTAAAAAGTTCGAAAAACGTAATAGTCCGGTAGATTAAGGATGAAAAGGAGTGTTCAGCCTACAAAAGGTGCGTCATTTTATTTTTTAATATTGTTTAGGACCATTAGGTAGTGCTTAATCCAAATTCTCGTCATCCCCACCCTTTTGCTTTGCCAGCCATCTTGTAATAACGGCCAAAAATTGGACTTTTTTCATTTTTGTCCATTATCTTATTCCCAATGCATTTTGATTTTTAGATTTATTATAAAAGTGTAGAAAAATACATTTCCAATAAATTCTGTGTAAAAACATTTTTTACAAGACCGATACAATTCGACTTGATGTCACCGAATATTTTATTGAATAAAAGCTGTACATAGAGAGAAATGCTTTATTTATTTGTCAATGCTGCTCAAATACATTAGGTTGCTTAAATAACACAGCATACTATGTCAATCCCTTAGACATATTTCACATACATTTTATTTTATATTATTATTTTTTGTCTATTCTGATACAAATTTCTAATATTTACAATTTGTTTCCCTTTTAGTTATTTACACTATTTTATTTTATTTTTTTAAATTTATATTTTACTCTCTACAACTATATTTAAAATTTAGACCTCTAGTGCGCACATTACATAATCGAAATATAAATAAATTCACCATTTAATGCCCATACAGGTGATGGCTAACACCGCTATATTTCTGATATCGACACCCAGGTCTTCCAAAAAGCTCCAGAGATCGTTCCGCGAGACCCAAACAATAGACCTCTGACGGAGAACTGTTTTCGCCAAAGGTCTCGCGGAACTTTTCTTTTAGGAAAGGGATGTATTTCTCGTAGATGGCTCTCTTCTCCCTTTCCACTCCACCTGTTTGATCGAGGTCATTGGTCTCATATCGAACGGTAGGTTCCAGGATCATTGCAGTAGTTCCGTTCTTCGGGAATGCAACGATGTCTGCGTAACTAACTGATCCCTCCGTATCAATGCAGTAGACCTCGTCAAAACAGGTAGCAATATTTTTCCCTGGCGACCTTTGTTACCTCATTCTTAACCCTGTGGTGCCGACGGGGGATGAGGAGGGAATTGTTGGGGCAATTTCCCAGCACATGGGCTGGTGTTTCAGACTCTCTGCCGCATTTGCGACAGAGGGACCCAATTTCTCTCACTGCTGGCTCCTGGGACTCCACGCAGGGGAGTTTAATTACCTTAAAAACCCCTGTCTTGAAATTTTATTTTGCTATTTATAGTAGGGAGTGGGAGTAATTTTTAAAAAATGCCCATTTTTTTTTCTGTCCTGGAACGCCGTTTGGCAAAAGTTTTTCGTTTTTTAATGATAATCCAAGCATTTTTTTTACCATAAGAAACCATAACAATAACAAAGAACCAAGGACCAGTGTCCTGCAGGATTTCCCGCCAAATTGCCTATTTTAGATGTATCCCACCTCTCTATATGTGAACTCCTTACATTTGCTTTGGAAAAGGTTTCATTAGAAATGGGAAAGTTATATTTGAAATGGAAAAAAAAAAAAAAATTGATTTGGAAAAGGTTACGATTGACTTTGAAATACTATATAAAATAAAAATCTTGGTATTTTCTCTGGTCCATATTTTAAAAAATATGCATTTATCTTACATAAATGTCAATGAGCACAATTTTTTAAAAAGAATTATATTGGTACAAGCTACCCTATATCATAATAAAATTCATGGGATTTCACCACCTTAATATTTACAAATTTATTTGTTTTAAATGAACAAACATTTAACTACGGATAATCATGAAAAAAAAAAAACGTATATACATACATATCTCATACATATATATCATGATATATACAGTATATATCATGAGAAATATATACACCTCTCCTTCTCTCTTGACCTGTTCATCGTTCTATATGCTCCAACTCATCCGACACCTAGTTTGATCTAATTATCATTGATTCCGCGCAAACCTTTTTGCTTCTCAACTGCCTGTTCCGTCCCTATCATCTCACGATCTTATCCAAATTTCATAAAATTTCCAAATATCAGCATTCCTTCCCAAAACGTCAACTCTCCGAAACCTAGATAATCTCACCCGAGAAAATATTTCACCTGACATTGAATCCATGAATTGGAATAAAATTTATACCTGTTCGACCATTGATTCAATGATTGGCATTGTCACTTCCAATCTCTTAAGTATCCTAGACAGACATGCTCCAATCAAAACTTGTACCTTCCGTCGCCGTCCCGCTCCTTGGATGAATCCAGAAATAAAAGACTTACAAAAGAGGCATGAGGCAGCCCACAGACGCTTTAGAGGTACAAGACTAACAGAGGACTATCAAGTGTACAGGGCACTCTGCATTATGAATCAGGCGACAATCAGACAGGCAAAAACAAACTACTTTCACGCAGCCTTTTCCTCTACCCCTGATTCCAAGTCAAAATGGCAACTCCTCCACAAATTCTCACTCTGCAAATCATCTTCCACACCAGTCTTTCAAGTCTCACCCTATGAATTAAATTCTTACTTCTCATCTATCTCGTCTGATAATTCTACACCTCCTGAGTTTTCAACAATCCCATCATTTAACCATGATAATTTTTATTTTTCTGGTATCTCACCAACTGACCCTTATATCCTCTGTTATGAAATCCCATACCAACTCCATAGGATTTGATGGAATACCTGTCAAATTACTAACATTATGCCTTCCCAATATCTTACCAGTTCTTCTCTTTATATGCAATTTTTCCCTTCAAAATGCCATATTCCCTACTACTTGGAAAAAAGCGTTTGTTCATCCTATAAATAAAACCTCAAACCCTACATCCCCTAAAGACTATCACCCAATTTCCATTTTATCTAACCTTTCCAAACCTTTAGAAAGAATAGTCCAGTCACAATTGTTTAACTTCCTCGAAAAGTCCAAACTTCTAGATACTCTCCAATCTGGTTTTCAACCTGGCTTTTCCACACAATCCGTCCTACTCAAAATCACTAGCGACATACATACCGCCATTGACGAAAAGAAACTGACAGTGCTAATACTTCTGGACTTCTCAAAAGCTTTTGACTCTCTTGATCACTCTATCCTTTTTTCCAAACTTCGGTCTTTATTCTTTTCCATAGCTCTATTCATTGGTTTAAATCATTCCTCTCTAATAGGACTCAAGCTGTCACCATTCCTAACCATCCTTTATCTTCCTTCCTTGCCCTTTCGGCAGGTGTGGCCCACGGTTCAAGCATATCTCCTCTCCTTTTTAATTTCTATTTCAATGATCTTCCCAATTCCATCCATCACTGCTCCCATAACTTATACACTGATGATTTCAGATCTAATTATCCTTCTCTCCCTCCGAGTCTCTAGTAGCATCTGCCAATATTCAGGCAGACCTGGATAGAATCTGTGCCTGGGTAACCCTGAATAAACTAAGGCTAAATGCTATGAAAGCATCGCCCGAGATTGTTATAGGTTCCAATTCCCTCCTCAGATCCCATACTACATTTGTCGAGTCTAACTCTAAATGATCAGCCAATCACTTTCACTCCTAAGGTGTAAGCTCCTTGTATCCTCACTTATTTCCTCCCACTTGGACTACTGCTGCGGGGTATATGGTGGCCTCTTGACAGTGCTGGAGGACAGGCTAAAGCGAAATTATGAATACATTTTTAAGAATTGTCCTTGGCACACCGAAGAGGTCTCATGTGACCCATTTATACAGCGAGTTAAAGTGGCTCCTTCCCTCAAACAGCAGACAATATTTCCTAGGATCATACCTTTACCAAACCATCAACTCCCAGCTACCTCTCTATATCCACAGACTTCTGCAATTTAAATCGTCAGTCCATTTCCTCCAAACAAGATCGCGCCATTCTGACCTTTATATTCCTGCTCACAGAACAACAAGTTTTGATCATTCCTTTCTTGTCCGCTCTACTACTCTCTGGAATTCCCTACCTACTCATATCCGCCATGCGTCTTCCCTACCATCATTTAAGTCCCAGCTGTTCGAGTACCTATTGTCATATTTCTAATCAAATATCTATTCAAAAAGAAAATTTATTATTTATTGTTCATGTTTCTATATGGAGCAATTATTATGAATCAGTTTCAATGTTTTGGTTGGTTGGTTGGTTGTTATATGTTATTGGCACAAAACATCTCGGTCATCAGTGCCAGACACTCATTTTTAGAAATCAATTTTAGGTTAATTAATGAACAATAATTTTACTTAAAAACATATAACAACAAATAGTTGAAAACAATTAACTATAAGAATAATCACTAGTAAGAATAAATGTAGCGGCATTAGTAAAAGATAAATATATATCAGGTTAAATAAAAAAAATAATAAATAAAAAAAATTATAACAAATAAAATAAATAAATAAATAAAAATAAAATAAAAAAATAATAATAAATAAATAAAATAATAATAATAAAAAAAAAAAATATATAATATATATATATATATATATATATATATATGAATGTATGTGTATAAATAAAGTTAAAAATTAAATATATTAATTAATTTATAAAATAAAATTTAAATAAATAATAATTTTAAAAATAAATAATAGAATAAGTTTTAATGTTTTGTTCAACATTTCAGAAGTTATTTATTTATTTTACTCTTTTAGTTATTTTACTCTTTTGTTTCATTGTATCCTACTTTTCTTCTTAAGGGTTTGTAATTAAGAATACATTATAATCCTTTGGTCTTGTGGCCAGACACATTATTTATATTAATTGTACATATCATATTGTTCTTAAGGGACCCAGTCCCAGAAAAAAATTATTTTTCTATTCAATTCTATTCTATATATGTTTTTCTCAACAAGATGAATTATAAATAGGTGAATCCAATTATTTTTATAATTATATATTGTAGCTAGTACCACCATAAGTAGTGAAAAAAATCCATTCTTTTGTTTAACTAATTGCTTTTGATTCATATTTGTTTTATCTTGTACATCCATACATAAATGTTTGTTCATTTACAACAAATATTTTTTTCAATATTAAGCTGGTGAAATCAAATTATTATTATATGGTTGCTAGTACCAACATGATTCATTTAAAAAAAATTGTGCTTAACGCATTGATTTTGATTTATAATATTTGTTTTTCCTGAAATATCATATTTTGTTTCATTTATTTAGACAGGATAAAATATATGTTTTTAGACTATGAACCAGGCGAAATACCATTATTTTTATAATTATATATTTTGCCAGTATCATCAAAAGTATTAGAAAAAATTCATTCTTTTGCTTAAGGAATTCGATTCAGTTCATAATATTTGTTCTTTCTTAAAAGTCCATAGTTTAAGCACTATTTTTGCTCTTTTCTTATTTATTTGAGTAAGCCTGTAGGATTATTATTATTATATTCTGTGGGAGCACCGAGGTTATGAAAATGCCCAAGTTTGGGTGGCTTTAAATTGAATACTAGTTAAGTAAGAATAATACAATTTTAAAATGTATAGATTTATTAGCATGGAATGACCCATTATTTTTTGGTAGATTAACAGTTGGCCACCTTTTCCTCAGTAAAGATGCAGACATATATCTTGTGTGGATTAATGTAAAGGCCACTGGCTTTACAGCAGCCTCACAGAATGATTAAGGATATTTCCAACAGCGGATGTTGAAGATGTTTTTGGAATTAATATAAAGTTTCAGCATTCTTATGAAAACTAAGATACTATAAAAAGTGATTAAATGCTCATTGGAATATAGGAAGAAAATAAATATTACAAAATATATTTCGTTTATTTGCAAAATAATGCCAGAAACAATATGCTATTGAATATCTATGAAACTGAGATTTAATGTACAATTCCAGTATCTAGGCACTGGTGTTAGGAATGGATATTCCTCACCTGGTCTAAGTTCATATTTTAAAACATCAGTAAGGATAATAGTTTCATTAATACAAAAATATTTTCTTTGTAAACTCATTACAGAAGTTTTCAAGTTTAAAATATAGAAAAGAGTTTATCTATTTACCTTCTTAAGGGGAAAATAGATAAAGTCAAAGCTATAACCAACAAATAAACAAATATATTCTAAATCTTCATATGATTTTTTAAAAATATATACACATTCACACATAGCTCTAATTAACAAAAACAATAAATTATTGAAACAGTGCTTTCGTTCACCATATTGCTACTTTGGTGTAATATTCTCAACTAATCAATGCATGGTTGTGATTTCAATAAAAAGAATCTCTCCTAGAAATTACAATAAGAATAGGACTTCTCTAAAGTCTTATGATTGAAAGTAACAATAGGCATAAGAATTATAGTAAGAGATCAACAAGTTTTACTTTAGCAAAACCTATATTTAAATCTAATTATTGCATCTATTTTAAAACAAAGAGAAGAATACTATTGTCTTACTAATTGATAAAGCTTCTTTTTAATTTTTGTAAATGATGTATTGAAGTAAAATAATATTAATTTAAAAAAAAATCAAATTAAAAAATATAAAAGAAAGCTGCAATACATACTGACATTTTGTTTGTGTGGATTATTTAAGATAAATCTAATTAAGAGTGGAGAATATTCAACGTAATTATTGCTTTAACTCACAATTCAATAAGTTTATAATGAAAAATAGAACTGAAGTCACTCCAACACCAATAGTTTAACAATGGAAAGAAGGTAGTTATCTCAAATACAAGGTTACTCTAGCATGATATTACAATAAAAAGGGATTATGGACTACAGACCTAATTTATTAAGGTTTTGTTTACGTGCTGCTAAATCAATGAATTACAATTTTAAAGTTGAGTAAACTTTACTTGTAACAACGGATATTCCAGTTTAAATATATCATTAACATATATGTGGGTTTAATCTTGGGTGGAAAAAAAAAATAAATAAAAAAAAAAAAAAAAATATATATATATATATATTATATATATAAGTATAGAATTTTTCGCAGAATCATGAGGTCTGAAATATTTAAGTTCTATTCTACATCTGAATATTTCTTCTCAAGGACAGATATATTTTATAAATAGAAAGAGTGTCTCCAAACACTATACCATTTAAATCTACTTCTTTAAATTAATTTATTAATACAAATTAATAAGTTTTTTGTTTAAAGTATAATGCTTTAATATTAGGAAAAAATGGGCAGGATACATTATTGAAATCAATAAATTATGTAAATAAAAAAAGGAGTAATTAAATCGATCTTAGAAGTGCCAAGGAAACAAAACAAAAGTTTTTACTTTCTATTCACAGGATCTACCTAATGAACCTAATAATGCTTTAAAAAAAAAAAAAAAAAAAAAAAAAAAAAAAAAAAAAAAAAAAATATATATATATATATATATATATATATATATATATAGAGAGAGAGAGAGAGAGAGAGAGAGAGAGAAAGAGCAATATACTTTCTTAAGGAAATATGAAAACAGTATGAATGGTTCTCACATTTTTTATATATGGTAGTCGATATCAATTTTTAGTCAACTATTGTAATGTTGACCTGACTAGTTTAGTGTTAAAGATTCAATCCGAAGAACAATCAGAACACCAGATGATATGGAGGATTTAAATATTGGTGGAAAGAAATGAGACTGATATAAAATCAGTAATTAATCTACAATGTGTAATAGTTTGTTGCAATTCATTTTAACCCCATTGTTGTATATCAAATTTGTACGATTTGCTCTGCATTTGAATCAAATAGGAATACCAACAAGTAGACTCTTGCAAGTAGAGCTGGCCTTATAAATAAACTAAGTTTGTAATTATGTTTGAAAAAAAAAATTAATAACAAAAATTATTCCAGTGAAAATTTATCTGTTCAAAAGGAAAGCCTTTGGCAATTAAAATAACCCATTGTTTAAATTATAAAACGACGAAGCATAAACCACGCTAAATTAATCACTAACAAACATTGACTGGGTCCTGTTTATAAACAAAAACTGTTCTTTAAAAACCTTGATTTAGCAGCACAAAACAATTCTAGGCACCTGAGTTGGCATGGAAATGAAACAAACTGACCAAAGTAATCTATAATAATAAAGATAAATATAGCTAATTAAACTAAACATAAATATTTATATACTCCTAAGTACAAATATAATGATAAATACATACGAGTATCTCCTGAAACTGAATTAAATACAAGTCAACAAATATATATTATGATCTAGTTAGCAGTCTTAGTACCTCTGTAATATTTTACAACACATATTACAAATTAATATACAAGAGTTGGCAAATGCAGTAAATTTAATAAGCCCAAAGGCTCAGAGCCTTGCCACAACAGTGAAGCTATTATTATTATACAAAACATGATCATAAAATTCTTCATACCATCATTAGCAAACATAAAATTAAAATAATGACCAACGGGGTTAGTAATTACTTTTTTGATGTCACAAATATTTTAGTACCTTTCATTGTAATTATAATTTAAGAAAATCAAAACACACACAAAACCCAAGTAAAATATTAATTAAAACAATTAAATCTTAGATATAAAGACCTTTGAAATCTTATGCTACTATATATATATATATATATGCTACTAAAAACTGAAAGTTAAGATTATGATACAGCAGGAAATATATATTAAAAAAAAAAATGAATTCAGTAATAGAACTATTAAAATTTTAAATGTTTCCTGAAAATGGCAATAGTTTTAAATATTATATCTAATTGCTTAAACAAAAATAAAGCCACCAGACATTTTCTTCTTTTTTTTTTTCTTTAGGTATATACAATAAAATAAAAAAATAATATACAAAACATCATAATTATTAAAAAAACTAATTATATGTTTTTTTAATACTAATACCAGTCGTAAAATGAATGGCATGCATTTAACAATTGGTAATTAATTTTTGTACATTGATGCAAAACAATTTTTAACAACTACAATGGATACTCTTGTAATTTAATAACTATGAATGGATTTTACTCACTAAATCGTCTACCTCTCTGACCATCCAAGAATTGATCAACTACTCTTATTTGGCTTAATTAGTCATAAAGAAAAGTGATACTGAAAACAAACAGTTACCCAAGCCAAACAAAATAATGTGATTTACATAAATAGTAACTAAACAATCATATGCAATTGTGATGTGTCATAAAGCTATTTGATAATATCAAAATTAAAATCAATTAAGTGAACCCTTACATAAAGTCATTCATGATTCATTACATGAGGTTTGTTATTTCGAAAATCAATAATTTATTCAACTTAAATTAATTACACAATAAATCTTTAATTTAATATAACATCATAAAACTGAGGAAGACCTACTTTATACTTTGATTCATATTTGTCGTTAATTATGCGGTTAAAATTACTATTTACTATTTCAACATTAAAATTAATGTAACTATATTATAAATATTATTCTCATGCTACAACTGAACATGAGACATATGTTTATCCACTGAACCACAAATTCTTTCAAAAAAGCTTCAAACCAAACTTGTTTTCATTATTTAGTTTAACAGCTAAAACAACAACCAAAGGATCATTTCTTGGTGCAGATCTCCAGATGGAGAAATATTTTATACAATAATATAAATAAACCAAACAACAGCTTAGGTCAAAAAATCATAGTTTGGATAATTTAAGAAATGTTGACCATACTTTTTTTTATGACAACAATTTATTCCATTTGATCTATAGTACATTAAGGCAATGTAATATGTTATAATAATCTTTAATTTGGTAAAACTGGTTGAAACTTTTGTCAATTATATACCAAGTCTTCCCAAGGGACCACATTTAAGATATCAACGATATACAGGGTATCGACAATTGACCAGTTTCAAAAATTATAAAACAGTGCCTCCAAGATATTTTTTCTCAGGTCAACCTCACCTTAAGTTAAATCTTCAGGAAATACTCCACTACCAAACTTGGAAACATTCAACAAAAAAAAAATGTATAGAGATTTTATTTTATCAACTGTGGGCTCTATCATAAAGTAAATAAACTGAGCAGCTACTTAGGATGATTAATTCATAAAATTTTCACATAGTGAAAGCGCACGATTTTAATATATGCTAATATTAACTTATTTAAAAAATAATAAATATTGTATATGGCACTTAACATAACTTCACACTAAACTGCATTTAATAAAATATGGTACAGCAAGAAGAAATCAAAATAAAAAAAAACGAATTAAGGATTGAAAGACTAGAGCATCCATTGATTAAAATGTGAATAACATATAGATTCCACCAACCGCATTAACATAATGCAACTGCAAAAAATTTTTTTCATATTTACATACAAATATTTACATATCTATCTGATAATACAACCCGTAGAATGGTCAATAATTGATGATTTAAAGAAAACAGCAGATAAGTACACATTTATAACATAACCATTTATTATAATATTATAACAGTACTATTAAATTTTAGTTACCACTGTGAATATTAGGTTTGCTGACTTGTTTTACCAACAAATAATATTAACATTTAATAATAAATATATCACTACTAATTATCTGTTTGACTTTTAAAGATACCATACACCCGTCTGTCCAACCCTTGTACGTAAAAGGACCCATTATGAACTTTTTTTCTAATAAAGAGTTTATATTATTTACAATTCTAAAAACAAAACAATTACAAACTTCATATTTAAGCGTGAATTAATAACTTCAAATGTTTTTTACAATTCTATCAAATACATCATAACTGGCCCCAAACAGGCATGGATAAGACAAAGAGGGAGGTAACAATTGAAAAGATATTGAAACTTTCTGTGGTAACCATAACTTAAAAGTACTGCATTCATTTAACTAGAAGCGTGTTGGTTTATTTTGTTTAACAGAGACTGTAAATCATTTGACAGAAACAGAAATATACAGGTAGACTGGCATAATATAGGCTTAACAATTATAAATCATTATGACATAAAGAGTGATAACTACCTTCATTAAATAATATAATACATAATAAATAATTTTTATTTTAAAAAAAAGTCAGGTTTGGATTGATTGATTCCATTATAGGGTTATTCTCGTATTAAGAACTCAAGTAATATATTATTAAAATAAAACGGTACTGCACACTAAGCAGGCATATATTAAGCAACAAAGTGAATTTTACAAAAAATTAAAATTAATCTAACATAAGGAATCGTGAATAAAATGTATAATACGCGTAATAAGTAAACATGAAACTGTTTTTTTATGAAGAAATGTTTCATTAAGTAACATCTGGAAAATTCTAAGCAATTCATTTAACCAAACAGTCAGAATGCAAGATGCTTTTAGCACATACAAAGTTACAAAAAAAGAGATTTTCACTGCTGATGCTGAAAGCATCTGGCATTCCTTATGTTTCTTCAGTTGAATTTTCCAATGATCTAAAGAGAAAACATAAATGCTGTATGCGAGGAATCAAGAGATTAATGTGATATATAATAAACAATTCTTATTCAACTCCTAAAAATATCACAATGTTGAGGATTGCGTTCTTTGATTGATCACAGTTAGTATGAATCCTCTAGATCTGACTAAACAAAAAACACTGAGGAAGAAACAATGCAACCCCAGTCTTGATTCTTTTTGTTGCTTGACTAAGTAACTTTAAAATTAGATTAATAAAAACCAAAATTCAACTAATGAATAATCATAACTCAAGAGATAGATAAAATAATATACATTCAGCTCATTAATAAATTTGAACACGCATTTCATAAATAACCTAGCTTACACTACACTCATTCATAAAGTTTTAAAATAAAAATATTATAGCATTATTAAGTAAAATTTCTGTCTAATTGTTAATTATGACTGAGGGAACATTACGTATTCAGAAAGAGATGAAACACTGACTCAGTGCGGGATCCAGGAGCTGTGCCAAGGTCAAGTGAGCAATAGGCAGCTTATTCCTGGGAGCTAGTTACCAGCCTAGAAAAAAACAATAGAATTGTAAATTTTTGTATTATAATGAAAATTATCTGGTTTATTGACTCTTATGACTTTTCTTAAAACTTTAAATTGTATAATGTACCTTTGATAATATTGCTTTACTTAAAATATTTATTTTTACAAATTTAATGTTACTTGGCATTTATAATGACCATGATAGATTTTCAATGAGTATTCAATAAGAAATTTATCCTGAGTCCAAATAACCAAGTTTAGAAAAAAATCTGTATAGTTATCATTTGAGGTAGAGACAAGCATAGGATATTATATCTACTGTTTTGATAAAATCTGGGAATGGCGTGGCTTAGTGGATAGAGCATTAGGCTACTGATCTCCGGATCCCAGGTAGAATTATTTATTCTGTTAGTTCAGCTGCGGAGTGACCCTGGGGTATGGAGACCCTCTTAGTATACTCTTTTATAATAGAGACCCTCTTAGTATTACATCACTGAGAAGAAGTGGGAAAAAAAATTATAATTTTATACACATGCAGATGCATATAAAAACAATCACATATTTTACTGTATTATTACATCAAGAGAAGCTTTCAGAGCCAAGGACCAAATTCATCTGATATAGTTAAGCAATACATACCTCATCAATGAAGTAATAATAATATTTTTATAAGTATTAGCATACTTTGTGATTTTAATCATTAAGATTATCAAATTTGTCACTAAAAATTAGCAAAGCAACAATCCCTAATTGCATCATATTAGTAGTTTTAAAAAGGTGATTGAACTTGGGCCAATCATCCACAAGAGAGAGTGCCGATTCACAGAAATAAAAATGGTACAGGAAATGGACTGTATAAATGGAAGAGTTCTTGGACTGGGAAAAATTGTACCACAATAGGTAGTCCAAATTGTAAGAGAAAAAAAAAGCCTCTCTCATCCAAGTTTTTAGACAATAGGAAATCTAAGAAAAACAATACCATCAAGCTCAGCTCACAAGATGACTATGTGATTACGCATCAGTAAAATTATGAATTTAGCTGTTTATAGGCAATTAACTAATATGAAGAGCAATAAATAATTCAAATGAAAATGGAATATCACCATGGCTAATTTCAAAACGCTGTATCTTTGCTGATTCTCAACCAATTTCAATGATTCTTTTCCACTTAGTAGAAATATATCAATCAATTTTCTTTTTTTTTTAATCATGCTTTATAGTGATTCTAAAATGAGATCCATACATATTATACATATTATTGGCTGCTATTTAAAAAAATAATCAGCTGATATCAATGTCCAGGTGTTAGAATCATCCTATGCAAGGATATAGGAGACATGCAGTCCTAGTATTTTTGTGGTGAATTAAAAAAAAAATGGTCCATTTGTTTAGGAGAACGGCGGACAAATGGATTTTTTTTTTTTTTTGTTATTCAGGTTCCAAGTATCTTGAAATGTAAGCCCTCAAATTTTGAGGGAAAGTCATTTTTTTTTTTTTTTGGTCGATTACAAAGGTTCATTATTGAAAATAATTAACAAAACAATTCATAAACACTGATCAAATCCTCCTTCATTTTTTTAATGTAATGAAAAATAATCATCTTTTAAATTCTTTATATAACAATTTCGTAACTTCGTAGATTTTGTAGAATATTATATTTTTAATCTGGAAGTTTTCATTTTTATTGAAGGATAATATTGTTCAGGGGTAAAATAAATTATTACAAAAATAGTGAAAACTATTTATAGTGAAACAATGTTTTGACCCACAGAACTGGTCTTCATCTGTCTGAGCTTCTACACCTGAATGTTAGAAAGCAAATGCTTCATATTTAGATAGAGAAGCCCTGTAATATAATACAAATATAAATAAAAATAATCTTCATCCATTCTTATCTAGATGTAACTCAAACCCACTTTCTTCCTTCCAGCATTATATCTGAACTCTTAGTGGAATTAGAAAGAGGATTCTAAGTTATACAACACAGCATACATACATAATATCAATGAAAACCAACATACGTCAGCATGAAATTTACCTTCTTAGGAATAAACAAAGTGTAAAAAATAATCTACCAAAGCTTGAGAATGTTGTATTAAGTAATATTAATAACCATAAACAATTGGTAAGAACGTTTATTAACAATAATCTACATTAACAACAAACATATGATCTAATTAATTATTTTCAATACCCCTATCCAAAGAGCTACTACAACATCTCCTCCGTTCTCTTCATAAGTCCAATATTTTCCTCAGCTTAGGTTCTCTTGATGATCTACGGAGAATCGGACCAGGTTCTGCGACAGGTTGGGATTCCACAGAGACAGGATCAGCCTTCGCGCTGGAAGTGTCGTGCTGTTGAACATCTTGTGAATCTCTAGAACCCATTACCTGAGGGCCAGCTTCTTCCAATTGTTGTTTTGTCTCACATAGGCTGGTTGTATGGGAGCTCCCTTTAGAATCATCTATTCTTGTCGATGTTTCATTCTGTGATAGATTAGGCATAGTTTGGGGAGAAGTAGAAATGGTCGGGTAAGCAAGCTGGGAATCTTCTATAGCAACCAAGTTAACTCGGTTTCTTCTCAATATGTTGGTTGCGGTTTTGACTAAATATGATCTAGGCTGGGTCAAATGTTTTACAATGACCCCATATTTCTTCGCATCCTGTATCCATACCCTTTCCCCCAACTGAAGAGGTCGCAAACTTCGAACGCCATGAGTTTCATTGTAATTTTTTTCAATCCTTTCACGGCGATGTTCCTCCCTTTGTTTCACTTCCGAATGTAAGGACAATTTAGGGTTAAGGTTTTCAGTAATTATAGGAAGAGTGTCCCTTAGTCGGCGGCCCATAGATAGTTGAGCAGGAGAATATCCATTTTCCAGAATGGAATTTCTGTATGCCAATATGCCCATGTGGAAGTCCGACTCTTTTGTTATTATGCTTTTTACTATTTTTACACCTGCTTCAGCTAAGCCGTTAGCTTGTGGGTGCTTGGGGCTGCTAGTTTTAAGTCTGAATCCATAGGTTTGCGCAAACAAATTAAATTTATTAGAACCCCAGAAGGGTTGAAATTGAGAGCCACAGTCAGTAATGATAATTTCCGGAATACCATGGCGAGCCATTATAGCTGACATCTTGTACATGATAGTGTCCATCGTCAGGTTAGACAGTTTTTTCTACTTCTGGATATCTGGAGTATCTGTCAATCATAAGAAAGAACCACTTTCCATTAACCTTAAACAAATCGACAGATGCTTCTTCCCAAGGTCTAGAAGGTAATGGAAACTGAATCAGAGGTTCATTGTGTTGAATCCTAGTTGTGGCACAAAAGGACAACTTTTGACTACGGCTTAAATCTCTCATGAAATATATGGCTACCACACAGCGTTTTTCGCCCTGGATCTACACTTAGTAATGTCCAAATGACCCTTATGTAATGCTTCCAGCACACGATGACGAGATGAAATTGGTATCACCACTCTACTATTCATTAAAAGTAATTCCGCATAGCATGTAAATTTGGATCGCTTCTCATAGTATGGGAGTAGGTTCTTTGGAATGTGGTGGCGCTCAGGCCAACCTGCTAAAATTTTCCCCTTATTTCTTTTCGAACAAGCTTGAGCAAAGTACCCTTTAACATGACAGTGGTTACATTTCTCATTATGAGCAGGGCATTTACCTCTGTCGTGTGCCGAAAACAAGCAATAAGAACATCAAGTATTTATTGCTCTTCGTTCTGAAAAATTTGTTTTGGAACGATCAGCTTTCCCAGAGTTCCCAGCGAGGTTACATTTAACTTCGTTAACCGCTGATGTTCCTAAATTAAGGGATTCTAATTGTTTCTTTACTTCTTCTGATTGCCTAGCCATTTTAATAGCTGTTTCTAGGTTTAAGTTTTCATTCGTTTGCATTTTCTCTACTAGAGTTTTGTCTAGAATGCCTACAACTATCCTGTCCCTAATTAATTCATCCTTAAAGGTCTTATAATCACACTTTTCTGCAAGATTGTGTAAATCGGTAATAAAATCAGCAACTGGCTCTCCCAAAATTTGGATTCTACTATTAAATTTAGTTCTCTCATATATTACGTTAGTTTTAGGAGAAAAGTAAACATCAAACTTTTTAATGACCTTCTGGTAATCCTTGACTTCATCTGGGGTCAATTTAAATTCTAAAATTATTTTGTCTGCCTTGTCGCCCATTAAATAAATTAATGTATTAACCTGCTCCTCTTCGCTAGATTTATTCAATTGCTTGGCAAGTCTAAAACATTCAAAACGTCTTTTCCATTTAGGCCATTCTTCAGGGTTAGAATAAGAAAAGGGTGCTGGGCTTGCAATATTGTAACTCGCTAGTTTCTCCCTTTTTTAAAAAAAAGGATTATATATAAAAAAATCAAACGACTCACCGAGTGTAAGAGTTGGTTCACTTAAAAGTTGATTGTGTCGTTATTTTCTTCTTTATTTATATTTACTCAATCATCCCACCGCTGCCACCATGTTCTATTAAGTAATATTAATAACCATAAACAATTCCTAAGAACGTTTATTAACAATAATCTACATTAACAACAAACATATGATCTAATTAATTATTTTCAATTCCCCTATCCAAAGAGCTACTACAACAGAGAATGATAATAAAGTGAAAGTTATTACAAAGAAAAACAAGTTAACACTTGTAAACATCATTTATTAATTTAAATAAAATTACTGAAATAAAGATAAATTTTCATCCAGTGAAAATTATGGCTTACCTGTCATCTCTTATTGTCAATTGTAAAGAGCGAAACAAGAGCATCAGCAGAGCCAGCAGCAAGTATAGGTCTTGAAGGATGAAATTCTAAGCATCCAACTGGCCCGCACCTTGGCGCATAGAACCATTCATTTGTAACATATTTCAATACATTCATTGAAATTCCATTACGTCTATACATATGGATTTGACTCATGGCTCCACTGAAAATAATAAAACCTTCTATACTTAATGGAATTTAATAAATGTCATACAAAAGCTTAAATTAAATATCAAATCATTATTTTAGAGTATTAAATATATTAACTACTCAAATTTTAAAATAAAAAATACACAGATGTTTTTATGAATATGTTTGTGTGATAGATTTTCATAAAACTTAAAATAGAATGATCCTTCCTACCTCAACATATTATTTATTAAGATCTTACATTTCAGCCATAGTTTTCTTACTTACCAATTTTTTCATAATCTTTTACTAATTTTATGTATAAAAATAAGTCCCATAATTACATCTAGTATAATTTTTGAAGAAATAGTTGAAATTTTGTGAAATATGCCCTTCTTAAAAAAAGGCAAGCTTATTTGAACCCCAGGATGGATTGAGTTATTTCTTCATTGAATTGTTTTTTAATATTGCATATGGGTTGTCAAGAAAACAATGAAGGTTTTTGGTTTAAAAAGAATGATTTACAAATTTTTTATTTCATGTCTTTACTACAATCAATACATCTATGATTGATTAGCCAAGGTTCGGGGGTTTCCTTCCACTAAAGAGAACAGTTCATCATCATCAATAGAGGATGTCCTTCTCTTTTTCCCACAAGGTCTGAACTCCACTCTCGTTAGCTGCTTCTGGGAAAAGACGCTATTCCCGGAAAATATGAATGGTTATCCTCAAGCTAACTACACTATTTCCATTCTCTTCTCTCATTGGCTATCAACTTCGTGCCTCCTTGATCTTTATTTATATTTATTTTTGCATACTTAATACATCACAGCAATATATAAATGAATTCCCTTATCCTCTTAGTGATAGCATGACATATGAATGGCTTGACCGATTTAGCTGAGACAGGACATCGTCTGTCGGGTCAGCTAGTCATTTATAATTCAATGAGGTCTTATTTTCAAATTAATCACAGGAGTTAACTGAGTAATTGAGCCATGAAACGAAAAAAAAAAAAAAAAATTGAAAAGTTCTTTCAATCATTACATACCCTCAAGTAGACAGGCATTAATTTATACATTTTTCCGTGTTTTGAGCTCAAATTATTTTAAAACATTTAAGGAACCTTGACAAGTAATTTGAGCAATCAAACTTGAAAATCAGTTGAACATTTCTACAAAAAATTGTTAATTACTACAAACTGACAGGTTACACACAACACAATAAACTCTCCCTCTTTGTCACTACACTTTTACCAATTAAATAAACAAATATAATAAAAATATTATTTCACTGAAATAAATGGATGTTGTTTCATAATAATGAATTTATAAAATAAATAAATTTGAGAATAGATTAATACTCTATTGAATAGTCTACAAACCATGCCATAACGTCAGCTTGAGTATGAACAGCTAGAGCTTTTAATCCTTGATTCGGAATCTGACATACAAATTGAGAATCATGTTGGCTAAGATGATAACTTCGAACATCACCATTAGTGCTAAAACATGACAAGATTATAATTTATTATTAACAGATAAATAAATATATTTTCAACTATATATTATATATATAATATATATATATATATATATATATATATATATATATATATATATATATATATATATATATATATTATATAAGTAAATAATTGAAATCTATGACTATTTTTAATGATTTTTCATGTACTCATGTCTTATTTAAATAATTTTTACAATTTTGCCTTCTGTTAAATATAAATTTGACATTTACTTTGTTCAATCCCATTGAGATACTTTTAGATAGAATGTATGGTTGTACATTAAGACTGAACATTTTGAATTTACAAACATTGAGTTCCCGGTGACCACCTAACCGGTTATGGAACAACTTTTAGACCATTATGGTTACATGCATGGGTTAAGATGGAATAAACTCTAAGCTTATTATTAACAGCAGTTATTGGAAAATTATGTTACCATCTGAAATAGTACTGGTGCAGCCATATTTTAGGAAACAGAGAGAAACAATTCAAGGTCCTAATAAGTGGTGAAACATTGAATGTTATCACTTTAGAAATGAAATTTAAAAGCTATGCTGAAACATACCTTCCAGAAATTATTTCCCTATTGTCAATAAAACAAGCATTTACTACCCAGGCAGTATGCTCTCTGAATGTCATGATTCTTGCTTCATGTGAAGACAATCTTCTATCAAATATCCTGACGGTACCATCACCACAACCAATGCACATGAGCATTCCACCTAAAATTATTAACAGAGAAAAAAAAATGAGTAGAAAATTATTGCCTCAAAATTTTAAATTCTTAAAATATGTGTTTAATCCACAACATGTCAGGATCATGAAACAATTTAACAGGTCATGAAATAATTTAAATAATTTAAGCGTATCATGTGTTTCTTTTTTTCTCTCTCTATAAATTAATTGTCCCTCATTTTTAACTAAATTTTTGTGATAAACATTTTACATATCATTAGATAAACACACACAAAAAAAAAAAATTAATATCTAATGTAAAGTCATAGAAGATAATAGACACGGACAAAAATTAGATCAAATTAATCATAATAGTATTCATTAATTTTTACTTTATATCATTAATAATGGAAGATAAGAAAATTTTTAAAGAACTTTAACAACGCTTTTTAAATATTGGGTGGATTCATAAGTTTGTTCAGATATTGTAAGTAGTGTCTATTGTTTTGAAATATCTCTAGTTCTTTTTCCATATCTGACAATAATGATAGTTATCAGAAAGAACAAAGCCTGCTCTTTAAAACTATAGTAAACACAACAACTATAGTATACATAAATAGTAAACAGTTTCATTGGCATTAGTTTTGTCTATGCTACAGCACAATGAATAAGTCTAATGATAAAGTATACTTTCAGCATACTTTGCTTTTAAATTTTAAATAAGGCAAGTGACCTTCAGAGGCCCACTGAAAGATACGTAAATGATAAAAGTTAGTGCAACTCAGTTTGAATGTTTGTTTTGTTAAGCCTCTTTATTCCCGTTCCTACAAAATTCCCTTAAAGAGAAATCCTTAATTGATGAGATAGCTGAAAAAACATATCTTGATCATTCTTTTGTTTTATAGCTTCATTTGTTTTTTATGAATGAAAATATAATGAGTTTGGAAAGGTAATTATTATAAATGAGGAGAATAAAAATTGAAAAAAAAATTCTTTGGGTAAAAATTAATTTGTTTTACTTTCACTTACCTTATATGGAATATATAGTAAGGGAAAGTATTGCAATTGTGAAAATTGTTTAACTTAAGTTTTTACTGGAAATACACGTTATAGGGTCTCCTGAGTCCAAATAAACAATTCCCGCAAAAAGGTATGTGTGTGCGTGTGGTAAGTCTAGCACAAAAACAAAAAGTCGTGAGAAACTTAAATTTCATATTTAAGACAACTATATGTAAAAACAACTTTTTCACTAAAATTCACTTAATGGAAGTTGTACTTTATACGAAGCATTTTGCACTTTTTTAAGATTTTCTCAAAAATGGCTCTGATGATTTTGATAAAACTTGCTATATGGATGTAAAATTTAATGGGCTTCAATTTGAATCAAAGTATATTTAAAAATTCTTAAATTAATTTTAACAACGGAGGTAAGTGAAAGTTAAGTGTTGCACACAACAGATTTTTCATTTCACCCTTCAAAAATGGAATGAACTTATGGACTCATAAAAAAGTAAGATAAAGTTGTAGATGCAATACAAACAATTTTTTGATACTTTATATTTAGAAATTTATTATTCTCTTTAACTTTAAAATTCTTTTGGACAAAGGTATTGTTTTGGTTAATTATTTTATGGCTATTATAGTTAATTATCAGTCGCGATTGCCTATTTTCCTGATGCTTCATCTTTCTTTAGCTCTTTAATTACTTTGAAATATATAAGTTAATTGCCTATATATAATATGATAAGATATAATATGTTAGCATAATTATTAGGATATAATAAACAATTGTGTAATAAATTGAAGTGTTTTATTTGCAAGTCATGCAGGGAAAATTGTTCCAAAATAATTTTTTTTTCTTGTTTCCAACTTCAATTAATAAGAAATTAAAATAAATTGAATCATTATGATTTACTGAAAGGTCCGAAATTTAGATTGAATGATAGTACAATGGAAATATAAATTAGTTTAAAAAAAAATTGAAATAAATTAAAGAAAAACAAACCTGTTGGATCGAGGGAAATAGAAGAAAACACAAGAATCTGCACCTGTTGGTATATCAGCACTCATCAGTTCTCGCTCAGCATCCCATACACGCAGAAACTGACTGTTGCCACCAACAATAAACTCCTGTCTTGTTTGATCCCAATTCATTACATACCCTCTACTCAGGCTGCTACTTTGAAAATTACCAGCTTCAACAAAATAGGAAAAACAAAATTAATAACATTTATTTATATAAACAGCTTTTATTCATTAAATAAATAAAGCAATGTCTTTTATAAACTAAAGTCAATACTCAGCAAAACTAAGGCTTGTTTTTAGGTAAAATTGCAGAAACAGATTGACTGCTTTGGACAAAACAAATTTAAGTACTGTAATGAAAGTTAAATATCTTTTCTTTAACTAAAACTAATATATTTTCATTAGGGAAACCATGAACAACCATAGGTATTTCCATGACAAAATAATTGTGTAATAATAACTAGTAAAATAGTAAATGATCAAAACAAAATTTGATCAATAAATTGGCTTTTTGAAGCATTTTAAAATCAAATACAAATCTTCTATTACATATTGATTTTATTATAATTGTGGAGTTTTCATATTGGAGATAACAAGAGAATGTATTATAATATAGAGAAGGATTCTTGTTAACATACACTGTAAGGGATTGATAACTTTTAATTTTATATTATATTCAATTTTTTAACAAAATTGTATCTTATGTTTATTGGATGCTATGCTTAAATTCACAGCAAAATCAATCCTTAGATATAGGAATTCAGAGTAGTAAATACGATCTCATGAACTTTATCTTAATTATAAATGATTCTTTTATGGGCATTACATATAAGAAAATTTTATATACTTACAAGTAGATTTTTTCGGTGAAGCTGGCCAAGCAGTAATTAGATGACCATTTTCAGTGGAATATACTCTCAAGGAGCCATCGTCTGAAATTGAGGCAAGGAGTGGAGTGTCGTGAGGATTTACGTAAGCAAGAGAACAAATTTTTCGAATAGCGGTGCCACCTAATGGCCTTTCACCTCTCAAAACCAAATATTTATCATTTTGTATATAATCCCAAATCCTGAAAATGAAGATGACAAAACTAATAAACTTTTTTAAACTCTAATAAAGAGTGAGCTTGAAGAGAGATTATTCATATCTAAAATATTGGATTGTCCGAAAAGTTCATAGATTTTTAAAATAAAATTTATCTAAAATGAATCACAAAGCTAATGTTTATTTATATGTCTTTAATCCTCATGGAATTAACTATGTTACACACTGAATTTGTCTTTATTAAGGCTCAGTAGTGGAGTTTATTGCAAACTAACTTGAGTGACGATTCAGTACATTTTCGGTACATTATATTATGCTGTTCTTTTTTAAAAATGGGAAAAACACAGCCCAAACTGCAAGGAAGATACGTGCTGTGTATGGCAGTGATTCAATTGCTGATAACACGGTTCAGAAGTGGTTTTCGCAGTTTAGATCAGAAGATTTCAATTTGGAAGACCAACCTCGAGCTGGCCGGAGTACAACTATTGACATCAAGGATATTATGATGTTCATCGCAAACAATCCACGAATTACTGTCTGTGAGATAGCTGCGGATTACAGAGTCTGCAAATTGACTGTTTTTGATCATCTAAAGAAGGCCGGGTGTGTCTGTCTTTTACGACGTTCGGGTTTCCCATGAGCTCAGTGAAAGGATTCATGTTGTGATTTGCGGCTGAAAAAAATGTTGGAGGATCCATTTTTGAAAAGAGTTGTTACTGGTGACGAAAAATGGATTCTCTACATCAACACCAGCGAAAAAAATCTTGGGGTTGCCTGGAATGAGGCCGCTGGCAACACCAAAGGCCGGCTTGCATCCAAGAAATGTGATGCTCAGTATTTGGTGGGATTGGAAGGGACCCATACATTTTGAGCTCCTTCCACAAAACCAAACTATAAATACTGACTTTTACTGCACCCAGTTAGATCGATTGAAGGCAGCAATTGAAGAGAAACCACCAGAGTTGGCAAATCAGAAAGGAGTGCTATTCCACCAAGACAACGCTAAACCCCATGTGTCTTTAAGGACTTTGCAAAAGTTATTAAGCTTCAGATGGAAGGTTTTACCTTATCCGCTGTACTCTCCTGACATTGCTCTTTCGGATTTCCATCTTTTCCGTTCCCACAAAAATTTTCTACAAGGGAAATCCTACTCTTCAGAAGATGACTTCAAAACGGACTTTTTATTGTTCTTCAGGAGTAAGGACAGTGATTTTTGGAAAAAAGGGATAATGAACCTTCCAAGCCGATGGTAAATGGTAATTGCTAACGGTGGTAACTATTTTGTAGATTAAAAAAATAAATTTTAAGCCGTTCATCAATTTTAATTTTTGTCCAAATTTCTCTACGAACTTTCCGGACATTCAAATATATTAATGCCGATTGTGAAAAAAAGAGTCCCAATTGAATAGCTTTCATTATATACTTACATATTACAATAAAAGTATGATTTATACAATGTAGAAATATATATAACATTAAATATAGGTAAATTGTAAAGATTTACTCAGAAATACCAAGTAATCAAATGTTTACGGAAGTAAGGGGTTCCTAGAACTCCTTAGCAGCCAAGTGATAGAAGAGTAAAAGAATGTGGAAGCTACTATGAAATAATAAGAAGTTAATGACTGAAAAGATTTTTTAATAGTGAAATAGAAAAATGAAAAGGATTTTAAATAAGGAAGGTTTTCTAAAAATGGAAACATTAAGAAAAAGAAATGAATGTTGAAATGATGCAAAATAATAAATGATTTAGTAATAATAACAAAATTAACTAACTTCTTGTTAATTAATAACTAAACTAGAAGGTCACAGGACCATCTTCTTTTCAGACGCCCTGGAGGATTATCGGAAATCGAAAAGGATGATAGGATCAAAACTAGTGGTTACAGTGGGAATGGAGTTTTCGATGGAATGATTGATACCTTGTTCGGGCTAATTCAGTAGCACATAGAACAATAAGATCTTCATGGATGAGTTTGAAAAAGTAAGGAGTGTTAAGGATTTTGGATTTTAAGGATTGGATACGGGAAGAATTTGATCGTTTAGTAGAGCCCCATAGCTCTATTCCATAAGTCCATATCGGTCTTTTCATGGTCATATAAATAAATCTTTTGTAGTTATGTGGAAGGTTGGAGGGTTTGTCCAGTAAGTGTTTAAGTAGTCAAAAATGTCAGGCAGTTTCTTGTCATTTCAGTCTTGTATGGAGATTCCAAGTTATACATTTGTCAAGGTGGAGTCCTAAGTATCGAATCTGTTAAACAGGGACTAGTGGAGTGTCATTAAAGGATATAGTAGGGAAGGAAGTCATTGGTTTACGACAAAGGGTAAAGTTTATTTGGTGGGATTTGTTAGAATTAATTCTAATCCTCCAATTCTGGTGCCATACTTCAAGGTCTTGGATGTGGGTTTGAATAGTGTGGGAGGCAATAACTGGATCATTATCTACTGATAGCACACAAGTGTTATCAGCAAAGGTAGAAAGGAAATTGTCAGGATGGGTTGGGATATCAGCTCATTAATAACAAAATCAAATTTAACAGGTGATTGAAAAATAGGAAACTATCATATTGAGTAATTGAAAAAGAGGAAGCCATCATAGGTGTAAAGGAACACCTATAATATAATAATAAATAAATAAAAAAATCAGATTGAATTTTTGTCATATCAATAATAAATAAAATAAGTGATCAGAATATAAAATTACAAAATAAAATAGTGATCAAAGAAGTTAACTTAATAAGGGTAGATCAGGCAAATAATAAAACTGTTCTCACCCTAGTGTATGTTGGGGTGTTAAATACAATTAATAACACACCCCAATCAAATGATTTATTTCAACAGAAATAAAGAAGTTTTATCATATAAAGAAGGAAATTATTAATTATCTAGAATAATGATCTTAGCTAGAAACTAAATAAGGTCATTTTTTTGTAGACAGGCTGTTTTCCATACTTGGTGTAAAGAAGAAATAGTTTGATTATAAATCTATAGGTATAAGATCTTCTTAACATTCAGCAGTAAAGAAGCAGTAAATATAATTTATAAAAACAGTATTGATTATAATTCCTTCCTTGGCAGTTTATCTACAGAAACAACTGTTATTATTTGGAAAGACCTTATGTAGATTGATAAATAATAATAAATAAATAATTCAATTAAAACCTTACGTGATGTTATCTTTTACAGCAATTGCAATGTGCGGGTCATAAGGATGATAGGTGACAGCCTGAGCAGGAGAACTGCATTTAGTAGAAAACAGCTGGGTTTCTATTCGAGAATGTGACATTTTCGAGAGTTCAATTTTGGCTTCTTTTCTCATTTCAGTATTCTTCATATACCTTAAGACAATAATAAATATAAACATTGCTTCATTAACATATTTCACTAGCCACACATACAAGCATACACACCCTGAAAAATAAAATTTTCACATAACAAACAAACAGATTTACAATTAAAATAAAAAAGCAATATGATTCTCTCCCAATTATGTTTCCTTTTAGATATATATCAAAGAGGTTATAATGTGGTATCTTATCATTATTGTTGTTAATTGGATTCATTTGATGTATGTGTTGTTTTTCTATGTTTATTGTTTCCTTATGTGCGTTTCAACTTCTGTAAAATTAGTAAATTTTTATCTTGAAGAAAATGAGCCATCGGACAAAACTGGTAAAGTAGTAATTGGATGGTGTGAGACCTGAACTACATGGTGAATGAGGCATGAGATCGAACCTATAAAACTTTTCTTTGGTTTAACAGGAAGTGTGAGAATGAGCATAATCTAGTTGGAATAAAACTTCTTTTCGGTTGATCAAAGCAGGATAACACTCCTGCACAAAACTTTGAGTACAATCTTTCCAGTTAGATTTTAATTCAGAAAGCATCTATCAGGAACGTACTTGAGGCGAATAACAACTTAAAAATTCCAAAAAAACAAAAGCATGGATTTTTTTCAAATTCCCCCTAGCAGTAACCAAAAAAGCAGTTTGACTGCGATTTAGCCATTGCTCACCGGTATTCAGATTTTGTCAGTTAACCCACTTTTAATCAGAAGTATGCATTGGTAAAGAACAAATTCACCTTACTATTTAATAATTTCACTAGTTGCTACAGTGGCTGTGAATTTTTTTTCCAGCAATGCCTTAAAATTACAAGAATTTCACAGGACACTGTTCCTTCTTTAAAACAAATAACTAAACAGAGGCTATTTTTGAAGAAGTCAAATGGTATTAAACAAGTTATGAGAATGCTCTAAAGAAATTATTAAGTATAGGAAGGATTAAGTAGTATTCATTTTACAGCCCTTTGAAATTGTGAATTTGATAAATTCATTTTTTTCATAAAACCCATTATTTTATTGAAAATTTTATTTTAGTGTAGTGAGACCACACAGGTTAGTTTATTTCTTTTCATGAGTTCTTTAAAGTATTTATTTGTAAAAATTTATAGACATAGATTTTTTTGAATTCTGAAGAGGACGACAGTTCTCTGAGCTCCTGAGGATCATAACATCAAACAGATTAGTAACATCTTTACGACTATTCATCTAACAAAGAGTTTTTTATTTACTATCTTCTCAATTTTTTTTTTTTCTTCTATTATCAGACTGGTTCCATAGAATATGGCCGAGACAGATGGGCCATCTAGCCCAGTGACTAAAACAAAGCAGGGAAAGATGAAATGTCCACCCGATGGATTGGGATTTTCATTTATGAAGGAGGATCAAAACATTAGTTCTTCATTTTTAATACTTGAAAGAGTGAGAGACTTTTAAGTCACACCCCATAACTCCTTAAACTATAGTAAAAACATAAATAAATTTTATGAATTTAAATATTTAGATATAGTGGAAATTAAAAGAGAATTAACTACTAACATGAACAAACGAACTACAAACATGTTTTGTCATTCTACTGCCCGATTTAAAAAGGATCCCTGTGTATGCACAGTGAGAAAACTAAATACATGGAGGAAAATAAATGTGAAAGAAATCCTAATAGTATAAATGTGATGGCTCGCATCACGATTTAGATCGCTCCTGCTCAGACTTCAAATTACATAAAGAGATTAAGGCCATCCAAATAAATAATAAAATATTGCTGATAGAGGCAAAACAAATATATTCAGATACATATCCCCATTCCTCCAATCTCAAATAAATCTTTACCTCCAAAAGTCAAAGAAAAAATTAATAAAACAGAAAAGCAAGACATTGGCAACCAAGCTGATGTCCATTTTTTATTTGGTGAAATTAAAAACAAAATACTGAAAATAAAACTTTACAACCCACTATATCTTATATCGATAACCAGGTGTTATAGATACTAGTGATAAATTAAATAAATAAGATAAAAATCTAGATATTCATCGTCCTAAAACTCCTTTCCTACCTACCTTTAATTGACAACGTTCAAGCTTCATCATTGTCCTCAGACATACTTCAAGGTAATATATTTTTACAGGCATAAATGAAATCACTAAGTAAAATAAATCTAGGATTGGTTTCAATAATAATAATAAAAAGCTCATAAAAAAAAAAAAAAAATCAATCATAGAGTTACCTCCATTCACGTCGATAATACTCAAGACTCTCAACATCTATAGTATTTTTCTTCAAACACATAATAGGTTGTGCGAAATAGTTACAGCTCCAATCAACAAATTGAGTAGATATCATAGGTTTTTTTTTTAAATCTTCTTCTTCCACAGTATCTTCATTTATCTAATAAAGAGGAAATAAAATAATTTTACATAAATAGATAAGAAAAAAATGTAATTAAAAATTAAGTAATATACTTCTAATTTATAAGTACACAGAAGAAAACAAAGTTTTAAATCTTACCGTATTTGGTACCGGCTTCTTCGATCTTGGTGTGAGCTGAATCGATCTGCTAATTAATTTATCAGAAGAACTGCTGATTCCCGGTGGAGTTGATTCATTATTACCACTAAAAGAGACAATATAGCTATTTCACGAATTAATTTTTGATATTAAAAAATAATAAAAATATTTTTAATTAATTATTTTTTTAATGTCACAACTATGTAGCAAAAATAAATATATTGGGTTGTAAAATAAGTTTATAGCATTTTTTATCAGTGATTTCAATATTTTTAATCAATTATATAGGACCCATTTTGATCTATTATATATTACCATCTTTCAGGTAGTTTTTCAATTCCGTCCTCCAAGAACTCAGATTTTTGTGCAATGAACTCCTCTATATGCGTTTTGCAGTTCTCAAGCAAATTAAAGTGTTTCCCATTAAGAGAGTTTTGAAGTGCCTGAAATAAGTGAAAATATGTTGGGACAAGGTCTATGGTGGATGGAGGATCACATCCCAGCCTAATTTCAATAATTTCTGCAAAGACACGTGAGGACAGGTGTTATCTTGATGGAAAACTATGCCTTTGCAACTGGCCAATGCTGGCCCTTTTGCCCAACAGCTGTCCTTAATAGTTGCAACTGGGCACAGTATACTGCAGAATTAATGGCCTGGTTGGGTTGGAGAAGCTCAAAATAAACACCTTAATAGTATACCTTTACAAACCAACCAAATGCACAGCATATCCTTTTTTGGATGTAAAGCTACTTTTTGAGTTATTAATGGAGGGTCACTTTGTTTTTTCCAAGACTTTTTCCTCACAATATTATTATACAGGACCTATTTTTCATCCACAGTTATCAACCTCTATCAATTTCTTTAAAAATGGATCATCAACTTTGTGTTTCAAGTGGGAATCGCTAATGTTAATGAGGTCCAATAAATTCTTTTCGGTCAAATTGAACCAATATACTACTTCGAGAAACATATCCCACAGCCTCCAAATGATTTGAGAATCTTTCAAGAGATATGTTAAGCATTTCTGCAATATTCCATGAAATAGAGAAAGGGTTGTCTGTGCTTGAATTTGGTCATCATCAACAGTTGAAGGAAGACACAAGCACTTTGTGTCTTCCAAGTCAAAATTTCTGGTTCTGAACCGAGCAAACCACTTATGGAAGATGCTTTCTCCTAAGGCATCATCACGATGAACACTGCAAATATTGTTAACCGTTCGTGCAGTAGGTTTTCCTTTTCGGAAATAAAAAATAATGAAAATTAATTTTTTCCTCTTCCATTTTGAGAAAGCAAAATATCACTTTAAGATAAGGAATCTCATTTGAAACTGACGGATATAAAAGCACGTTAACTAATCACTTTTTAGAATATGTAAATATTATTAAACAACTAAAAGTAATTTTATGAACACAGAGAGGATTAAATTGAAATATTGCCAAACGCTACAAACTTATTTTATAACCCGATACTTCATTAACAGGGGTTTAGGGATAAACAATTCCTTTCTTTTAATCCGTTCATTATAATATTAATATAATATTATGCCTTTGAATGCAATGCTGCCTTATTGCCCAACACTTCCTTAATATTCAACTCACATATACTCAATATAATCCTGTGTGAGACTCAAATAAACACCTTAATATATAAGGATATATACATATATATATTATATATATATATATATATATATATATATATATATACATATATATATATATATATATATATATATGTATATATAAAATATAGAAACCACATTTTAAATGTCAAACATTCAAATTAAATTCTAACATTACAAAGATGAAATTCTCTTTAAGAAACATGATTTGGTCTAACTATATCCATTCTATGGGATCTTTCAGGGGAACCAACAGATCTGAGGTCAGTATAACATTAAAAGCTTTGGTATGATACCTTTATCTGTCATGGGAATGGAATTTATGCTTCAAAAGTTCATAGTCACAATCAAAAATCAAAAATATGACATCACTGAGAGAGTGTAAAATAAATTAATGATTAAAATAGTATAAACTTATTTACCTGAGGTAGGACCTATTTGAAGGAGATGGGGGTAATGAACTAGCTTTGGCTTCTACTACTTCTCGAGGTGCTGTTGCTTCTTTTACCTTACAATAAAAATAAACTCTATTAAAAATAAGTTGAAGTACATAATGCATATGGGTAATGAATATGTTTAGGAATAAGACTGAATATACATACTTATACGAACTTAATATACATATAAATATTAGTGGGGGTACTTACAGTTTTACATTGAGGTTCAGAAAAATACATATATAAGTTTTTTTTTACAGTACAGATGATGTACAAATAATTAATATGTACTTTCAAGTTTAAACATATCTTTTCTAGAAAAAAAAAAAAAAAAAAAAAAAAAAAAAAACTGTACATTAAGAAATAATGAAGATACAGTGGACAGCAGATGGAACCAACAAGCTGTAAGATGTGCTAATGATTTTAACAAGTGAAATTTATTTTAATTTATAAATAAAAGTTAATTATTTCCAATACACTTGTTGACTAATGTTACACACTAATCATATATTCAATTTTTCTCAATGCGATTTCCACCATGAGCTAGATATTTTGCCAGGGATTACAAAGCTCGGATTATCATTCTTTAGACAAGAAGTTGTGATGTAAATTAACTTTATTTAAAATTATTTTTCAATAATGAACACTTTATATATTTTGGTTGATTTTTAATCAACAATAAATTTGTTATACAACTGTACATTCACAAGCACACTTCAAAATAACATTAAATGCAAGCATAACAATTCTCATAAAAGAAAAAACACTACAAAAAATAAATATATGTTTATAGCTGCTAATCTTTCCGATTTTTCTTTATCTTCAATAATATCCGAGTTTTGGTGGAATTACATCTAATATCATTTGTGTTTTCAAATTCATTTTCTGTAAAAAAAAACAACAATCTTTTCCCTCCCCCCTCTTTTTTTTTGTTATTGCGTTTTACTGATTCTAAAACTCTATACATGTTTATCTATCTTCAAAAATACATGAGTTATGGGAGTATTTCTTTTTTTCTCCACAAAGGTTCATTATTGAAAATAATAAACCAAAACTATTATAGTATTTGCACTTAATGTAAATTACTAAAAACAAATACAAGTCTGCTAAAAAGTGATTACATAATTGAGTGTTCAATATTTCTAACCTATTAGTAGATTAAAATTCATTAACAACATCCACCTAACTCATATGTATTACTGATTAACCATTTTCGGTATAAATGCAGAAGTTGGTAATTTTTTATCTGATATTCATATGCCAGGCCAGTAAGCAGCAAAGGAAGTACAATGTTTTTAGAAATATACATACTCGATTTTATTTTTTTTTCGAGAATCAATATTTCCGAGAGAGAAAAAGAGTCCTATCTGCAGTAGAAATTAAATGATTTATCTCAATGATATTTTTATTTTCTAAGGTTATTGTGGAACTAAAATGTTTCAATCTACATATTTGAATAAATGTTCTTTGATCTAAGATGATGAAATAAATCAATAAACAATACTTTTCACATTAAATATATTTTTTTCTTTTATTTTCCTTCTGAAAACCACTCTAAAAAATAAGTACAGGCATTACTTTACATATACATAAAGAAAATATGAAAAGAAAATGAAAAAAAAAAAGTAAATAGCTAATATGAAAAATTTAATTTAAAAAAAAAAATACAAAGTTGATCAGACAATACATGCATGTTAGTATGTGACATCTTACAGTGATGTGGCCGAGTGAGACAGAGACAGCCCATGAGCCATTATCCCTAGTGTGGGGTGGACTCCAGCCACCAGGCCATGCGAAAACCTTCACACCATATCAGGATAAATGTCAAAAGAAATATGCTGTTATTTTTCAAATATTACTTAATATGGCATTCATTAAGACATAGTCATCTCATAAAAGTAAATAATTTTAAATAAATACAGAAACATTTAACAGAAGAATAAAATATAGTTAAATTTCTTAAGACAAGATAATTATGAAAAGGCATGCGAGTGTTACAACCATTACCAAAATCAAATAACTAAAACATGTCACAACAATAAACTCTTATTATAAAAACATGGGTTAGTAGTATAGTATAAAAATTGAAACTTTTGTTTATCTGGTTAATTTTATTTGATAAAATATATAATCAATAAATCATACAAAGGCATTGAGACTAAATAAAGAAAACAGCTGGCAGGTGAAAAATCAAAATCAGAGAAGAATGTTTCAACTGTAATAAAAACTAATAGAATTCTATTATTTATAAACGTGGATATTTATAATGAATAAGATTATAATGAGCTGATTATGTATAAAAAACTGTGATTGGAAATAAATTAAATTTACTTTTCATGAAAGAATTAAAAAATATGCCTTATTTATACTCTCAATTAATTTATTGGGACAATAGTTGTGAGGATATTGAGATTATTATGAAATAGAAAATGGAAATTTTGCCATAAATGTTGAAAAATATATTAGTTGATATTTATATGAATTCAAGAACATCTGAATGGTTCCAATCTTCTTGTTTCATTCGGGGCATTAATTTGGGTACTGGATTTTTTAAAACAATTATTTTTTTATTTTTTTTTTATTGAGAGATTATTCTGAAGATATAAATGAAACAAACAAATATTTTATCACATAACCTCGAACAATTTACAACACATGTTCTTTAACTCTGGTCCAAAAGCTAATAAGACATGTAAAAAACTGTTTTCAGATGATTTATTTGTAACAGTGTTGATATTTAAAAAAACAAAAACAATTGATATCAACTTCCAATTTCATCTTGTTATCTAAATCATGGAAATTAAAAATCATAAAACTGTTGAAATTATAAATATCGCTCAAAGAATCAAACCCAACACATTCCCGAAAGTTTTGGAGATATAAGTTTTAATGTGTTTATTTTTTTTAAATATTATCATGGTCTATATCTATATGAAAATATTATAGCTGGTTTATGACTTCTTAACCAAAAGTTTGTAAGCAATTGGAACTGGATTTTTTACCTGATCCCTTATATGATCTGTTACTATTCTAGAAAGAGATGAAACCCTAGGATATGGATCTGAGTCCAGAGCAAGAAGGCCATCCCACAATTTTTGATATACTGATCCAAACTGAACACCACCCATTGCTGAAATAAAAAAAAAATAAATAAAATAAAAAAACAAATACTATAAATGGTAAAAATTAACAATAAATCTAAAAAGTTAACAAAATAAATAACTTACCTAAGCTAGATATGGAAGATGAAGATGATACCCTCTTCATTTTATCCAAGTCAACAACATCAATGGTGCTATAGTTTGAAGCAGGAGAAACTGGTTTCATTCGATCCCGTGAAACATTTCTCTTTGCTGAATTGGAAGATGACATCATCTCTGAGAAAAAATGTTCTAATTGTGCCGAATTAATACATTATTTATTTAAAAATGATCAATAAGAAAAAACAAAAATAAGAAATAGCTGAGAAAAACTGGTTGTTGTTGCACACAAAATTATAGTTTCGGCATGACACCTTAATAACAAACCTGGTGAAGTGTGTGCATAAAAAAACTTACCGATCTCCAATAATTAACAGAACGCGTTCTAATAATATTAATAAATAGGAAGAGTTTCATAGAGTGTATTATTGAAAACATGATATTGGAGGAGTGGCTAGCACAGGGATACTTTGATGGAAATTCTATCCCATTCATCAGGTTTTGGACAAATGTTATTTAGGCAAAAAAATGTTTTACTTAAAGAATCTTTCCCTTTTTTTTAAATAGACCAAAAGCATTCACATTGCAAACAGGGTGAATGAGTAGGAATGACAGTAAATAATTGGATGTTTCAGCAAGAATACCGTACATCCTCTCTGGCTGTTACTTGACTATAGATCAACAAGCAGAAGAATTAATTAATACACAATGGGTAGATTAGCAGAGGATATCATTCAGTTTATAACAGAGCACAATACAGCACAAAACCAGCCTTTATAGGGAGATATTGTGCTTGAAAGGGAAAAAAATATATACAAATGAATTACTAACTATAGTTTTAACATAGAGGTCCTGTTGATGGAACAAAATAATCTGAAACGTTGAAAAAAATATTATGCCAAAAACCATAAGGTATTAGTAACATAGGAAGAATATTGCTCACAATATATCTAATTTAAAATATGTAATCTTAAAACATATAAAAACACATTGATCAAAATTAAACTTTATAATAAGTAAAAAGTTGTAACGAACCTGCTGGCATAACTACTTGGGCACCTTCCCTCATCTCCTGAAGTGCAACAGAAAGGAATTTGTTTTCAAAAGCTTTCACAACATATTGCAAGGCAACCACTAATTCCTGGAAAAAAGTTATCGTTCTTAAAATATAAAATAGCTAAATACTATTATATTTATAACCATTATGAAAATATTTGGGCGAATTATTTCTCCACACTTCAAGTTAGCTAAATACTAACAATAAATTAGCTCAATTCATCCAACAAATTAAAGAAGAAACTCCCTCCCACAGATTTACTGCACTCATTAAAAGTTATGAAAGACCCTGCAAATTGAATTTCGATATCTTTAAAATTGAGGGATATATACCATTTTACAATATTAACATCATGGCTATTTTTCTGGCACTTTTCAAACTCTGATAATATTTATTTATCTGTCATTATTATATTTGCAGGTCTAAATCTGATTAAAGAATAAACATAAATTGAACTAATAACAATATTGTGATGGAAATAATGTAATACCGCATCTGCATATTTGCTCTTGGAATCCCAGCGAATATAGAAATTTCTTTTAAACTATGCATTGAAATAGAAACAAGATAGACCCACCAAAACATTTATTTGAAGTGTTTAGCACTATATTCATTTCTACCCATTGAAAATCTTGAATTTATGAAAAATATTTCTTTTTGACTTTTTCACTTTTTTCCAAAATAAATTTTTCGACATGAAAATGGTTCGAACAAAGTTTTAGATAATTTAGTTATGCTTTGAATAGAATTAGTTTGACTTATCTAGGAATAATAATAACAAAGAAATTGCATTTTAAAAAAAATGTCTACTGCTGTTTCAAGGACAGCTCAGATTTTGGAGGGAAATTTCAGGAAATCTACGTTTTGACAACTTTAAAAGATTAAATGAAATTAAGCTAGACCAAAATTTTTCTATCACAAAGAGGAATTTTTCTGGAGTTATAACTAAGTAACTTGCAATAAGTATAAACAAGTACTAATTAAAATTATAGAGTTAACAGAACCTATGTTCGAATACCATACCTTGCGTACTAGTGGACTCATATCTTTAGAAACCGTATTAAGAAGAGTTATTCCAATATTTTGATCAATTTTATTGGCATGCTCACTTCTTTCTTGGACTGCATTAATAAATGTTCCAAGTGCATAAACTGCTCCAGCTCTCACCTAAAATAAAATTTAAAAAAATTATAATAAACGGTAGTACTACATTCTTTGTAATATTGATTGAAAGTTAGTGAAAGAACTTGGAAAATCCACTAAGCTTTTTTTTTTTTTTTTTGGTGGGGTGAGGAGGGGAATCTATAGCAGATTTTTGAAAATCTTACATATAACCAGTAATTCAGAGAACAAGGCATCACTCATGCAGATACCCTACTTAAAATGGACCCACTAGACTAAATCTACTGAACCACACTTAGATAATATAATGATTCATATTTCTTTAATATGTTCTCAACACTTGAATACACAATATATAATACTTGAGGTTAATATCACCTCAAACACAGTACATAAAAATGATACAAAAATCTTTAAAAGAAGTTTCACAGTTTCAGCAATGAAGTGTTGGCTTTTGTACACTGTCAGGAGAAAGAGCACTATTGTTTAGCTCAACCAATCCTTAGAGCTGATAAAAGTTGAAGTCTTGTTAACTTATTTATTTATTTCTTATTATTATTTTTTTTTCAAGTGTGATCTCATGCAGTTATCGATGTGGTTTCCATGGTAGTAAGTTGGCAGATAAGCTCACACTAAAGGAGGTTGAACAATGGGGCATCCAGGAAATTGAATGTCTTTCCATATAACTACAAAGGAAAACCATCCATGCTATGTTAGTGGAGTCCTTAAGATCAATGCTGCTGACAAGCAATGGGGCAAACAGCTAAGTGATGAAAAGCAAGAACCAGTGAACTTGCTGATAAAAGATGCTGTTAAATGGTTTTTCATTATTACTGGACATCACAACCAAAGAAAGCACAGATATGGATAGAATACATTTCGACTTCCACTTGCAGGGCACCAAATTTGAATTGGGTAAGATTGAGTTGTTAATTTATTACATAAAACTGCAATTATTATTAATAAAGCTGTAAATCTTTAATATATTTTATAGGTATTAAATATAAAGATGAGACAGGTATATTTACTCTAATAGAAGTTATATTATTAACTATTTACATTAGGTGTTATGTCTGAATAACACTTCATATATATATATATATATATATATATATATATATATATATATATATATATATAAAATCAGTAATTCGGAGAGCAACACGTTATCACTCATATCCTACTTACAATTAAATCTACTGAATCACACTTCAGGAAATTGAAAACCTATCGACAGAAAATTAAAGCTGCTTGAAATGTCCAAATATTCTTAGAAATATTAAACCTTAATTTTCTGCATAGCATAGTATGACACTTATTTTCCTACTTAAAGGATTCGACTTCTTAGCCTTCTTGGAAAAATTTTCTTCTTTTATTCGGTACCACTTATTTTCCTGTGCGTGCACGTTAAGTAGATATGTTGGAGTTTTTCTGATGAAAATCATGGATGACAGAAAAAACTCAATATTTGATTTTCCTTTCTAACCGTTGAAAATCGGACTATGGGAAATATGAACTTTTTGGTTGAGGTCTAGTATCTGCTCCCACAATATGACCAACATTAATGAGACACCCTGTTTATATATGTAAACAGTATATTAATAAATAAATAAATGAATATTGCTGATAAATCTTACTTCTGGGACAGGATCCTTAAGCAAAGCATATAACTTTTCATGAGCAGTGTCACGAACCCCTGTCCATCGAGCTTTTTCATAATTAGCCCAAAGGTTGGCAAGAGCTATTGCCAACCATTGCCTCAATAAAGGCGATGGATCATTAAGCTGTTCCAGGCAAATTGAGACTAGTGAACCTTTAAGAGCTGCCTCTTGACCTAAGGGGTGATCATCTACCATTCTGCTCAGAACAAATACTGCTAACATCCGCTCTTCACTCTGAAAAAAAAAAAGTAATAGGAACAAAAACCTAAAAAATCCAAAATAATTCCTAATATTAATTAATGATTTCAGTTCATAAGTAATAAAGGACAGGTTAGAAAGTAACAAATAACTGAAGGATTATGGCAAACTACTATCTTACCTATGGTGTTCTCGACTAAATAAATAACTACATCACAGTATAGGACCAAAATGATAGAATTATCTTTTTAATCTTACAAATGTGAAAAAAGCAACACATCCAATATTTAGAAGATATAGAATAGAAACACTTGTAGCAAAGAAGTAAAAAGAGCCAATTCAAGTTGAGATTAACTTAGATAAAAAAAAAAAAAATAATTTCGAAATATAATTTCAGATTTTTACATATCCTTACCAGCATTGATGTGTCTTGTAATACAGAGAGGAAATATTTATGACCGTTATCCCTCACTAAGTCTGTCTGGCAGGTCTTTAAAAAAATAAAATCAATATTTTAGTGAGCAACTTGGTAAGTGGAAATACAGAAAAAAATCATTATTTCTTATTAAACTTACACTGTCCACAGCCAAAATTTTTGCCCAGATGAACACAAGAAGGGGGCGTAATTCTTTCGCTGATGACTGAAGAAGTTTGAGAACATACGGAAAAATGCCAACAGATAGGGCTAAGTTCACAGCCCAGGGCCCAAGATCAAGAAACTTTCCAAGTAATTCTAGGGCCCGCAGTCTATGAACTTGACTAAGAAGTACCTAGAACATGATAAAATTAATACACTCAACAAAACAATATTTTTGTACTCATAGGTAGAAATAAGTAAATAATAATGGCTAACTGATGTCAGCTCACATTTTTCAGACGATACGTCAGCAAAATAAAAATATTTTTCACACGCCTGACTCCTCTACCAATGATAATTTTAACAGTGGACCATGCATACTTTATTTAATATTTTTGCAAGGTATCAAAATTCAAACTATATAAATATATTTTATAATAGGGCAAATTTAATAAAACAAAAAAAGATAAGTCATCAAAAAAAATTTACAATCCCCTCCCTCCCTCAAGATTATTATTAAAATGTACTTACTATACATGAAAAATTAGAATGACTTTATTTAATTTTTTTATTGTTGGAGAATGCTATATATCCGATTATAGCATTATAGAAATATATATTTATACCTGGAAATTTGAAAACAATACGGTTTCAAATAGCATAGAATTTTGAAGTGACTGACCTGCCTATCTAAAGGCTCAAAGGCAACTTTTTTAAAACATTTTTTTCTGTTTAAACATGTTGTAAATGTATAAAATAAAACATTTAGATACAATCAAGTGTAAGAATTGCAACAAAATGGCAGTATTAACATCAACTTATTAGTGTTACACACAAGATCATGTCCCTTAAAAGCTAAATCCTTTTTTGTTTCTCTTAATAAAATAAATTAGAGTAATGTAGGCCATAAGTTAATAATTGATTGATGATAAGAAATAGGATTATAATAGATTATCAAACCCAATTTTATTGATACATAAAAATTGTATGGATTGTAAAACAAATATAAAAATTTGCATACAAAAATAAAAGAATAAATGTTATGAGGGAAAAATAAAATGAAAAAATATAAACAGTAGGAACTGAATCCATAAATGAAGAACAGTCTTATTAGAACTAAAATATAATGACTTAATTCATTCATAATAATAAAAATGAATCAATTTAATTAAAGTATGTAGATTAATATTAAAGAAATTACATATTTATATAATTTTTTTTTAACTTACAGTTTTTACAGAGTAAAGCTTTTTGTATTTTCATTTTATTTTGTTGTAACAATATTTGTTTTTCAAACACACCTTTATATTGTATCTTTTTACTTCTTATTACTGATAAAGAGGGGCAATTTGAGTCGAATCATTAGTATCACAATAAATAGTTCATAATATTTTTGGTAAATGTTCATTGACCACCACTTGTGACATTTTATTCTTTATTACATACATACAGTCAACTATTCAAAAATCAACAGTAACTTTAAACATTAATAATAGTTTTTTAAGTGGTAGAAAAGTCACTAATCGAATGAAAATAAGGTTTATATAATTTTTATACAAAAACAATAACAACGAAAATTCTGACATACTTGAAGAACAATAGGAAGTTGTTCAGGTGGGTTCCTATGCTCTGAACCATGAGCTAACCAGACTGAAAAGGCTGTCAATTGTTCTTCAAAAAAAGGAGAGTGTTTAAATGTTTCACCACCCTTCTCTAAAACCTGAATAAAAAAAGTTAGGAAATACAAGTTGATAATATAATAAGCAATTACTTGAAACAAGGAATAATATAAACAAATAATTTGACAGTGCATATACCTCCGGCAGTTGAGCCAAACAGAGATCAAGAGCAAGATCCCAAGCATCCCACATGGCATGCTGGAAGGTAGGAGGAAGAGGTGGTGAAGAAAGAGGAGTACAGTCATATGACCTTAATATGCGCTCGGCTAAAAGAAAATTTCGGAAGAGAGATGCAACAAGAAGATCTTGTCGAAAAAGCTTCTGAAATAAATCTTAAAAAAAAAAAATAAAATAAATAAAATTATACATTATACATACATATCTATTGCATTTTAAATAATAATATTTAGGCAATATTAGAATTTATATCCCCTATCTTGCTCTGCATACATTATTATATTATGTTATCAACAACTTTGTCGAGGTTGTTCATGGTTAATATGAGATTCCTTACATACTCTAATTACATCTTAATCAGTATTGAACCCCATATTACTCCCATCTAGCAACTGACCCAAATCACTCACTAGTTGTATGTGTAAACTACTGGAAAAATACTGTTTAAAAGGCTCATATGGGTATTAGAGATAAACGACCTTCTATCAAAAGCGCAGAGTGGATTCAGAACAGAACATTCCACCATGGAATATCAAATAACTATGAAATACTGAACTCCTGTGCTGAGAAAAAAGGAATGTGTTGGCATTAACCTTGATATTAAGAAAGCTTATTACAAACTAAATACCTCTCTTTTCCAGCAACAGTGAAAGGAATGAGGAATTAGAGGCTGCCTTTTTATACTAATAAAAAACTTTCTATGTAATTGGACCTTCCAAGTAAAAATATACAATAAATTTTTCTTTGCATACTCACTATTTTTTTTAAAGGCAGTTCAGAATGTTTATATAATAAATATATAATGGTAAGGAAAGCCTAAGCCTATACATCAATAGTAAAAAATCTAAATAAAAGTGTTGTTGTTATTTGGGCACCATCGCACACAGGAATAAGAGGTAATGAAAAGGGAGATGAACCAACTAAAGAAGCAGCCTCTAGAGAAATAAGCTCAACATTCACAAAATCTTGTGATCTGCTTGTGCCTATCTAAAAAAACCAAGAAACATTCACATTTACCCAGCTTTGGGAAAGTACCGAAGGGTCAAATAAATTTAAAAAACAAAGCATATTCGTGGAAAAGTGACAATAGAAGAGGAGGAGTTGTAATTACTCAATCGAGAATATGCCACATGCAACTGACCCATAGCTATCTTATCGACAACACTTCTGAACTGTGAAAAATGCAATGTGAAACTGATCATCAGCCAAATTCTAGAAGACTGCCCGCTTTACCACAACCAGGCAGGAAATAATGAAAGAAATCTTAGGAAGATGCTAGCGATAACACCATAACAATTAGGAAAACAATAGAGTATCTAAAAAGATTTAATCTGCTTAAAAAAACTAAGCACAATTGAAACAAGGAAGAAAACAGATAGAAAATGGACACTAAAGACCGCAGTATTTGTGTCCATAAATAAAATAACCTAATCTAACATTTAGTTCACTTTGTAGATTTAGCCAGTAACACAAAGTCCAAGAATCATGGAGTTGAGGAATTATATTAAGCTGGCCACTAGACAGTAAAAAAATGTCAAATACAACAGGGTAGCCACTGATTTAGTAGGACTTATCTTCATCATTGATCGAAATAAATTTTAACCATTCCGGCCCAGTTTAAACTCATGAAACAAAGTTAAAGGAATATCACATGTTGACATCTATGTAAACAATGAATTATCTCTAAGTATTATTCAATTATTCAAACATTGTAGTTTGGAAGAGGAATTATAAGTGTTGATATTCATACAGATGAATAATGCAATAAATACTTAACAGTTTGTTATATAGAGGGGTATTGTAAAGAAAACTTAATATCCGACATTATTTTCCAGACAATTATTACTACACCACCACTGACTAACATATCCTATTCATAGTCCACATTCTATAATTCAGTCCCAGTTGAGAATGTAAAGTTTTTTCAAGGGTTTAAATTGTTAATTTATTACATTTTTTAGAACAAAATAAAACAGTTTTATGAAACGTTTTACTCCCTCAGGACAGTAAATAGGATTCACAATCTCCAAACAGATATTTATAAGTAATAAACGAATAAATATAAAGAAAAACCAAGGGGTTTCATTCACCAACTTATAATTTATAAAGCAATATCGGGTTTCGCAGAATTTCTTCAAATAAATAAGCTAAATCTTACGAATTCTGCTCTGAATTCCTTCACAGTAATCAAAAGGTTTTTAAATCATACCTCGAGGAAGAATATTCCAGGCGATAGTATCGGTGATGGCAGTGAAAATCCAATTTAATTCTCCTAACATCGTCCTTCTATCATTCAGCTGGCCAGGTATCCTGGGTTATAAAAAATAAAATTAGATAATTTTATATGAGTAAAAATAAAATATAATAAAATAAAATATCAAGTTATAAACTGACTTGTCAATATGTTCCAACGTTACATCAGGCATTAAGCGTGCACTGTTTTGCATATAAAACCTGAGAAAATAATAAAAACAAAATCAGTCAACAAATTATTAATCACTCAAAATTTGAGATAATGAGACATACCATTTAAGAGCAATTTTAATAGGAGTAGTTAAGCAGGCAGTAAATATATCAGCTGGAAGATCAGGATTCATTGGCAGTATCTGTTGAGGTGAGCATGCAGCCAACTGGATACAATTCCTGAAATTCGGAGGAGGTGTAGATAGCCTGTTTTGCTGAGACATTTGCTAAACAAAAAAAAAAAAAAATATATATATAGAAATATTTAAACAGAGCTGCTTATAGGAATATTTATGTTAGGTGATGAAAACAACAGAATTGTAAAAAATAGCTCAGGGGAAAGAATTTTTGGAGGAAATTGTATATTTGTGTCAGGTGATGCGATACTGTCCAAAAATTCTACCGCTTCAAAACTTTCAGAACATTCCTTAACCCTTAACCATTCCTTTGATTTTGATAAAACATCCATTCTTGCCACTGTTCCCAACCATGACAAACGACTCATTACAGAATGCATTTACATACAACTAGAACCCCTTCCTGTTAATCAAAAGACTGACAAACATAACTTGTCACTAGCTTATTCCCAAATATTAAATTTAATAAAGCATCCCTAGCTCATTTTTTAAACAACCATCTGATCATCTCTTCATAATTTTATTTTTATTTATTTATTATCAATTTTTTTTATTTATATATTTATTTAATTTTCGTACTCCCCTTTTTTATTTATTTATTTGTTTACCTACTAGATTACTGTTTATTTATCATTTCCTTCGACAGCTCCTTATTGTCATTCGTTATTACCTTATCATCATTCATCAGTTATCATCGTCATCCGTTATTACTTAAAATCTTTACCGCGTCACTATTTCTTACAATTTTATCAAATACTCATAAGTAATAACTCAAGTACTCTCAAGTAATGACTTTTGGCTATTTTTTAACAATCGAATCAGTAAACATAACTTAGCTTCTTGGAATTTTCCTAACGGACATTCTAGTTCTCATATTTTCCGTTCCACGCAATGAGCGTTTTTTTAAACTGGGAAACATCACTTCTGTAGGCAAAGCTTTCACGTCGTCACGTAAGTATTTTTTCTTATTGATAAGGGTCTTTTTTCATCGCCCATTTCTTTCTCCCCCTTTCCATACTCATATCTTTCTCCGTTACATATCCTGACATATAATTATTAGTTTAATATTACATTATTTTAAAATTTAAAATTATTATTTTTTATTCATACTGTTTCTCTTTTGTAATGACTATATTTTTTATATATTACCTATACTCTTAACTATGTTTTTAATATATTTACCGTCATATATCAACTCAAAATTGTTAATATTTAAAATTTTAATTGTTCACATATTTTTCCTTTATCATTTTTTTCATTTACTTAGTCTCTATTTATATATTCTCATTACAATATTATCATCTCAATTATGTCTACTTCCATACTTTATAACTATCATCTTAATTTTGTTTATTTCCATACTTTATAACTGTCATCTTATTTCCATACTTTATAATTGTCATCTTATTATCATTTTACATTTAATATTATTTATGTTCCCATAATTTATTACTGTCATATTATTATTATATACCTAACGCATTATTAAGTCTATAATTACATTGGTTGTTATCTTGTTTCTTTTAGCCCTGATGAAGGCCCACATTGTAGGCCGAAACGTCGGCACATAATTAAAATAACGCTTATTTTTAATTGTGTGTTTTTAATTTATGACCGCACCCCCAACCATCTTCCTCATCTAATTTCTCTACGGTCAACAAAACTCCATCATTATAAACATCATATTATTATACAAATCTATTATGCGAACAAAATCGCCTATGATTAACAGCTTAAATACTGTCCAAAATTTAACAATAAGAATATGCATGGGGGCTTTAAAAACCACAGCAACGAATGCTCTGATGATTACCATTAGCTGAAGCTGGAGAAATGCCATTATTAACCTTAAGAACATGGCTTACAAAGAAATATATTTTAAAGAGCTTATCTAATAAACATCACCCCATAAGAAATGCATTAGTGTTAAGAAAAATTTAACCTCCAGTTATAAATAAGGTTATATCTGAAATGCAGCCTATGCTACAAGCAGTATATACTCAAAAAGGTCCCCTGGACCTAAATACACTGATGCCCTGCAGAATGATACAATTTGAAAGAAATTTCAAACTAACTATGAGTCAAGGTGGTAAATAGTCATATGATCCAAATATATTAAAACAATTAACATTCAATACAATAGATAACCATCATACAATAGAGGATATATACTGATGACTCCAAATCCGACAATCAAACAGCATTAGCCATAGGAGATCCAGGTAAAGAACATACAATTTCATTTTCTATACCAACTAAATTTCGTATTTTCGGTGCTGAAGTGCTGTATTTGCAATCTTGAAAGCCATTGATTATTGTCAAAATACATACTCAAATACTAACATAGTTATTCTGACAGACTCTGCCTCCTCTTGTAAGCTACCAAAAACAATCCATAGCAGAAAAATTAGTTCATATTTAACATTTGAAATAATCAACTATATAGTATCCGACAACAACCACTAAAAATTTAAATGGATTCCAAGCCATGTAGGCTTATTTGTAAATGAGGTAGCTGACAGAGCTGCAGGTACTACACAAACAGTGAAAGAAAATGCCATGGTACCCATAATGGATCTCTTAAATCTTAAAGAAAGAAGGAAGATTATGGCAAGATAGGTATGACTGGGAGTCACAATCAAAAAGGAGAGACTACTATGATGTACAACCAACTGTAAGCCTTTTTCTATGGTTTAGTCAGAATCAGCAACTTAAACGACAAAATATAGTACAAATCATAAGACTATGGACTAACTATGGATGTACAAACATCTTGCGGTTATGAGAATAAAAAAAGATGGAAAATGTGAAGTCTGCAGACAACCAGAAGACCCGCGAGTCTATGCAAGAGAGAATGCGAATTTATTCCGGTTGAAGAGACTAGATTTTTAAAAAACTTGGACAGAGTGAAGCTCAAGAAGATAGACCAAAGAGGATTAGTTAACAATTCTTGTGGGTCATTCATTATAAAAATAAAAAATACTTATGTTACATTCAATCTCCTAGAAAAGAGAGATATTTGTCGTTTTCTTTTTTTTTTTTTTTGATCTTTTTAACTTTTCAAGTATTGGTACCATTACATTTTATCATGAACTTATACACAATATGATATGGTGTCACAAAAATTCAAGAATACTAGTTACATTTTTTCAATATTTTAAGTTTTAATTGTTTAAAAACTTTGGGATTTTTCTAAATAAAATGAGCTGTTTAACTTGAAAATCAGTTTAGCTAATAGGGCAAAAAATCAGACTAAAAGAACAAGATAAACAGAATACCCTCCAGGTAGCTATGCTATACTGCAGCTGAAACAATTGTGGTTATAAAATATACTTTCATTAATTCTTATGAAAAAAAAAAAAAAAAAAAAAAAAAATTGAAAAAAAATCTGGAAATTGAAAAAGAAGATCCATTTAAATAAACAAAAGTCAAAATATTTATAAATTAAAATTATCAATATCAAGCATATAAGAACAAATTTTGAATAACAGAAATTTGTACAAAAGTAATTGTAATAAAAGAACATAAACACCATAAAATTCACCTCATAATCCTTTTCATGTTGATCAGCAAACTGTTTAAAACAGTCAACAATCATACCAGCATTAGAGCAATCGTATACGTATATTGATGGAGCCCCCATCCATGTTTGGAGATCATATATAGAAAGTGGAATGTACTGTGTATACATCTGAAAATGAAAACAAATAAATAATAAATAAATATAAATTTTTAAAAATTATACTGTAGTTTCAAAATAATTTCATATAGCTTATATTTATGCAAATGGAGGATTATTTTGGAATATAGAACTAAAGCAATACATAACACTAGAAAATAGCGTTTTTCTCTTTGAAAAGCATTCTTATATTGATTTTTTTTTTTTAAACTGAATTACTCAAATTCTGTACTGGCTAAAAAAATGTTTTCTAAAGATTATACCAGGTTAAAATATATCGATGAATATTTTAAATAAAACGAAGAGAAAAAGTATTACTTGTACATAATTTGAAAAGAATGCAGTTTATGGTACATTTAGTAAAAGGGAGGAGGGGATTTCAAGATCAAATATTTTTTAAAAAATTAACAAAAAACATTGTAAAACGAACCACAAGAGCTTCTGCACTAATGCCTGTAAAAATTAATTATAGTTATGGTATCCTTTAACCTAAATTAATATTGTTGAAAATCCAAAATATCACAATTAACTATGTCATCAGGTATTTTTGTTATATAACTATTTGAAAATAATATGCCATTGCACAATAATGAATTTGAAGTTATATATGCAGAAATGATTAACTTCCAAAGAATAAAGAAACCATTTTAGGACAGGACCATTATTCAGATATATAACAATAGAGTAATACTTTATTTCAACAAACAATATAACTTAAAACCAAATATAACATTAGAGTGTTGATGACAGGGGAGACAGTATGATAACCTGTTATTTATGTGATACAGTATTATTTGAGGGAAATGTTGACAAAGATAAAGAATAATACTGACATTTCCTCAATCCTTTTCATGAATCTTTAACACTACTAGTAGTTTAAAGTTTGCTATATACATATATACTATATACATACATATTAACATTAATATTGACATTAAGAGAAAACAAATTCATGAGTTGTGTGGTTCTATAAAACACTAATACCATCATTTAGGATAATTAATATTTCTAACCCTGTTAAAGACCCAAATTTCTCCGTTATTGGTGGGCTTAGGAACACCATGACCATTGTAATGAAATAACACTCTTTCTTCTTTAGCATTCCTTCTAAGAGATGTACAAAGCTTTTTTACTTCTTCTACTGTAGGGTCTAGGCTTTGCTTATAACGGGCCCTAGGCTGCCATCTTTCATACTGCTTTTGGAGATTATTACCAATAGCTTCAAGAGCCTTTTGTGGGCTCATAGATAAGGGATCTGAAAAAAATAATTTGGTTGTTTAGAAATACTATAAATAAAAAGTTACGTTAAAAGGTTTTAAAATAACCAATGTTAAGACTTGATTATTTAAAAAAGATAAATATATACTGGTACAGTAGTAACATAAGAAATTATTTAACACAATAAGCTATTTTAAATACAAAATGGGAAATTTATTGTAAACAATAAAATTAACTGATAAACTATTTTGAGTGAGAGAAGTTAGTTCAGGGTGCAGTCAAAAGAACACACAATTAAGAAAAACTAAATAGACTCGTGCCGATGTTTCGACCTAAATTATAGGCCTTCCGCTTAGTTAACGCTGAACTAACTGCACCCTGAACTAACTTCCCTCACACACACAGTCACCATTCTGAAAAAAATAAAAATAAAATAAAGTATTTTGAACAGGAGAAAGGGAAGCCATTAAAGAATATACATTATGTTTATTATAATATGTACTAACATTTGCTTTTATTAAGCATAATAAATTACACCTTATTTGAGAGTATTTTCCATACATCATTCAATGACATCTCTCTTTCCTTCTATCAACCAATCATAGTTTGTGTAAGACATTAACATACAGCACACATTTTAACTAAATGAAAAGCAAAAAAAAAAATTTTTTTTAAATTAACAAATTAATCTATAATTAATTTTAACAAAAGTATATGACCAAGGGCCCCCTAGTGTACCTGTTGTGTCTTTGAAGAAGAAGACATGGCATGAAACATCAATCAAAAAAACTGTGCTAATGAACACGTAATATAAATATAAAATAATTCATATTAGAAGAATTGTGATAAGAAATGGAATGAATGTTTAGGTACTATTGGATGGGAGCATATATAAACAAAATTTTGGAAACTATAAGAAATACTTAAAATATATCGTTTAAAGTAATTAGTTAAAATATAATCATTATTATTATATTGACCTATCCAACATTCAACTCTGGCACATGGTTGAGTTTTAACAATGTCCGGTGGGTCTACCCCAACATTAAGGCATATGACAAGGGCGACGCTCACAGTTTTCATCTGCAAAATAATGAAATATAATGTAATATTACTTTCCCATCATTTTATGAATATTAGCAGTATAAGAATACTAAGTGTATAACAAAATACATTCATCAACAGAACAAAGTTAGGAAAAAAACAAATATTAAGTACAGTAGTATTGAGAAATGCATGTTTTACCCTCTCCTTCATTCTCCATGTCTGAGTTAATTTATTGCCACCTTCAATGTTTTCTAAATGCCTTTTCTTGTTAAATGCTAAAGGAATATTCCAATCTGAAACCTGCTCAGTTGCTTCTTCATCTTCCTCTTTTGAGAGAGATAATTCTGACATTTTGTTTCCGACATTTTTGGCAATATTGGAAAACATTTTATGTGCTACAAAATCACAAAGGACATTTTAAACACATACAAATAAGAGTAAAATAAATTGATTCAAAATTGAACAATGAACGACAGCCATGTTTCTGATCACGGTCACTATTAAAACTATCTATTTTGGCCTACAACAGCATAATTATTTTTGGTGTAAAATGCAATGAAAATGGGAGGTATGCCGGCTTCGCAACATATCATAACGAGCATAAGACGGGCTATCTGATAAAATTAATCTTCCAGAAGAATTAAATAACACGAGCATTGATTATAGACAGTTTTCAGGAGAACAGGTTATGTTATGCAAGTTCGGGAACTTTGAATGGGTCCAAGAATACGCAAGTGTGTGCATGAAGAAAATACTATTAAATTTGTACCATGGCCAGTGTTACACCTCCACTTTTAAATAATTTTCGAACTACATTTAATTATCCTAGAAAAAATTTACTTCAGTGGTTCCCCGGACATATGGGCAAAGGGCTAAAACAGATGAATAAAATGTTGAAATCAGTAGATTGTATAGTCGAAGTTCATGATGCTCGTATACCATTTTCTGGTAGAAACAAGCACTTCAGAGAGATTCTTGGAAGTTTAAAACCACATATTCTAGTATTGAACAAAATCGACTTGGCAGATTTATCATTTAAGGATAAAATCTTAAATGCCCTTGTGAAAGAAGGTACACACAATGTATTGTTTACCAATTGTAAAAGTAATGATTTTTCTAGTTTAAAGAAGATTGTTCCAATGGCAACAGATCTGATATTGAATTCAGAAAGATACCACAGGTCAGAAAATCAAGAATATGCTATAATGATTACAGGAGTTCCCAATGTTGGCAAATCATCAATAATTAATGGTTTGAGACACACATATTTAAGAAGATCTAAAGCTGCACCTGTTGGAGCATTAGCTGGAGTTACAAGAAGTGTCACTTCAAAAATAAAAGTCAGTGAAATCCCTCTCATATATGTGATGGATACACCAGGGATATTAGAACCATCAGTTTCTGACATGGATGCAGCATTAAAACTGGCTTTATGTTCCTCAATGCAAGACCATTTGGTAGGTAGAGAAATTATTGCGGATTATCTATTATATTGGCTAAATAAGCATAATAATTTTTCATATGTGGAATATATGGGAGTGAAAAAGCCCACAGATAGTATTGCAGAACTGTTATTATTGTGTGCGGTCAACTTAAATAGAAATATTAAACTGAGAAATACTGAAGGTGGTGGTTATATGATACGCCCTGATACAGAATTCGCTGCAAATCATTTTATTAAAGGATTTAGGACAGGTTTATTTGGTGAAATAATGCTAGATGAAGATTTAATTAATTAAATATTTATTTATTGTATATTATAAAATGTTATAGTAAAGAAACTCAGTTGTTTTTGAACAATTCCCAGCCAAGCCAGGCCCATAGTTCAAAAAACAGTTTAACTGGTAAAACAACAAGGACCAGTAAGTAATAATATTCCACATTTGTTAGTTTTTCATCGATATGACTTGTTTCAGTATTCATGTCATGCTCAGGCATATTATTTGTTTACACCTGTAATGTAAAATAATAATAATTATTATAAAATTCAATAGTTAAAGAACTGTAATAAGGTATTTCATTAATTCTTTATATTGATAGATTTTGTTGTACCTATTAAACTATTAGTGCTTAGTATTGAAACTCATTTGTTATTAAGGCATTCTAGTGACATTTGAAGAACATTTATATAAACATCTAGCTGAATGTATTATCATATACAATTTTAAAGATTTTAGCTTAACCTTACAGTACTTGAAACCTTCCCTAATCCACCAAAGAGCTAATTTTGAACATAAACACAAATGTTAAAGGTGTCTCTGGGCTGTTTAAATTAATTTTTTCGTAGGAAAAATTTTTAATTTTTGTACATCAGATAATTATGCATGAAGAAAGATCATTATTGAATTTTCCTTATGGATGACTGTCTACCTTGTTAGCTGTTTTTTTCAAAAGATGTGTTCACTTGTCCTTTGTTTTTTCTAGAGATAAGGTTTGATCAGAGCCATATTTTGGAATACAAACAGAATTGTATGTTAGAATAGAAAGACCATACTATGCATGCTCTTTCATATCTCTATGGATAGAGAGGTATAATGGAAAGACTTTGGAAAAGAAGAAATTTTTTTTTTTTAAGACTGCTAAAGACTAAAGAGACTGCTTATAATTTTCCCATTCTTACTAATGAAAGGCATCCTACGTTACTAGGTTGACCAAGATTCCAATACATTTCCTTTTCGTTTTAGTTACTGTATCAGTTTCCATCAAAAATGAAGTACATGATTGTTTTCTCTTTTGAGGTATATGCAGTGTTAACCAATATTCAAGAAGATCTCGTCTGAATCAATGAATCTGCAAACCTAAGTGGGTTGAATATTAAATATATCTTTTTTCAGTCAAATTCATAATTTTTTTAATCGAATTAATAATTTTTTCAATCAAATTCATAAGTTTTTCAGTCTATTCATAATTTTATTATGTCAAATTCATAATTTTTTCAATAAAATTCGTAATTTTGTCTGTCAATTTCATAATTTTTTCTGTCATATTCATACTTTTTTCAATCAAATTCATAATTTTTTCAATCAAATTTATTGACCCCATTTTATATAGTTAGTTTTATGAGGATTTTACGTATAAAAAATAAATCTTGTTATTGTTTATTCATTTAACGTTACTTTATGTTACTGCGGCTAATCCGACGGTGCTATAGCGGGATCCATAAATTTTGCCTATGCAGGTTTAATGAGGATAAAGATCTTTAAATATTTTTCTGATATCGCAGGCTTTGGGAGCCATTTTACTCTCCTCCTGAAAGGTCACCTGTTTAGCTGGGGCTAGCATAACAGCCTTCCATGCTAAAGGTCGTGGATTCTAACCCGGCAGACGGCCCTTGGATATTTATTTTATTTTTTTAACCAAATTTATAAGGAATAATTATAAGTCTATCAAAGGTCACCTGCAATGTAGCGATAGCATGAGAGCCATTTAACTGTGGGTTCAAACCCGGCAGATGTCTCTTTGTATTTCTCTTATATTTTCACCAAATGAATACTTTTTTACATCGCTTTTGAAGAGCGATATAACGAAGGACATTTTACTTTCTTAAATAAATTCTAGGACCATCTGCTGGGTTAAAACCCGCGACCTTTGGCATAGAAGGCTGTTATGATACCCACTGCAAATCAGGTGACCTTAGATAGATTTATATAATGATTCCTTATTAATTTGGACGAAAAAATAAAAGAAATATCCAAGAGCCACTGACGGGTTTGAACCCGCGACTTTTGGCATAGAAAGCTATTATACTGCCCTCTGCAAATCAGGTGACCTTTGATAGATTTATTTTATAATTCCTTATTAATTTGGTTAAAAATATAAAGGAAATATCCAAGGGTCATCTGCTTCTGAGGTCACGGATTCAAACCCTGCAGATGGCCCTAGGATTATTTTGAGGAAGTAAAAAATATTCGGTGATGATGTGCTTTTAGGGAAGACTTAAAATGGCTCCTGAAGCCAACAATATCAGGAAAATCTTTGAAGATCCTTATCCTAATTAAACCTTTAGGGGCACAATTTAGGACTCCCGCTACCGGGACCATAAAGTAACGTTAAATGAAAAAACAATAACAAGATTTAATAAAAAAGATTTATTTTTTCATATAAAAACCTCATAATACTAACAAAATAAAAAGGGGTCAAGAAATTATGGAATTGATTGAAACAAATATGAATTTGATTGAAAAAATAATGAATTTGATTGAAAAAATTATGAATTTGACTGAAAAAAATTATGAATTTGATTGAAAAAATTATGAATTTGACTGAAAAATTATGAAATTGATTGAATCTTTCTAACACTGTTTTATCGTCCATTTTTCTTGAGCGTGTCGTTCTGTTACACTCTTCCTCTTTAAATTTCACCTACCCGTTCCATATCTATATTTGGAATTCTCTTTTTACATTTTCTATTCTCGCTCCAATCAGACGCTTCCTGTTCATAGGTTCATGGTGCCAGACGTCTATTTCATTTTGTTAATATTAATATGTATTTCCAATCTGAATTCTCAAATGCAAAGATAAAATTATTAAATAATAAGATAGATTTATTCATATCCGATGAACCGAGTAAAATAATGAAGTGGTGGAGCCAGGGATGTTTAAGGAGGGGAGGACAATAGGTTTATCGGGACAAAATTTTGTTTTGGAGAATATGGAAGGAAACATCGAGTAGGAACACGAAGCCAAGCTGATATAAATGTCTTACAACGTTTCTAAAACTTATTTGCAGTGTCTCCTCAATTTCTCGTACCTGTAGTAAGCGTTTAAAGTTTTGATATTAGTCGAATCAACCAAAGTGGGCAGACTGCTGCGTGGTGCTTCTTCGAGACTCATGTCTCCTGAACAAAACATGGCAAATATTTTCTGTTAAGGCATCGTCCGTCAACACATACCTCACAAATATTTCAGTGGTCCTCCGAAGCTCGCTTACCTCTTTTGAATAAAATAAGAAAAATATATCGAAAATGTACTTTATCATTTGACATATTCACCACGCTGCAGCACAAATACAACTAATATAAATGAAACTAAGAAAGAAAAACGTTAAAGAAGCCCAGAAACTACTGAAGCGGAAACTACAGAAAGCACAGAAACTACTGTCATTTCAATGAGATAAAAAGGCTAATGTTTAAAACTTTTTTTTAAGGACGATAATGAATTGAAAATGTTCATATGAAAAATATTTTAAAATAAATGGTTATTTTTGAAGGCTTATGGTCAGGATAAAACCCAATGAAGGATTTAGAATAGAAAAATGAACTTTATTCTGGGACATAGTCCCTTAAGAATAACATTGATGTTACAAATAAATATAGCTCTTCTGGCTAGAATACATTAAATAGATTGAACTTATTTACAAACTTAATTATTTACATAAACAAAGTAGATTAAAAAAAAAAAAAAAAAATATATATATATATATATATATATATATATATATATGTTTGTATGTGTGTATATATATATATATATATATATATATATATATATATATATACATACACACATACAAACATATACACACACACACATACATACATACAAAAATCACAAAGTAATAATAATGATGATAAGTAAAATAGAATGAGAAAATAAAAACCACTAATTTTGAAAATAAAAAACAAAAGCAAAGTAAAATAGACATTTAGTTATTATAATTATTAAATCATATCATCAATTATCAGATTTAAGATCAACAAGCGTCTGTGAGGGATGACAGATGCTGGAAAAGGAGATATTTAAATGTGGATAAGGAAGGAGCACGACGTATATAGGAAGGAATGGAATTCCAGAATGCAGTGGAACGGGCAAGAAAGGATCGATCATAGGTTTTAGTTCTGTGGGATGGGATATAAAGGTCGGAGTGGCGCGATCTTGTACCAAGCAAGTGGACAGAGGATTTAAATTTAAGGAGACTGTAAATATAGGAAGGATGCTGGGATTTGTGAAAAATGACCCAAGGAAGTACTGTCTGCGTATGGAGGGGAAGAGCCACTTCAACTCGGCGTAGAGGTGAGTCACGTGAGACCGTCTCGAGGTACCAAAAACAAATCTTAAACAGCAGTTCATGATACGTTTCAATCTGTTTTCAAGTACCATACAGAGGCCCCCGTATGCCGCACAGCCATTGTCGAAGTGGGGGAAGATAAGTGAGGAGACAAGGATTTTACGCGTAGATTCGGGAAGAAGGTGACTGGAGCGATGGAAAAACTTTAGGGTGCTTATGGCTTTACGAGAAATTTGGGCAATATGGGGTTTCCAGGATAGGGATTGGTCAATAATAATTCCTAGGTTTTTGACAGAGGGACTGAAAGCAATGGGATGATCATTTAGGAATAAGGTTGGAAAGGTGGAGTTGGATCTCAGGAAGGGGTTGGAACCAATCATAATAGCCTGTGTTTTCATAGCGTTTAAGCTTAGCTTATTCAGGTTTGCCCAGGCACAGATTCTATCTAGATCTGCCTGAATAGCGGCAAACGCAGATGATAATTCGGAAGGAGGGAAGGAGAAATAAATTTGGAAATCATCAGCATAGAGGTGGTGGGAGCAATGGACTATTGAATTAGGAAGATCATTGATGTAGCAATTGAATAGGAGAGAGGAGATGCTGGCGCCCTGGGCCACACCTGCCGAAAGGGCGAGGAAGGATGATAAAGGATGATTAGAAATGTAAACGGGTTGGGTTCGACCGGAAAGGAATGATTGGAACCAGCGGATAGTGCTGTTGGAAAAGGATAGTGCATTTAATTTGGTAAAAAGAATAGAGTGGTCAATGGAGTAGAAAGCTTTCGAGAAGTTGAGAAGTATTAAAACAGTTAGTTTCTTTTCGTCCATAGCAGTATGTATGTCATTAGTGATTTTGGCAAGGACAGATTGTGTGGAAAAGCCTGAACGGAAACCAGATTGGAAGGGATCGAGTAGCTTGGACTTATCAAGGAATTCGGATATCTGGGTCTGGATTATTCTTACGGAATTATTGATAGGTTTATGTATATTTATTCATAAAATCAAAAGTAGGAGAAAAATAGCGCTTGCATCAAAATTTGAACAAAGTCTAATAAGCTGCAATGTGTAATTATACATAAAGGTAATTATAAGTAGTAATAATTTGTCATTTATCGCCCTAAAACTACTCTTCTTCCTACCCGAATACCTTTGACTCTGTTTTTTTTAATTTTTTTGTAAATTAATATTCGTAAAATTACTTTTGACGTAATTTTTGGTTAGAGCTATTGTAAACCGTCCTTCTAAAATATAAAAATTGGTAGTTACTGTTAGAACAGAAAAATAAGTAAATAATTACCGTATCTCACAATAGGACGGGCCATTATGACACACCTTGTATTTATACATCTGTCTTTAGTTTATTTGCCCGTGTACTATTTTTTTTCCTTGTCAATTATTATACGATGCCCTTATGTAACTATTTTATATCCTTTTTTTAAACAAAAATAGTAATAATAAATTATTCACCATATTTTCTGCTATTAATTTCTCAACTCACTTGTATGCTATGACCAAAGATGGAAGCAAATGGGAGATAAGCAAAGGGAATTCGGCACAAAGCTGAGAAGGAAGCTGTTTCAGCAATGATATTAGCATAAAGCAGTGAAGATCACGTACGTTTTTTTTTCCTTTCATGTTCTGATATGCTATTCGTTTTCTTTCTAAGAGGACTGATTAAAAGTAGTCATGCTTATGCCATTTCAAATTGGAACTCACTGATCCCATTTACAAATGTCTACGCTTGTGTGGTTTGACCTTTGAAAAAAAAAAAAAAAATGGAACCTTAATTAATTCAAGAAGTAAAGGAGAAAAGTCATTAATTCATGAGTGACTGCTTAGCCTCAACGTCGCTTGTTGCGAACACAACATATTAAAACAATCTTTTAAAAGAAAAATAGAAATACAAATGAAAATAAAAGAGGGAGAGGGAGAGGACTACACAATATTTTAATTTAATAAAACCAAGATATTTTAATATTAAATATTTTCGGGAGAAATCAATAACAAAAATATGACATTGATTTGTATCGTTTTAATTTCATTACGATTGCCTACTAACATATACCATTAAAACCCTTCACGGATTTCATGTTCAGAACGTAGTAAGGAACCGAATCGTTTACAGACCAACACTTGAGCTTGAGCAGAAGTTGGTTAGGCCTAAATAACCAAATTTATAAAGGTTCTGTAATATAAAATTTTAACATATTTATAGGAGAGAGAGGAAGGCCTTTGTTCGCAGTGTTGTGTGATACATTGGGTTACTGTATCATAAACATCACACTAATTAATCTAAAATTAGACATAGATAAAGAACATTTTTTTCCCTTTGCATTTCCATCTAGGCACAATCTGATAATCATAATCCTAAATTTAAAATGTTTGATTAATTACTTGTTTCTTGGTTTCATTTTCTCTTAACCGAGAGTGTCTCATATAGAACTAGCAGCAGTATTACTCATTATTGTATTACCATTTCATATACCTAGCATGTTGCCTATTTACTTAAAGTTGAAATATCAAAATGTTGTAAAAAAAATAAAATAATAATAATAAAATAAAACGATGATATAAAACGCTGCGAATTATTACACAATGACTTATTATTTCCAAATAACTTTATTAGAGTATAACTGTTTATATAGCGGTTTATAGGCAATTAACTAATATTAAAAACAATATATAATTCAAAGGAAAATGGTATATCACTACTGCTAATTTCAAAACGCTATATCTTTGTTATTTTTTTACCAGTTTCAATGATTCTTTTTTCATTTTGTAGGAATATATACATATACGTTTTGTTTGTTTGTCGAGCTTTAGTGATCCTAAAACTTTCTACATATGTTTCCATATCTTCAAAGATAACTGAGTTATGGGCGTATTTATCGGTAAAATTTCATTTTTTTTTTCTCTACCTTCACAAATAACTGAGTTATGGGCGTATTAATTGGTACAATTTTATTTTTTAAAATTTATTTATTTTATTTTATTTTTTGTTATCGTGCTTTACTTATAATCAAACTCTATTCATATTTTTCTCTAACTTTAAAAATAACGGAGTTATGGACGTATTTATCTGTAAGTTAAATTTTTTTCTAATTATTCACTGTTGTTTGGTTAAAAAACACTAGTAAATTTTTTCCCTATCTTAAAAAATAATTGAGTTATTGAATCAAATCACATTTAATCTACCGCCATTTTAAAAATAACTAGCTGATATCAACGTCTAGGAGTTACGATCATCGTTGCCTGCCCTAGTATTTTTGTAGCGAATATATAAAAAAAAAAAATTAGTGCAGTAGTTCCGGAGATATGCCGCGGACGGCGGACAAACAGATTTTTTTATTCCTCATGTTGATTATACGTATCTTGGAACGAAAGCTCTCTAATTTTAAGAGTTAAAGTCATTTTTTTTTTCTTTTTGGTCGATTACAAACGTTCATTATTGAAAATAATAAAACAAAAGAGAGCAATAGAAACATCGTTATTTTAAAACAATCTGCTCCTTCGATGGGTCACCTCAGTAGGATCTGCCAGACTTCCTCGGTCTTGTGTTGTTATCTTTCAATTTCTTCCCCTCGACAGCTTCTGGTCATCCACTTCTTCACAATCTACAGAACGCAGACGAAGTCTACCAACGTTTCTTCTTCCAGATATTTTATATTTGAAAAATGGTTTAGGGGCATTATTATTATTCAAACATGTAGAGCATGTTGCATTCCTCATCTTAAACGTCCAATCTTTATTAATATACGGTATGATCGTCCTTCGTTAGGATAAAGAATCGTAACAGTCAGGTCGTAAATTTTCCTCGCTCTCCATACCCCGATTTTACTTACTGGTCTGATAATCCTACAAATATATCTTTTTGACTACAGTAGAGATTATTATAGCACTTTCATCAGAGTTCAAAGAATATGTTAGGATGGGCCTGATTAGGCCTCATATTTATCTATCTCGGTGAATCTATTGGCTGCCATGACCCGTCGCACAATGGTTCCAAACGCTCTTTTTTAGGACGAAAGTCTGCAATGGTCGTTCTATTTACGATATATCATCCATTTTACCGTCATTTTGTTTCTTAGAGAATTAACTTTCAATGGTATGATTGGCATATTTTTACAATTATAAATGTGTTTGTGTAGGGTATTTTCGTTATTTATTTTCCTTGAATTTAATATATCAAATATGCCTATGTAATGCATACAATAATAAATTAGCATTTCAGATTATATTGAATGCAAATGAAAAATAAAGAAAGAGAAATTCTGGTCCGAAACGCAAAACAAGGTCGCGTACTGAAAATGGCATTAAAGACCAGAGATGTCTCCCAGTTACAAACCCATCTTCAGAAACACTTTTCTTAGTTACGAAAATGAAGCTTGAACCGATATATGGTTAAATTCAATTAAAACTTTAAAATAATTATAGGTACTTTTTTCAATAAATTTCTAGGAACTATAAACATTTTTTGAAAGCTGGAAATGATAGACACTTCTGCATCCCTGGCTCTGCACTCCAGTTTCAGTTATCGACATTTTATTGTGTTTTGGAACATAATTTCTCTTTCTTTATTCTGTATATACATTTATTTTATATATATATATATATATATATATATATATATATATATATATATATATATATATATAAGTTAAGGTCTGATAAGGTTGAGTATCAGCCTTAATTCCAACTCACTGGATGTAAACACCTTGAATGTATATATAGAGGATTACATGTATCAATAAATCAGTGTTTAACTAGCCATCAAGTGAGTTATTATTGTGCCCCTTTTTCTTCTTTTTTTTAAGTTTTATATTGGCCAGCTCATAAGTGGTGCCGAAACCCGGGACCTTAAGACAGTATATTTTTTTTTCTTTCTATTATTATTTTCCGCCTCTGGAAATCTTCAGCCTTATTGTTATTTAATTTTTTTTTTCTCTTCTCTTTGCTCTCTTTCTCTCTCTCCGTTAAAATTGGTATAAATAGTGATCATGGCGGAAAATGTTGTGTTAAGACCGGCAGTACTGAACGTACCACCAACCGAACCAGCACCGGCGGCGGCAAATGTACTTCCGCCACTTCCGGAAGTTTCGTTGGCGCAGGCGCACAGAACGACATTAGAATGGATAAAAGTCCAAACCGCCACGGCCCAGGAGCTGAGAAAAGCCATATCCGACCTCGACAGATTCACCGGGGAGATTGGTGAGCTGAATCATTTTTTAAAAGGGGGCGATCGTCTGATGGCCAGAATCATCTCTAAAATGTCTGAGAACTTGTTAGATGGGGAGGATGCTGCAGCATTGAAGGCTGCGGTGGTCTGCAGGGTCAGGAGGAACATCCTGAATCATATCCAGGGGGATGAAGAGACACCCTGGGATATCGTCAAGGAACGATTGAAGAAGGCGTATGGAGGGGGAAGATGGGCCCCTGAAGAAGATGCGTTCCACATGCTTAGAGAGTCAAAAAAGCCGCGTCAGTCTAATGGCCAGTATGCGGGAGAACTGCTTACGAAGTTCAACCGCATAACCGAAAAAATGAGAGAGACTGCTAGTGTCGAGGAGGTCCACTTCAGAATGGATTTCCTGGCGATAATGTTGAAGGTGCAGCTGGCGAAAGAAACAGGCAAACGGGAAGGGTTCCCGAGAGAGCGCTCGTTCATCGACTGTGCGCAGGAAATGATGGACGCCAGTGCCAGAGAGGAGGAATCCCGAATGGAGATAGAGGAGTCAGGATGGACGAGAGTTGCGTACAACCAACCAAGGAGCGCTCAGCCATGGAGAAGAAGAGAAAAGGAGTACCGGGAAGCTAGGAGAGACCGTCCCCAGCAAGGAGAGCGCCGGTCAGGTCAGGCGAGACAACGAAACAATGGACGGCGGGAGGATCGTAAGTGCCATGGGTGTGGCAAGATAGGACACCTAGTAGCCCAGTGTCCGCGCACTCGATGCTTTGAATGCGGAACGGAGGGACACCTGGCGAGACACTGTCCCCACTTGTACCGGCGTCGGGATACACACCAGCCAGAACCGATGGAGATCAATGCGCAGGACGTTCGTCCAAGATGGTTTATAAGAAGGTCAGTCGGATCAGCGAGTGGATCGTCTAGAGGATCCGAGACGGCAGACACAGAGACGGATACAGATGTCCCTGTTCGAGGAGGCGGTCAGCGAAGCAGGAAGAGCGCGTGGAGGCGACAGAAAGCGTCGGCGCAGTCTGCCCGGGAAGAACTTTGAGGAGCGTACCAGCAGAGTGGCAGCCGCACGTTGGTGAGTTATCATGCGAGAGGCGGGAGCGGCGGTCTGCCTATTATCAACGTGGAGGGAGTCGCATGCCTGGTGGACACTGGGAGCTCGTGCACCATCGCCTGTAGAGAGGCGTTAGACAAGTGGAGCGACGGGGAGAGTGCACTCCAGGTTCAGGTATGCCAATGTCAATTAATCACCCTAGGGGGGCCCTGCAGTGTAGAGGGAGAAACCGAGATGGGTTTGCATACCTGGGGGGAACAAAGTGGCGGGTTATCAGTCCACGTAGTCACTAGGATGCCGCGGGATTATCGAGTCATTATAGGGAACGACTTGCTAGGCGTGGTGGGTGCGCGGATCCGTAATCGGGGTGGTCAGTGGGACATTAAAATTGGGGGAAAACAATACGCCTGTACCCGCACAGCGGGAGATGGTAAAACGCGCATAGGGGCGGTTAATCAGATGGAGGATTGGAGGGCGTCGGTTCTAGAGGAATTTGACGACATCTTTTTTAAGGAGGGAGATGTTCTTGGCACAACTGGGAGGACGGTGCATGAAATTGCATGAAAGCAAGAGCGCGTCACTTACGTTAAAGAACGGAGGTACCCGCAGGCTCTACGCAGGCATATTCGGGAGGAGCTAGAGGAGTTACGAAGGCAGGGTATTATAGTGGACAGCACTTCGCCATATAATAGTCCGTTGTGGGCCGTGAAGAAAAAGTGTGCGCCGGGGGACACGAGGGAGAAATATCGCGTGGTCATAGACTACCGGAAGCTTAACGAGAACACGGTCGATGAAAAATATCCCATACCGCGCTTCGAGGACATTTTGGATCGGTTGGGGGGTGCGAACATTTTTAGTACCTTAGACTTAAAGGCGGGGTATCATCAGATACAAATGCACCCGCGTGACCAGCATAAGACCGCGTTTACCTTTGAACGGGGCCATTATGAGTTTACGCGGATGCCGTTCGGCCTTAAGAATGCCCCTATCACGTTTCAGCGACTTATGGACGAATTCTTGAGGGGTCTGGACGAGTCCGTGTGTCAGGTGTACATGGATGACCTTTTGGTCTTCAGTAGGTCCGACCGGGATCACGTTGAGCACCTGAGGGCCGTCTTTCGTCGCATGCGGGAATTCGGTCTACGCCTTTCTCCGGAGAAGTCCACCCTGGGGCTTCGAGAGATCAATTTTTTGGGCCATACCATTTCTGCGGAGGGCGTGAAGCCGGATGCCCAGAAGGTTGCCTGCCGCCTTGCAGCGGATCGCCGTGCCGACCGAAGTTAAGGGTGTCCGTCGGTTGCTGGGTGCGTTGAATTACTACCGCCGTTTTGTGCCGGCTATGGCTGAATATCTCGTGCCCCTTAATAATTTGCTTCGAAAAGGGTGTAAGTTAGTTATGACCCCCGATATCGCGGACAAGGTGCGCCGGTGCATCGATCATCTCCAGCGCGAACCGGTACTCGCGTTCCCTGACTTCAACCAGATGTTCACGATCACGACGGATGCTAGCGAATACGCTCTGGGTGCGGTGCTTTCTCAGGACGGTGAACGGGGGGAGCGGCCTGTCGCGTACGCCAGTCGGCGCCTCACGGAGGCGGAGGCCCGTTATAGTGCCTTAGAGCGGGAACTTCTCGGGATTGTTTGGGCTGTCGAGCACTTCAGGCCTTATGTATTCGGGAGGCGATTTCGGGTTCAAACTGATCATCGCCCTCTCCAATGGGTCGGGAAGCTCAAGGAGTCATCTGCGCGGGTTACGCGGTGGAAGGAGATCCTCGGACAATACAACATGGACGTCGTCTACAAGCCGGGTAAGGAAAATGTGGTCGCGGACTGGCTTTCTCGGGCGCTCATGGTGAATGCCGTGGAGGAGGATCGGGGCGGGCCGTCGCGGGATGTCCGTCAGTTTTTGAGGGAATGGACCCCAGGGGAGGAGGCTTCGCCTGCAGCCGCGCCGTCGGGTGACGAGGGGTCGGATGAGGGGCGTCCAGTTGCCATGGAGGAGCTCGACGAGATCGTGAACGATAAGCGTAGGCAGATTATCTGGAAGACGAGGACTTCGGGGCTGCTGAAGTTGGACTTTCAGCGGGTTGACGGTTGTTCCGTCGTGACTATTTGGTCTCAACCCTCCGTCGGGGAGGACCAGATCTGTAGGGCGCTCGCGGATGCGTCGAAACCGGGTCAGACCCACCACTTGTACGTAGGTAACGCCGTGGTCTGGGAGCGTATTCACCGGTTGTGGCGGACCGAACGCATCGGGCTTGACCGGACGTTTATCCGCTGTTCATTGCTTGTGGAAACCATACGTGATGAGGAACGCAAGCGAGAGGTGACACTCGCTTATCACCAAGGCAAGACGAACCACAGGGGGCTGACCGAAACGTTGCACGCGTTGCGCCGGCGGTATTACTGGTGAGGAATGAGGCGTACCATCCAGGAGCTTATCGGAACTTGCGACGTATGCATGCGTGCGAAATATGATAGGCATCCGCCCCGTGCGGTTCAGGAGGAGACCCCTACCGCGGCTGCTCCGCTCAGTGATCTCCAGGTTGATACCTTTACCTGGAAGGGTTTTACGTGGGTCACGGTGTTAGATCTCTTCAGCAAAGTTGCGATGGCGTATCCCGTCCAGGAACGTACGGCGGAGGCGGTGTTGCGAGCCCTCTGGATCTGGTTCCAGTTTTATGGGGTGCCCGACAGTATTTCCTCCGATAGTGGGCGGGAATTTGACAATTTTAGTATCAGGGAGGAGATGAGGCTCTTGGGGGTCGTCTGGCATCATAACACCCCGGGACATCCGAAGAGCCGCGGGGGTATCGAAAGGCTTCACAGCACCCTTAGCGACCACCTTAGAGTGTTCCAGTTAGACAAAGGGCTGGAGGCGGACGTGGCGATGGAACGCGCAGTCGTCGCTTATAATCACTCCGTTCACTCAGTGACCGAATTCACGCCATTCGAGATCCTTTTTGGACTACAGGGTCGTCGGCGGGATTGTCGCGGTGCAACGGCGGGCGAGGGTGAAATCGTAAGCAACAGTCTTGCGCTGCGGAAACTCTGGCGTACGGTTCACGATCGCATTGAGCGGGAGAAACAGCGACGCGTCGCGCGCCATAATCTCGGGGTCCGGGATCTGATGGGACTCCTCAAAATCGGTACGATAGTGTACCGTCGGGTGGGGACTAATCGGGGGAAGGAACTTCGGCGTTATGAGGGTCCCTTTCGCGTGGTTGTGATTAGGGAACATAATTTGGTCACTATTGAAAGCGTACGCGACCCCAAAAAGAGGCGTACGGTCCACCTTGAACAATTGAAACTTCCTCCGACAGACGCATCCTAACCCTTTGGAGTGTCCTCAGTTTGGGCAGTTTGAAAGTTTTGGTGCTGTTTTTTTTTATATAGTGTTACTGTTCATTTTGTTCACAGTTTTTTCCTTTTTTTTTTTTTTTTTTTTTTTTTTTTTTTTTTTTTTTTTTTTTTTTTTTTTTTTTTTTTTTTTTTTTGTGTGGTGTTTCAGGAAGTTCTTGTTTTTCAGCGGTGTGACCTTTTTGTACTTGTTTTCTATGAACTTCTTTTCTTTTACGTTTTGTATTCATTTTTTTTTTAGTTTACTGGGATTGTTCGTAAACTGGTGGGGGGGAGTTAAGGTCTGATAAGGTTGAGTATCAGCCTTAATTCCAACTCACTGGATGTAAACACCTTGAATGTATATATAGAGGATTACATGTATCAATAAATCAGTGTTTAACTAGCCATCAAGTGAGTTATTATTGTGCCCCTTTTTCTTCTTTTTTTTAAGTTTTATATTGGCCAGCTCATAAGTTATATATATATATATATATTTATATATTAAGTAAATAACTCGACACATTCATTGTTGAAGTCTAAAATTTTAACCCTCCCTCCTTGATATTCTCCTCGTTTAAGATTGCATATAATTTTAACACATTCAAGGAACGAAATGACTTTCAGAGATATTTAAAAGTTTTTTTGTTTTATTTAATTACATATTTGTTTTGAGTGTACCTATCTCTTTTTTATTTGTTCATTCTTTTATTAGAACCTTCTTTTTATATTATTACTTAAGAAAAAAATAACAATGCATAGTAGAATAGATAAATATTTTTATAAGAATAAAATATTCAACTTGTTTAAAGACTAAATATAGGCAATACAGAAAAAATATATATAATGAATTTAGACGTAGATAGATCGATATGTTGGAGATAATCCAAATACATCTTTAATCAGTAAGTATCTTGTAGTTTTAGTCTTATTTTTTTTAACTTGAACTCCCTCCTATAGATAAAAATGTGGCTCCCTGAGCCCATTCATTAAAACAGGGCCTGAATATTATTACCAGCATAATATGATAATATGATAGCAGTTATTGTTATGACATCTCATTAATGAATTCTCGTTACTGGGAATATTTTTTTTTATATTATTGGGAAATTAGGTCTCATTGTGGTTTTCAGTTAAAAATATGTTGATGAAAACGCATCATGATCAAAATATCAATATCATTATCACTATTGAAGTATTTAAATCTTGCAAATAAATATAACGAATGAAGAACTATTTGGAATTGTATGTAAATAGTAAAAAGATATAAACCAACGAAAAAATGGAAAAGGGAAGAGGGGAAAGGACATGACATAAATTAACTATCAGAAGCTGTTGGGTTTGATTAGTGCAGGCCGCAGCTGCAGCAACCGGCTTATTTACTCAGCACTAAACCCAGCCGCCCACTTCACCATCAATCATTCCTTTACGCAAATACTCATCTTCTACCAACATTACTAATCTCTTTAGTTGCCTTTTTCAGTTTTTTGTTTTTGTTTCGTGTACCTTTAGAGTCTGCTGTTTGATACAGATTTTACTAATTTAAAAAAAAAAAAAAAAAAATCGAAGATGTGATATCTTGAAAGGAATTTAGACCTCATATTTCTTTTCCCTCTTAAAAATCTACCCTTAATCATTGAGCGATAACTTGTTTTTTGTTTTGTTTTTCAGTCAACTACCTGTTTTATTAATTTTACTACTTATCTGTGGATATAAATGACATGTACAAATAACATTAAACTGATTCATCTGTGTTAAATTGTTGTACATATGAACTTTATCTCTTCACCTTAGATCTATGAGGCTCGGTCGAAACCTCCAACATCCCAAGAATTCAGTCTTTTCAATCCAAAATTTTACGGAAAATTGTGAATACACAATTCTATGTGACAAGCGAATTACTCCACAAGGACTTGGACTTACTTAGTTTTGGATAATGCTGCAGAGTATCATATCAATAACCACGACAGTCTGACTTACTACAAGAACCCATCGGCCCAAACACCGAAATCTACCACCGATCCGTACAGCACACTCCGACGAATTTTTTTGGTGTAGCCTAGAGATTCGATAAATTAAGCATTCGGAAGAAAACATTTTGTTTGCTTCAATTTTTTTTTGTTCAGATGGTAAATAACAATTTTGACAAAACATTTAGTATTGTAAATAAATGTATAAAAAATGGCTTTACCCAAAACATCATTAGGACATATTTGGTTATTAACAGTATTTATTTCACCCCTAGATTATGTTGTGGACGTCAACAAGTATGAATTTGTATAAACATTGCAATCGTAACGAGAAATGCTATTCACATTGTTTAATATAGATTTAAATACTCTTATGGCAGCCTGGAGGAGGTTTTCATAAAACTATAAGTAATATCTATCCTGCATGTCATCGATTCAGGACATAAACTTCTATCTGCATCCCAACTTCCGGTTCCGTTCTTATCATCCCATGACCTCATCCAGATAACATATGATTTCCAAACTCCAGTGTTCCTACCCAAAACTATATCTTTCCGTAACCTAGATAGCCTAACCCGAGAAAATATTTTACCCGACCTTGAATCCTTAAATTGGTATGAAATATATTCCTGCTCTTCCATCGATTCGATGGTAGACATCCTCACCTCCAATTTACTTAGTATCCTTGACTCCCATGCTCCTCTCAAAACCACTACCTTTCGTCGTCGACCTGCTCCTTGGATGTGTCAAGAGATAAAAGACTTACAAAAAAGGCCTTAGGCAGCCCGTAGACGCTTTAGACGTACCAGACTTACAGATGACTACCAAACGTTCAGGGCACTCCGCAATCTGACACAGGCAGCAATTAAACAAGCGAAATCGAAATACTTTCACGATGACCTATCCTCAGCACCTGATTCTCAATCAAAATGGCAAACACTTCGCAAACTATCCCTCTGCAAATCCTCTTCCTCTCAACTATTTCAGGTCTCACCTGATGAAATAAATTCATATTTCTCATCTGCTTCACTAACGGCTCTCCTCAACTTCCCTCCGACTTTCTGCTGGTTTCTTCATTTAATCTCGATAATTTTTATTTTTCCGATATCTCACCAGCTGGCCTAATTTCCTCCGTTATGAAATCCCACACCAATTCTATAGGACTTATGGTATACCTGTCAAATTAATAAAATTATACCTTCCCGAAATCTTACCTGCCCTACTCTACATATATAACTTTTCCTTCCAAAACTCCGTATTCCCTACCTCCTGGAAAAAAGCAATCGTACACCCTATTAATAAAACCTTTAACCCCACTTCCCCTAAAGACTATCGCCCTATCTCTATCCTCTCAAACCTTTCTAAACCGCTCGAAAGAATAGTTCAATCTCAACTATCGAATTTCCTTGAAAATTCCAAACTACTTGATCCTCTCCAATCTGGTTTTCGTCCCGGCTTTTCCACTCAATCCGCTCTCCTAAAATTCACTAGCGACATTCATACTAGTTATGGATAGCTATGGACGAAAAAAAGATGACAGTGCTCATACTTCTAGACTTTACAAAAGCTTTTGACTCTCTTGACCATTCTATCCTTTTTTCCAAACTAAAATCTTTATCATTTTCCAATAGCATAATTCGTTGGTTTCAATCTTTCCTTTCCGACAGGACTCAAGCTGTTACCATTCCTAATCACCCTCTATCTCCTTTCCTAGCCAGCTCAGGAAGACCTTGATATAATCAGTGCCTGGGCAAACCAGAATAAACTAAGGCTAAATGCTATGAAAACTCAGGCCATCCTAATAGGTTCTAATTCCCTCCTCAGATCTCATACTACACTTCCAAGTCTAATCCTAAATGATCACCCAATTACCTTCAGTTCCACTGTCAATAACCTCGTACCATTACCATAGATCAAACCCTTCCATGGAACCCCACATTGTTCAAATTTCCAGACGAACTATAAGTTTTCTTAAGTTCTTCCATCGCTCCCGTCATCTCCTCCCACTTCCCACCCGTAGGATGCTGGTTTCCTCGCTTATTTTCCCCCACTTAGATTATTGCTGTGTGGTATATAGGGGGCCTCCTGACTGTACTTGATAACAGACTCAAGCGGATTATGAATATGTTTATAAGATTTATCTTCGGTGCCTTCAGGAGGTCGTCAGTAACCCACTTGTACAGCGAATTGAAGTAGCTCCTACCTTCCATGCGTAGACAATATTTCCTCGGAACATACCTCTACCAAGTCATTAATTCTCAACATCCTCCATACATTTATAGTATCCTTCAATTCAAACCATCAATTCACTCATTTGAAACCAGATCACGCCATTCCGATCTTTACATTCCTACCCATAGAAAAAAATCATTTGATAATCCCTTTTATATCCGCTCTGCATCTCTCTGGAATTCCCTACCTAATCATATTCGCCATGCCTCTTCCCTTCTCTCATTCAAATCCCATTTTTTCCACCACCTTCTAGGATCCCAAAGAGACGCACACTAATGGTAAAATTGTTAATCCAACATTCTACTTTTAACGAAGGACAGATTTTTTTTATTTTATCAAAATCCTAGAGTTATGGATTAATTCATTTATTTTATTTACTTGGAAATTGTTCAGCTGTATTATTTTGTAACAATTGTTTTCCATTTGTTTATATTCTATATATTTTGTATATATTTATATAAATAGATTTTATTATTTTTTATATTTTTTTTGAACATTTATAAATAAAAATTTTTTTTTTGTCTCTCGGCCAGACATGTATTTATTGAAGTGTATATTTACTGTACTACAATGTTTTTCTTAAGGGGCATGGTCCCAGAATAAAGTTATTTTTATTATTATTATTATTATATATAATAGATTGACCATTTACATTTTTAGAATAACGCGCCTAAAAATTGTTTGTTTAATGAGGTCATAAAAATGCCTATATAAAATAATTCGATTGAAACTTTATGCAAATTTAGCAACCATTCACTAATAGTTAATTTTAATGATCAAAAACACCAATGAAATTCACTTAAAGTTTTCAAGTAACGTCGTTTCAATACTTAAAATAATGTTATTTTATACATCAAAGTTCTATGTTATGTATCAGGTGCCATACATTATCTGAATTTTATCAGTTCAAATTGTACACGATAGAATATTTCATTTTTTCATTAATTCACTTCCATTCATAATGTGAAATAAATTACATTCAGTTGATATGCGGTCCTGATCTATTTATATTTAGCATATTTAACTAAACGTTACTGTTCAATTAAAAAAATACATATAAATGCTATAATAGAATGAGGTAAACGTTGAGAAGCCACATTTCTCACACATTCTTGATCAGACGTTAAACATTTGAAGAAATATCATTTTTTCATGGAATATTTTTTTAAAAGTAATTATTGACTTCTATATACTTCATGAGAAATGAATTAAGCTCACTCTCGTTTGTCTTTACAATAGAAAATAGTAAAATTTCTAGATTTTTTTATTTTTTTTTTATTCGTATATATTACAATTTGTCATAATAGACAATAATAATAGTGCTACAGGATCTCATTCATACAATATTTACAATATAAACAAAAGGAAAGTCAAATTACATAAAATAAAATCAAAATAAATAAACGTATACAATAACAAAATTTATAGACAAAATAAATACAAATAAATGAAGTTAACAAATAAATAAACAAAACATGTCACATTCATACCTATGTACAATATTTACAATCAGCTCGGGAACCCCAGACGGGGCTTGTCCCCCCACTTGTGGAAGGACAAGCTGAGTCAAAAGGATCCCAGCGCCTCCCTCTCAGCCGCATCACTGGTGAGAGCCAGCGGAAGCTAAGTGAGGGCGCCACAGCCACAATCACACCGCACATGAGGAGAATCTGACCAGTGTCAGAACTCCAGAATAGATGTTTACAATATGTATCGGGGCCACTGCCGTTTCAACCTTCTAGGAGGGTTGTATGGATGAGTGGAGCTGGATAGGGATTGTGCTAGAGGATTAGGATGATGAATGAGGTTCTGGTGGAATTTGGAAAATTTAGATGGAATCAGGTCTGAAATAAATGGAACATTAAGGTCGTGGTGTAAGGTATAGTTGGAGACATGATAAGGAGCATTTACTATTGTTCAGAGGACTTTGGATTGAAAGGATTGAATGCGTTTGATGTTAGAACGTTTGGCTGTCCCCCATAGTTCAAGTCCGTAGGTCCACATTGGTTTCAGTATTGTCTTGTAAAGTAATAATTTGTTGTCAACTGTAAGCTTAGATTTTCTGTTTAGTAGTCTGTATAACTGTCCGAATCGTCTGTTGAGTTCTTTTCGTTTAAGTCTTGTATGTGGGTTCCAGGTCAATCTTTTGTCTAGTAGTCAGCCAAGATACCGGACTGTGTCTGAGGAAGGAAGCGGTATGGAATTGAAATGAACCATTGGACAGGATTTGCGTCGAAGGGTGAAGGTGACGTGGGTGCATTTGCTTTCATTAACCTTAATACGCCAAGCATTACACCAGTCCTCGATAAGACAAAGTGTCTTTGCAGGATTAAGGATGCTATTTCAGGATCGGAATTGGATGATAGGATGGCGGTGTCATCTGCAAATGTTGCCAGAAAGGTGTCAGGATGAATAGGAATATCAGCAGTGTAAAGGATGTAGAGGACGGGTCCCAAGACGCTGCCTTGAGGAACACCGGCCTCAATGGGATAAAAGTTAGAAAATTCTACACCACAGCGAACTCGGAAGGAGCGGTTTGAGAGATAGGATCGTAGAATGAGGTATAGAGACTGGGGTAAATGCGTTTTAAGCTTGAAGAGTAATCCGGTGTGCCATACCCGGTCAAAAGCTTGCGCTATGTCCAGAAACGCACCAGAACAATACTCTTTGCATTCAAGGGCTGAGGAAATATGGTCTACAACTCGGAGTCCTTGTTGAACAGTAGAATGATGAGCACGGAAACCAAACTGATGGAAGGAAGATTTTGTGATTCAAATATAGGCAGGATTCGTTTTAGAAGGAGTTTTTCAAAGACTTTTGAGAGGATGGGGAGTAGACTAATAGGTCTGTAGGATGAAGTGTTACTGGAAGGTTTACCTGGTTTTAGGAATAGAAAGATTGTGGAATGTTTCCATAAGAGAGGAAAATAGGTGGTGCGAAGGATGCAGTTGTAGATGTATGTAAGAAAAATAATGGCTTTCTGGGGAAGTTGTCGCAGGATCTGGGGGGTAAGGAGATCGTGTCCAGGAGATTTACGAAGGGTCAGTTTTTGAAGAAGATATTTCACCTCAGATGGATTAATAGCTTTAGGAGGTAGGGAAAGAGGTATTGTTGAGAAAAGGAATTCTTCAACTGTTGTGGTATGATTTCTGTTGGATTCCGGGTGAGGAGTGAATACTTTGGAGAGGTGTGTGGCGAATTCCTCGACTTTATCTGCATCAGACGCAGCCCAGGAGTCATCACCACGCCGGAGAGGATGGGAAACTTTGTGGTATTTTAGGATCTTTTTGGTCACATTCCACAGGGAATTATCTCGAGCTGATAGAGAGGAGAGGTAGGAATTAAAGGACTGAGAACGGAAGGTCGCCAACTCCCGCTTTAATTGCCTACAATAAAAGTTATAGGAGCGGCGATCTGTTGGGTGTCGGGTTCTTTGCCATAATGATCTGGCTCGGCGTTTTGCATGGATGAGGTAAGCTAGGTGTTGAGGTAAATGGTTTTGCTGAGGAGTTCTATTGGAGTGCTTAGGAGAGAGGCAGTCAGACAGCTGCTGAAGGGCGGTAGTAAGGAGTAGACGGATATCATCAAGGTCATCCGGTGTTTTGAGGGTCACACTGAGGTCAATATTATCGGTAAGGATTTGGCGGAAGAGGTTCCAGTTGACAGGGCCTCGGATAAATGAAGGTGGAATGGGTTTCGGAATAGGAGTTAGGGATACTTTAAGGATCAGTGGACTATGGTCAGAGGATAGTTCATCAAGGCGAGTTACGGAATAGTTGAGGGAGCCTAATCCGCTGTGAATGAAGAAGTCAAGGATGTCAGGATTACGGTTGGGATCGGTTGGCCAGTAGGTAGGGGAATCAGGAGGCAGGAGATTGAAATGACGGGAGTTGAGTGCAGACAGCAAATTTCGTCCACGAGAATTCGTGGTTCTCGAACCCCACTGTTGATGCTTGGCATTTAAGTCTGCACCCAGAATGAAATGATTTCCTAAGAAATTTAGAAAGGATACAAATTCGGTGTTGGAAATGGAATGTTTGGGAGGGCAATATGCTGATGTAAGGGTTACAGGAAAGGAAAAAGTTTTGATTACTATGGCTGTGGTTTGTAGGAAATCAAGGTAGGAAGTGGGAGTAAGTGATGAGAGAGGGACTGGTGCACAATGACAGCAGTACCGGCATGGGCTTAGCTGTCTGGGTGGTCCGTACGGTATGTTACGTATTGAGGTATTTTAAAGTACTGTTTAGTGGTTAGTCTAGTTTCAGTAATAATTGCTACGTCAACAGTTTTGTCTTGCAATAAAGCTGTAAGTTCGTCAGTATGATTTCTAACACCATTCGCATTCCATAGGAGAATGGATAAGGAGTTAGGTGAAGTCATTTAAGGATTTTTTAAGGAAGGAATTAAGTTTGATACAAGATTAGTAAGTAGTGATATTAGCGGCATAACGAGGGATTTGATTTCAGTGATGAAGGATGTCATCAAACTTGTAAGGTCTGAGACATTTGATGGAGGAGGAATATGAGAAATTTGATGCGGATGAGGTTTTTGAGGGTTGGGTAAATTTTGGGGAATAGTTGGTTGTGGAACGGTTTGAGGATTTTGAAGTGTGCATTGTTCCGGCAGGGCCTCGGCCTCTTTGTTCTGGTTCCCACCTCCAAGTAGATGGGCAAATGTTACATTGGAATCAATTGTTTTTGAAGGTTGTCTTCTGCTTCTGATCGGTTCAGCTGTTTCATCCAGATTCTGAGGTTTTTGGTATCTGCTTTTAAAGGTTCTTGTAGACTTGACATCCCTTGTAGCTAGCCGGGTGGTCCTTGAGGCACAGAGCACAAACAGCGGGTGTTGATCTTGGTCTTGTACATTCTTCTGACTTATGTTGTTCACCGCATTTCACACAGCGTGGTATGTGGTGACAATAACTTCTGGTATGACCATATGCCTGACAATTGTGGCACTCAACTATTTCTTTCTTAGTGTAAGGTTTTTCAACTCTTACGCTAGTATAGTATAATCTATTGAGGTCATAAATTTTTTCAACTCCTGCTGATGGTTCCAAGTCCAAAAAGAATAGAGGCAGAGGAATTTTATCTTTTAGGACGTTGGTGACTTGTCGCACTTTATAGCCTATCTCCGTCAGTTCTTCTTGGATAGCTGCTGCTGGTGTCGAAGGGTGTAGGTTTCTAATTACAACCCTTAAAGCTCTCTCCTGGCGTAACTGATATGTATGAAAATCAGCTTTGGTCTCCGTCAGATATTTTACTATTTTTCTGTAGGTTTCAGCGGTAGTCAGGGATATTTTAGTATCACTGGTTCTACTTATACAATAATAACTGTTAGGATCGGTTAATTTGTTTAGATGCACACACAGAAGTTGAAAGTTTTTAATATTTTTAACAAATATTGGTGGAGGTTGTGGTTCTTTTGGTATAGGAGAAGATTCCATTGTTTCTTTTTCAATTTGAAGGATCTGAAATGGGTTCGGTGTAAAAAACGGCGATTCTTCAGTTAATCCTTGTGATGATGTGCTAGGCTGTGGTTCAGATCCTAAAGAGGTAGCTGAAGCAGTCGCTGGTGGAATCATTTTTTTATTATTATCACGGCGAGGTCTCTGTTTTGTGGGAGACTAGTTTGAACCTGCAGATCTAGATCTTTTACTTGTAACTTTCGAGGACATCACTTGATGAAAATATCGCATTGATTAAAAAAAAAAAAATAGAAATAAATATATATAATAGAATAAGAAGGAAAAAAAAATAAATAAAAAAGATAGAAAGAAAAGCAAGCCCGAGCTTGCCGAGCTAGCGGCAATCAGCTGATCAGTGACCCTCCTTTCACTTTTTCGTGATTGTACAAAGTAAATTATAACTTTGCTTACCGAAATTTCTCCAATATTCACTGCTGTAGTATTCCTGAGGTCTAGTGATGTTTTCCAGACTGAACTCAAGCGAATTCCTACTGAAAAAAGCAAAAATCTAAGAGACGAAGTAACGTATGACTGTTATCATCGAGCGCATCAGCTGATTCAGCCTAGATTTTTAATAATTCATTTTATGACTGTCATTAGAAACTACATTTAGTTGGTGGATATATGATTTCTAACAATAGTAGTTGATGTAAACATTAATCTATTATTCGGCAATTATGTAATTATAGTACTATATTAAATATTGTATGTTATAATACTATAATAATTATAGTAAATAGTAGTAATTATTTATAATAATAAAAGTGGAGATACCCTTAGCAACGGACGTGATAGAGATGGTTGCACATTTGAATTGAAATTTTATATGCAAGCTAAAGCTTGGCGATTATCTTTTGAATGACTAAAATAATTAAAAGGATGAATATGATGCTTATGATGCCAAAAGCTACGCAAAATACCTTAATAAAGAGAAATATAAATGTTTTTATTTAATTTTATTATTTATTGAGATTTACAACTGTATTAGTTAATAAATCAAGTAAATTAGCTGTCAGATAAAATACATGAAGAGAAAATGCTCATTGTCATTACTCCACTAGGTAATGTAAACTAGAATGCCCTGAGGCCACCTTTTTTTTCAGACGTCTCGGAGGATTGTCAGGAATATAAGAGGAAGCCAGGGTTGAAACTAGTGGGTTAAAGTAGGAGTGAAGTTTGTCATGGAAGAATTGACATCTGGTTCGAACCAAATCAGCAACATATGGGATGTCAAGGTCTTTTGGATGATTTATTCGTGACAAAGTAAGGAGCATTGAGAATTTTTCGAAAGAATTTGGATTGTAAGGATTGAATACGGGAAGAATTTGATGGTTTAGCAGAGCCCCAAAGCTCAACTCTGTAAGTCCAGATAGGGCCTTATGATGGTGATATAGATGAAATATAAAATATGCAATGTATTTGTGTAAATCACCTTACTTATAGTATAAGTTCTTTTGTTGAACTCCTTACTGGTTCTATATTTATAAAGGTATTCTAAACTCTTTTAATACATATTTAATAAGATAGAAACATATTTTGGAAGTTATTTTAATATATAATTCACCTGGAATAGTTTTTAGGAGTTATTTTCCTCATAAAAGAGGGACAAGAGTTCAGGAAGGTTGGGGCTGTAATACCTTACCTTACCCTTTCCAGTCCCACCACGTAAAATTCCTTATAATCCCAGAAGACTGGAAATAAAACACTGAAGAATTCCACTGGGTCTCTCTTAGGAAGGCATAAACTGTGTTTTGATGGCATGTTTTACTTACCTCTGTTTTCTTATTCACAACGTTCTTAAAACGAACGTTAAAATGCATATTGCGTAGCATTGTATGTTTTTTTCATTTTCAATCCAGAAATTTCAGCACTACTCTCATATAAGCAGCTGGATGCGTAAATAAAAAAAAAAAAACCCATAAACTTACACCAATCAACTGTATCTAACTAAAGTTTCATTATCACATTTTCAACTTGAGACGAAGATAAACTGGTGAAAGGTAAATTTATGAAAAATGCTGATGTTTATGTAACTTTATTCAAATCATCAAGTTAGACACAAATGGTGGTTAGATTATAATATGTATAGTATTAGAATGCATAAAAAGCAAAACTTGGTTGTGATCTGATGAAAGGTAATCTAAAAATGTGATAGGGCAGGAATGAAATCTGAGCAATATAATAATAATAATAGTAATAATACTAATAAAATAAACTTTATTGGCATATTTACAAATTTATAAAATGTTTACAAATAATTTCGGATGAGTCAACCTTACAATAAGTAATTTTTTTTTTTTTTTTTTGGTACTTATAATTCATATATATGATAACATATGATAAAATTAGATTGGGATTATATTAAGATTGTAGGGAAAATTATACAAAAAAACTACACATAAATAATTGACTGTAGGAAGCTGCGAGCCTTGGAGCATAGATATAGTGTAGCGGGGGTAATTATTAACTATCCGCATTGACAGGTTTTGAATTATTTCAAGTTTTTGGTAATTAGTCAAGCAGGATGAGCTCCAGAATGGCGAGCGTATGTAATTAACGGGCGGATAACTGATTTATATATTATTTATTTGTTATGAGCAGTCAAATGGGATTTTCTATTGAAGTTAGGAAACATTTATTAATATTTTTTTAGCTTTATCAAATTTTCTATTGATATGATCTGTGAATATAAGAGATTTGTCTAGAGTTAGGCCTAGGTATTGTACGGATTTTGACCATGGGATGGGAATTGAGCAGTACATGTTGAGGATTTAGGTCTTTTTAAAGGAATTTAGGCCATCCTTGTGTGACAAGATGGAATAGTTGTTAAAGGCTACCGAACCGAGTAACAAGTATGCATGGATCTAATGAAAAAAAAAAAGTAACTTCAAGCAATAGGGTAGTAGTAGCTTCTAATAATTTTATAAGCAAATTCAAGCCAGCTCAGTTTTTCATAGGGATTCTTTCACACTACTATGTAGAATGACGGGTAATTGCTTATTACCCGTAACATATTAAATTCTATTTCGTTGAGCATTTTGGACAGTTTCGTAATTGATAGCATCGCCTTACTTTGAGATTTGCTAAATCTATCAAATGCCTTTATAAATATCACTTGTTTGATAGTTTCTAGATGAACATACGTAAATGAAGAAATCATTCGAAATGTTTCGGCACGTAATGCATAGAGCAAACTATAGAATTATATATTTAACATTTATAGCATAAATTAATTAACGTGAAATGTGATATTGTCGTTTATGAAGGGTGTCGTTGGGCTGGCCGTAGATCATTCAGATATAAGCCATTCATTGAATTATGAGCCTGTTAATTAATCTCTAATAAATTAAGCATTACACCTCCCACCTGTTCACATTTGCGAATTTACGATCTTAGTCTCACAAATTAACTATATTTTAGTCTCCAGAATAATTAATTATTTCTTTTATAAATGAAGGGAAGTCAGATATTTATACGTAAATAATTGCTTTGATTTAACACGTGCTTTCCAATTCTAATAATATCTACATCCAAAGCTCTTAGATTATTTTGCTTGTAAATGGACGAAATTATAAAGGAAAATTGAATTGTGGCTAAGTGATGGGTTGTATTTAAATTTATATCGTCAATTAGGGTTTTCAGGATTTTTTTTTATTTTGTCATATGATATATTATATTTTTGACATTGTGTTGGAGTGAGCGAAAACGTAGAAGAATCTTTCAAGATAGAAATATTGAAAAATTACAAAATAAATAGAAGACAGGTGCAGTTTTAATTTCCAAAGATCTTTGTATCAAGCCCTACCGAATGCTTTTTCGATGTCAAGGAAATCTGCTCAAAAATATTCTTATTCTTAAATTCTGGAAAGACAGCATCAACTATGGTATGGTATGCAAGAAAGACAAATTGGTGTTTTGTTTCAGCTCCAACGTCATTTTTTGTCATCCGTTCTTAAGTGTTTGAAAAAATATATTTCTACAATATAACCTTAAAAGAAACATTGTTTTTCGAATAAATAAAAAATTATACATGTCCTGAAAAAGTATTGGTACTCATTTGAAAGAAAATCATCTTAATCAGAGATATATTAACAAAGATCGTTTTATAACAAATATATTTTAAGTTCATTGGTATATATCTTTCGTATGCAGGTTCCCATTAAACATTCACAATTATTATTAGTTTTTTTTTAATTGATTTTTTGCAGCCAAAAAAAAAGTTAGGTTTAAGAACATTATAGTACTTATTTCTCAAACCTAATCATCCTTTCTTCAGTTGTTTTATATAATTCACACACGAATGATGAAAAGTTGAACGATAACTGACTAAAGGCGGAAAGAGCAAACATATTTTGTTTGGTAATTTCTCTTTCTGACGTAGCAATATACCGCACGACATAGATGTATAATATACCGTTGGAAAGCTAAAGATTTTAGACAAAATATTATGTGATACACAATGTGGTATAATGTAATAGAGAATGATTAAAATCTTAGATAAAATTAAGACAATATGTAATACAAAGATAAAAATAATATAATATAAAGATAAAAAAATGTATTAATATATATATATATATATATATATATAATATATATATATATATATATATATATATAAGGTATTTATAGACTATATTTTCTGAAACCATTAGTGTTCCTTTCCAAAGTTGTCCTGTTTACCAATCACACAATCATACATGCTACTATGGTAAGTAACCAACAGGTTTAAATTAAAGCAATTATTGTTAAAGAGAACTTAAAGTTAGACCCTACTTACATAATGTCTAGAACTATGACTGGAAATACTGAGGGACCTATTACTCTTAATTTTGCCAAACAATATTACTGAAAGTGGTACCTTAGCTGGCTGGCGAAGGTGGAATTCTTCTTGGTGTCACTTCTTAGTTTCATCATCCAACATCTTTCTCGACTTCTCTCTAGTTACTCTCCGACCCCGACGAACGTCTCTCTTCGTAGTTGGCCCCTGATTTCCTCTCTGGATGAACTTTGACTCACCGTCTATGTGGATGGACTTTAACTGATCTTTTGCGATGCTCATATCTCATCCCCATCGCCTCTATCCCCTCTTATTTTCAAAAATACTATTTTTTTTAAATTGACAAGTCTAGCGATCTCCTATTGGTAGACATGATAAAAGGGAGCGGAGCTGAAACGGGAAGTGCCCAAAGTCGGCGGTCCAGCCTTTGAAGGTACTAATTTTAAGAAATTGCCAAGGATATTTCTAATATCTTAAAGGCGGCGTTATAAAGCTTCATGATAGTTTGCTCATCTCTTGGCCAGTCCTCATTTCCTTATCATCTGCTTGCTAAGGGCCTAGGAAGTTCACGGTAACGCAGGGAGTAAACGGGTAATAGCCGGTAAACGGCTTCGGTAAACGGAACTCTTCAATTTGAACTGTAAATTTTATAAACTAATTTTTAATAAAAGTATAAATCCCCACTCATTGTAACGCGTATATGTGCATATATATTTATATATGTGTATAAATTTCTATTTTCTGTAGGGGTAAGGCTGAACCCTTTATGGGTGGATGTTCACCCAACCTCCAACCCCGACGCTGCATAAATAGAAGGGGAAGTGGCTGTAAACAGTATCATAAGCCGGGGGCGTATTGTAGGGGCGCAGCGAGGCTTACAGTTTCCCTATAATCGCGGTGGACGTCAGCCATCAGTCCTCGCTCGGCCTCTTTCACCACCATCCCTCCTTTGTTTGCTAAAGCTTTGCATATAAATTATATTCTCGGGTGCATCCACAGATTAGGTATCGTCATCAGAGGTGGCTCATCAGATGAATTAATATTAGATTTTAGCTCAATGGATGGCGTTTTACGGATGAGAGGGAAGAGGGAATAATATCCCCAGTTACCAGATAACAATATATCTGTATATAAAAAAGTTGGCAGAATAAAAAAAATGTGGGGTGCAAATCTAGTTAAAATCACTATATCGCCGTTCATAAAATTAGTGAAAGAACCAAAAATTAAAACGAAATCGGAGTAAAAAAGTTATTAAAATGATTACTTTAGAAAAAATGGTTAATATTATTATCAAGAATTAGATTTTATTTCAATATTTTCTTTCTGTTTTCTTGGTTTTCTTTATATTTATGCATATAAATATTTATCTACTTTATTCATGATAATTTTGACATTATCCACTGTCCGCTTATGAAGAATTTGTGACTATTTGTTTTTTTATCTTTGTTTTGTTTAAAAGTTTATATGGAAGTGGTGTGGTCTAGTGGATAGAGCCCTAGTCTACTGTGCTCCGGGTCCTGGGTTCGAATCCCGGTGTTGACGGAATATTATTTATTCTGTAATTTCAGCCGGGGAGGGGGGGGGGCGATCCTGGGGTATGGAGACCCTTCTGGGGCAGACCCAGCCTCTATAAAGTGGGTACCCAAAAATGGGGGAAAAACCTGGCGGCTGAGCGTGATCGAGGCCAAATCACCTTATTGTACGGCCGTTGGCCTTGAAACAATACGAATCTCTATATTTACTGAGCCCAAGACTCTTCATGGGTTGTAGTAGCACAGGTTTTTTTTATTATGTTTGTCAAAATGGATTTGATTATTTAATTATATTTTAATAATATAGTACAACTAAATTGTAAAAGCAACTGCTCAAACAGTAAACATTTATCTAATTATCATTAGGTTAGAAGATGAAATATTCATAACTTAATTTGGAAACTATTTTTTTAAAAAATCTCCATTTACCTTTCTTCTTGAAATAATTTTTTTCTCCATATATTTTATGCTGTAGATGAACCTCCCATTGTCAGCTGGTCATTCGAAGGTGTTCTCAGGGAGTCCAATTATGGACTTCATACTCCTCCGAATAATGGTTTATTTAATATTGCATACAATATTTCGGAACGCAGCTTAGTGAAGGGCGCTGTTTGGAGAGAATTGGTAAGACCCGGGAAACAGGAACTGATTGACAACGTTTAGCTTTTGTTCTGGTTTGATCAAGCATGAGCTGACGAGCTTATTCAAGTTTTCATTGAGCTTTATCACCGAATTCCCCCATTGTATCGTAGCTCTCTCGAGAAAGAGAATCCCAAGTGATTGAACTTAATATAAATATGGAACAAGAAATGAAATAATTTTTTTTCTAAATAATAAGAAATACATAAATCATAATAATAATAGATTCATAGATTAATAGATTCATATAACTAAATTTGTTTTGTATGACAAAATAATTTTGAATTATAGGTACTTTTTCCATTTAATAAAGTATTTGTATGATATTGGAGATTGGCTGCTTTAAATTGCCTGAAGTCGGTGAAGTAAGTGTTTAACGGTACGTTACATTGTACTTGGTGTTCGTGTGTGACATGTTCGCAGTTTCGTCAATACGACTTCCTCTCTTCTTCGGTATTTCGAAGAATGTATTGTGTGTTATATTTCTTTGAGTTTTTTTCTTTTGCCCTCTACTACTTCAGTTGCCATTTGTCCATAATTAGTGATTTGATAAGCTTGTATTGTAATGTATTGAGGATACTGAGGGGATTGATATTGTATTGATTAAATAAATAATAATGATAAGCATTGTCGGCAAAAGTCAAAAGGCATTTCCCAAACCCCCTTGGATTGTTCGCGGGCTTGGGCTGTCTGTGGGCTGCCTCCCGCGGTACACCAGGTACATGACTAGACCTACAATACTAGACCCCAGCTACTAGGCTGGACTTCCCATATCAGCCCCCGCCCGATGTGACGAGGATAAGAAAGAAGATTCGAAGGGGCAGTCGGGTTCTATCCTCAAGAAGTCAGGTTCTATCCTCAAGAAATGGAGAGGCTTATTCCAGCCATGAGAGTTGAAGTCCGCCGGGGATCATAGAGCAGCTGGAAGTTGAAGCCTAGAAGTAGACAGATTCCACCTTCACCAGCAAATATTGTATGGCAAGCTTAATTTTAATATGATCCTCAGTATTCTCAATCATAGGTCTGGAAATTATGTAAATTAAGTAGTTTAAGTTTAAAATCTATGTAATAGTTATCTTTAGTAATAATTGCTCTAATTTAAATCTTTTAGTAATTTAATGTTCCCCTGCATGCCACCTACTGGGATTGGTAAGCACGAAACCTTTAGAAAGGAAATCCAATGGCTTCTTCAGTAATTTTAGTCTATACTTACATTAAATATATCACATAAGCTAGTTTTTGAAGCTACCGCTGCCTTAGAAAAGCAGCCGGTCATAAACATAGCAGTATTGGTTATTGTGTGGGGTATCTATCGTTGAACGGAAGAATCAATGACGCCGTTTTTTCCGTCTGATCCGCTGTCCAGGCATCCAGGGCCATGAATGTAAGAAAATAATATTAATCAGTTAGACCCACTCAGCCTCAGCAAAGCAAGTAAAGTAAATGAAGAATAAGAATTGCTAGGTAATGTATAATATATATGTAACTAAAAAAAAAAAAAAAAAAAAAAAAAAAGCAACGAAATTGAAGAATCACTCCATCTCTTGGTATTAAGCCACTCCAAGCCCAGATATATCGCAGTTAGTTTCGTCGTAAATCAACCACACTCACCGAGAAGACTAGCAATCCAAAAGTATTAGCGCTATTTGATCCATCATTGAAAAAAAAAAGTATGGCCATCTATTCAAGAATTCACAAAATTATACTTTAGTGGTACTACTTTTTTCCAAAATGATGACGAAATATGTAATCTAATCAATGTAATTAATCAAGTTTTTAAATAAACTTATAGTTGAATGAAGAAGAAGAATACATTGTCTGGATAGGCACATTTATTTTAAATTAAATAATATAGAAATTATTGTATCCAACAATCGGTTATGTTTATGGCCTTTTCGTCATTCATCATTACTCTCTATAACTCTGTATGTTAGTTAACATTTTTATATATTTGTTTAACTTTTCACTAGTATGTTACTATTCTTATTTATGTGAAAAAAAAAAATAAAAAAAATGAAAATATATATTTCTGATCTCCTTTAGTCGGTTTATGTGTATTTCTTACATATTGGTATGTTATTTATTAGTCGGCTGCATTTATCCGAAACTACCGGACATATATTTTTTTTTAATTCCTCACAAAAATACTCAGTTATTTTTGAAGATAGAGAAAAACATGTAGAGAGTTTTAGAATCAGTGAAAGGCGAAAAACAAAAAACAAATTGCCTATATAGAAGCTTGTACAATTCTAGTGTTTTTGAGGTGAATGTGTTGGATATTAGTGAGTATTGGATCTGTGCCTATTTTAAAGAAAACCAGGGTCTTAGCTCATTTATTATAATTTTAGTTTACTTTAAACCTTCTTTGAATTTAAATTATGTTTTAGAATTACTGGAGCCAACTATATTAAGTATAAAAAGCAGATATGCCCACGACTTAGTTCTCTGCCTGGGGGATTTTAATGCTAGGGTTGCAAATTTAAATCAGGGGGATTTCGAGGCATTTGATGGCTCTAATTTAATACATAATCGAGATAGCTTGGATCTTGTCGAAAATGATAAGGGTAAAATACTGGTAGAATTCATGGAAAATAACTGTTTTGTTCTTCTAAATGGTCGAACTGCTAGCGATAATCCCGGTCAGTATACTAATATCACTCCAAAAGGGAAAAGTGTAGTCGATATGGTCTGGTGTAGCTACCAACATATAAATTCGATTGCCGATTTAAAAATAGTACATAATATTTCGGTCTCACAACACTTTCCTATAGAGACCAAGCTCAATCTTTGTCTCAATTTTACTCATAATACTCCGTTAAGAAAACCGAACCACTCTTTTACCATCGCGAAATGGGACGATTCAAAAAGCTTAATATATCATGACCTTATTATGAATTCTCCTAGGGTAGGATATCATATGAACTCGCCATCCGTTGAAAATATTCAAAATAACCTCATATCTGCTATCCAGGAGACATCACAAACGCTTGGGTTATTAAAGAAAAAAAATCGTAATAATTATAATTGTCATCGAATAAATAAACCTTGGTTCGACTATGAATGTGTATTGGCAAAAAAGTACGTTAGATACAGGTTAAAATCAATGGTCAAAAATAGGTTTATTGAAAATGAAGTCGGTGGCTACATTACCGCAAAGAAAAAATTTAAAAACTTAATAAAATTGAAGCGACTGGAATTCGAGCGTACTATCATGGAAGACCTAGCTAATGTTCGTGATTCAAAAACATTCTGGGGTGCAATAAATAGGTACAAAAGTAGGCAACCACAATCTTCACCGATAAACTGTGAACAATGGCTTAATTATTTACAAAGCATATATCCCCCGCGGGTCGACCAAAACGTATCGTACTTCGGAGTACTTCATCCCCTCCTCGACTCAGTCATTAGCCTCGAAGAACTTCAGATTTCCTTGAGTAAATGTAAAACTGGCAAAAGTCCTGGTAGAGATGGCTTTAGTTACGAATTTTACAAAAACCTACCCATTAACTGGCAATTATACTTATTACATATGTATAATAAAATATTTGAAACTGAAAATATACCAATATCCTGGGTAAAAACTGTTTATATTATGATATTTAAAAAGGGTGACAGAAACCTAGCAGAAAATTACCGTCCGATTGCTTTGTTAAATTGTATTATGAAAATATTCACCCAGATAATTTTAAATAGGCTCACTCTATGGTGCGATGAGACGAATGCTCTTCCCGAAGCACAATCCGGGTTTCGTAAAGATAGAAGCTGTTTGGATAATTTGTTTATATTGACAGCTCTTAATTCAGATGCAGCTGGGATCTCGGGGAAAAAAGTTTTTTGCCATATTTGTCGATTTTAAGCGGGCCTTTGATTCGATTAATCACAATCTGCTATGGCAATCTCTTCACAATCAAGGCATTAGTGGAAAAATTATTAGAATTTTAAAAAATATTTACCGGAACGCCTCGGCTGTTGTTAAAAGTGACGGTATGATATCAGAAGAGATCGATGTCACATTGGGTCTACTGCAAGGGGAAATATTGTCGCCTTATTTATTTAGCCTTTATCTAAATGATATAGATGTGTTTTTCCGAAGCAAAAATGTAGGAGGCATAAAAGTAAATAGCTCGTGCGACTTACTGCTACTCCTTTACGCGGACGACCTCATTATCCTAGCAGATAGCTATACCGACGCCAAAAACAAAATAAATATTTTGAATCAATACTGCTTGATGAAAAGGCTAGAAGTTAATACTCAGAAAACAAAAATAATATGCTTCCACAAAGGAAAATGTAAACGGGTCGGCAAGATATACTATGAAAATAGTGAAATAGAAAGAGTACCGGTGTACACGTATCTAGGAGTACCATTTTCCGAAACGGGAATATTTTACAAAGCCACTAACTACTTCGAATCCAAAACTAAAATTGCAATAGGTTCTGTTATCGCACTTTGTGCAAAAACAAAGCTAAGATCGTGGGAAAACAAAATTAAAATAAATAATGCAATAGCAATGAGTATCCTCTTTAATAATGTGCAAATATGGGGACTAAGATATATAGACAGGATAGAGAGCGTAAACATAAACTTTTATAAACGTTTATTCGCATTAAACAAAAATATTCCTTTTTTATTAATACGGTCGGAATTTAATGTTCACCATTGCCTAATCACAATACTAAAGCTTTCTCTCTCTTGGGTGCATAAAATTTTAAAACTCAGTAATAACCGACTCCCTAAAATATGCTTCGATACATTAAAGAAAACTTATAAACCAACAAATAAAGTACAAAAATACAACTGGTTTCACCAATTATACTGTATATTAAATCGAATAAACAAACAGTCTATATTAGAAATAGAAAACCCGGCTATTTTTCAGTTAGAGATGGACAAAACATTGATACTGTTTACAAATCATATGGAGACAATAGATAAACAAAAGTTAATCACTCCCGGTAAATACTACCCACTCTATCCGTCCATTCATAACAATAGACATAAACCTCAAGCTTACTTATTATCAAACGCACCGTTCCCTGTCATAAAAATATTTGCACAATTGAGACTCTCTGGAAATTACAATATTAAATTAACATTTAACAATATATACTACCAATTTAAACCCAAGGAAAGCTGCACGCTATGTAACCTCAACGAAAGAGAGGACTTATTCCACATTTTTATTCGATGTCCCATATACGCACCGTACCGAACCCATTACATCCCTAGGGCCTTAAATATGAACATTACAAATTTTATCGCCCTCTTTACCACCGATGATATTGATGAATTAAAAAATATTTATTATTATGCAAGGCAATGTTGCCAAATCAGATCATTTATAATAAATGAATAAACATGTTTGTTAACTGTATCATATTATTTATCGTGTTTCGCCATATTATGTCAAACATATATTTATATATTTATTATATTGTAAACTATTATATTATTCATATATTGTATTTGTGTTATTTTGTTATAAGTTTTATTGTAATACAATGTACCTAGAGCTGATAACGTAGTGAATTAGTGTCTTGTTAACTCATTTATTGAAGTATGTTTTTTATTCTATATTTGTTATGTAGCCAGCTCTATTTGTATGGGGGTTACCCCGAAAGCAAATAAAATTATTCATTCATTCATTCATTCATTCATATAGAAGCTTGTAACTCCGTTATTTTCGAAGATAGGGAAAAGAATTAGTAGTGTTTCTCTCCCCCCTCTCTTCCTCCCTCCCCCCCAAAAAAACTGCGAATAATTATGAGAAAGAGAAAAAAAGAAAAGAAAAAAAATTGAAATTTTACCCATAACTCAGTTTTTTAAAAAGATTTTGAAGACGTTGTTATTTATATTGAAGTCACAGATTATAATAAATATAATTCCACCAAATCTCGGTTATGATTATTATTGAAGATGGAGAAAAAACCGAAAATATTTGCAGCTATAAACAGTTATTTCCTAATACAATTCTTTGGAAATAATAAACCATTTTGTAATAATTTGCAGCGTTTTTATTGGTGCTAAAAAGCGGAAATAGTTAGCTATTTCTAATAAATAAAATTGAACGCACCTGAGAAGTGGACATTTCAAAAAATTGTTGTTCAAACCCTGTCATACAGTCCGAATAAAGCCATAAAATTAAAACTCATTCAATGCTACATCAAAGTGTTGAGTCTAATAACAAATTGTGTCTACACTTTTGGTGCCGTTTTTAAGAAAATCACAAATGCAATGCGTGGTATATAGTAGCACTTCGTTCGTCAATTTAGGCGAAAATGTTTCTCTAATATCCCAGATGTAATAAATAGGCTGTGAGAGAGAGATGCTTTATTTATTTGGCAATGCTGCCTAAATACATCAGGTTGCTTAAATAACACAGCATACTATATCAATCCCTTGGACATTTTTCACATACATTTTCAATTTTTTTTTTTTGTTATTTGTTTATTTATTTGTTCTATTCTAATTTAAATTTTTAATATTTACAATGTTTTCCCTTTTAGTTATTTACATAATTACAATTTTATTTTGTTTATTTATTTCTCCCAGCAACTATCTTTAAAATCATATAGTTATTTTATATGCATAACTATAAATATGAAATTTCAGTTTCGTATGACATTTTGTTTTAAGAATGTGCAAATTACACGATGTAAAGTGACTGTCCTGGTTGAAAGGCATGCAGACGTTGGTATATTATTATTATTTTGTTTAAAAACGAAATAGATTTCAGAACGGCAATGTCATAATCATTTTAAAGTCTGGCCTACGAGTATTACGAGAGTATTTAAATTCATATTAACTCCTCTATGCGTTTTCGAAATTATGGTAATTTACTTATAAAAGGTGTGATAAAATTTTACATTTGCCTTTGATAGGAGAATATCATTAGATAGATAGGAGTAATGGAATAACCATAACAGCTGCACCTTCGGTAAAGATAAAATATTTCGAAACTGATTTTCGCTTTATAGTAGCCATGCTGCCGTATAGCTTGCATTATCCTCCGAGCAAAGTGTACATTAGTTGTTATCAGGCAGTAACCCCTCGCCCATATTTTACCAGGTCACCCCCTTTTACCCCTACAGATGGAAAATATACATATAAAGAGTTATCTTTATTCCCTTAGTCATGAACTTTAGATCCCTAATATTTAAGAGCTGTTTAATATTTTTGCCGTCTCAGGCGGTAATAGCGCTAACGCCAGACTCTAATGAATTTAATAATGTGACTTCAGGTTGTTAAGGAATGAAGTATATTCGGTTTATGACATTTATATCCAGTGGATTTTATTACAGCAGGACGGTCCAAGCTGTTGCTTTTACCTTATTAGCTTAAAGTATTGCCAGTGTTATTTTTTAATTTATGGGTAGATTTGAAAAGTTCATTGTGAAATTTTGTTTGTTTATGGTTTTTATTCATAAAGCTGTATTATTTATTCTCAAATCTTGTAGAGGAAAACCATTGCTACTATGAATTCACATACCTTTCATTTATTGAATATGGTATGCGAAAAGGGATTAGAAAATTTAATATCAACTGCTAAGCAACACGATGCTTACTATAGCATTTCTCCCTGACTTGGAACTACAATATGTTATGGATATGCCTATCTATAATTTACTTAATTTCTCAGCCAGTAAGTAACTGAGCTTGCTGACGGAATAGCGCATTGATGAAGTATATAAGGTAAGGAAGGAAAGAAAGAAAGATATATATATTTATATATATATATATATATATATAATATATATATATATTTTTTTTTTTTTTAACATATTTTATTGGTTTTTACAACTGTATATACAAATACAATAAGTAAAATAGATGAATTACAATAATATGCATGAATAGACAAAAGGAGAAGCTACTCAGTGGTAGTTCAAACTTTAAGTTATATGCAGCCTTCGGAGGCCACCGTCTTGTCAGGCGCCTCGTAGGATTATTGGGAATAGCTGTAGTTGATAGGTTACGGACAAGCGGGATTGAGTCAGCAGGTAGTTTGGAATTAGAGGAGGTGTATCTATCGCGGGCTCTGTCTGCAACCAGTTGGATATTTAAGTCTCTATGGATGAGTCTATTCTTACAAAGTAAGGAGCATTAAGGATTTTTTGTAGAATTTAGGATTGCAAGCGGGATATATGCGGGAGGAGTATCATAGTTTAGTGGACCCCTATAGCTGAATGCCATAGGTCCAAATAGGTCGGTTAATGGTTATGTAAATTAGTTATTTTACAGTAAGTGGAATGTTTTGATCGTTTGTCGAATAAGTGTTATAGTAAGCGGTATCTGCAGGTATTTTTTTGTCGTTTCAGTCTAGTATGAGGATTCCAAATAAGGCACTTGTCTAGATAGAGTCCAAGACTAATCCAACAGGGATAAGTGCATAAATTCAACTACCAGACACCATTAGAGTGAGGATCAATGAAGAGCCCAGCAGATGGAAGAGAATTCTCCAGAATTCCATAGAAGAATGGAACCGACTCCAAAAGGTGCTAATTTAAGGAAGTATTTCCCCACCGTCGGGTCAACACTGGAAAATACATGGATCCTCCCGGACTACTGGGTCACACAGTTCCTCACTGGGCATGGGGGCTTCCGAGCAAAGCTCGCTAAGCATGGCAAAAACATCAATCCCCTATGTCCCCAGTTGTGGTGGTCCGGAGACCGCCGAGCATATTCTCCTTGCCTGCGCCGCTTATGAGGCACTGAGAATGAAGCTCCTGAGGTACACAGGACTCTACGTCCTGACAAATGGCGATATCCCTAAGCTTATATCCAAACAAAAATGCCCGTACTACAAAGCCTTTGTATACGGGTGGAAGGAATAGATTGGTCCAAGCCACTCCAACTTGAGGTAGAAGAGAAGAATGAAGAAGGCCACTGAACATCCGAAGACCCACTAGCATGCTGTTTCATTAGTTTCATAGCAGTTGTGGATTGTACCTATGGTACTTCCCACAGCTGCAAGTACCCGTATTGCCTCAAGGCAGGGGAGGGTAATAGATAAATAAACGCAAGCAAATAAAACGTGCAAAATCCGGTCTCCAGTTATAAATAATATCGAAACCTTCCTTATGAATATTATTAAAAAAAATCATAATTATCAAGAAATTTCAAATTAATAAAAACCAATTTTTGAAAGTGATGTTTCAGTCTTCAGGAATCTGAAAACTTATGCAAACTGGCAAAGTATGGAGTTATTAATGGGTATGTTACTTTCGAGAAAAAGCTGTAAGAATTAATAGCCAACTATTTCTCCTACTACTATCCGAGGCAAACAAAAGGGACGGACTAAGGGGAATCGAATTGTACAAAATTAATGTTGCAGGTAACATTTCGGAGAAAGGTGGCTTTGAGACGGCCCCAGGGGAGCACTCGGCCGAGGTAAATGTTTTCTGATGCAGTGTACTCCCCCTTGGGTCGGATGATTTGTACTAAGGGATCCCTGAAAGGGCCAGGGAATACATGAGGAAGGGGAGTCTCTAAAAAACGTGACAAATACCACGTCTTGGGGCCATTGAAGGCGAGAAAAAAGGCAGCTTATCTATGGAAAGTCATGCTCATCCCTGCCAGCTTTGCCTTTTCATAACAGGCGTGTTTCGAGTATCACTCACTCTCTGTGTGGTGTTATATGATGGCACTAACTTTCATTTTCAGTATGGGTAATGTAGGAAAGCACTTTTGGTGACAAAAAATAAAAATATACTTCATCATTTTCTATCGGAACAGAGAATAAAGGAAAGTTATTTTATACACATAAATAACCATATGAATATAAATTATTTTCATTCAGATAAATGGTTTAACTTCACTTTAGATATTAAATTGGCAATTGAGACAGGCATATCTATAATTGTTCACAACAACATTAATTCTTTCGAATTACCATCAGTCTACATAGTTGTTAAAAGGAAACTGGGCTTTTTTTAAAAATAAAGTTAATTTTAAAACTAATTCAAGACATTTACGTTACCACTATACTGAGATGCTATATAAAAGATACTATAAAAAGATATAAATGCTATAAAAAAATATAAAAGATACTATTATTTAAGTGGAACATATTATTTAAAAGCAAAAGAATATAATCATGCATTTTATTAAATTGTTCTAGCCCTAATCCAGTAGAGGACAAAGGTCTATGGCAGTGCCTTACCTATTGTTTTATTAACCTGTTGACGTTTTAATTATTTAAAAAAAATCAAAATGACGAAGTTATTGAATAACGGACGGGCACAATAGAAAGTTTTCCAAACCAGATATAATTTTAGAATTTTTGTATAATTATTCAGTATGTTTTTTTTATTTATTGAGATATATTACAATTTGTTTAAAAATGAACAATAATAATAGTGATATGAGACCACATTCATACAGTATTAACAACAAACAATGATAATGTCGAAAAAATCGTATACATACAGAAGTAAAAACAATAAAAAATAAAAATAAAAAAACAACCTACAATTTAAATAAATACAAAGATCGATCATACGCACAATAATTATGAAGCTATATGCAATATTTACAATATGCTAAAGAAACTACGGACTAGGTTTTTCCCTTAAATTGTGGAAGGTTTTTTAAGAAAGACTGTGTATAAATTAATTATTGATAAACTCAATATTTAACAGGTTATTTTTTATGGTGGCTCGACAGGCCGTGTAGGCCTTTGGCTGCGCTGTGTAATCTGATGGAAGAATACTCATGCGTTACTCAATGAAATTTTTGTAGGACAGGGTCATCACTTCCCTATTTTTGTCAGTGACTACCATTTGGCTGACGGGTATCACATAGATATCACATTTCACATACTCAAATACCCAGGGGAGGGGCTGTGAGTGCATTCCCATTAATTAAATACTTGAAAAAGTCCCTCCGGGACTGGGATTCTACTCACATCCTTTGGCGTAGGAGATTAGCGTACTAGTCACCCAGCTACGGGCTCAACATAAACAGGTGAGGTTCTAAAACTAATCTAAATAGGTCTTCCCTAAAATAAAGAAATAAATACCATGGGGTCTCTAGCAAATAAACAATCAATTTCGGAGTATGTCCAGAAGAGCCTAAATTAATCAACCAAGACTATGTATAATTAAATACAGGACAAACAAAAAATAAAATTTAAATTACCTATATGTATACCACACACATACGTTCTCATGGTCTCATTTTTGGATTATTGAGGTGGTCCTGGCTAGACCATTAGAGCTAAAGTACACTGCAGATGTGAAGGAATCTTAACTACTCATGGGGGTAGTTATTGAGTTCTGGACGTCGGAATGTTTAATAATTCTATATTTGAACTGACCAGCATTTTCATTAATATATTTAAATATATAGTTTATTACATAATTATTTGTTGTTCAACATTATCATGTGATACGACCTTTCCAGGCTTTTGATTATTCAAATAATATATACCCACAAGCACACATTTAATTCATACATCTGATTTTTTGAAATACGCTGAAAATTATAGTTTTACAGTTCTCACTTGTTATGTAAACATTCATGATTAAAATTCTTCTGAATTGTTTTGTGACAGGAATTATTGCACAAGATAATGTTGGAAACAAGTTAATCAATTTACGGATTATATAACGGAATATAACGCTAACAGAAATCGGAAATAATTTGAAACAGATAATTATATATAATTTGAATGTTGTTTTTTTAAATTTTGCACTTAAAAACGTTGCAGGTTACGTAAAGAGGATGCATTTAAAAATTTGGCCATCTGATTTTCGGAATATGTATTTTATGAGAAAATTGTTGTTTTTTCATGGGAATATTCATTCAACATTATATCAATTATTTGTTATTTATTATTAATCAGATGGTTCAACTCTTTATAGGTACCACAGCTATAAAATTAATTACCAAGAAATAGAATTTATAATCATAATATGAGTAATTTTTATTTTATGGGTATAATTAATTAATCAAGTTTTACCTGATATGTATATGACTTCAAATTTGAAACATGAGCAGTACGAGCGAATTGGCATGATATTCATTTTTACTGATCTTTATTTTATTTTTCACCCATACTTGATGTTTCTTTTTACGTCTCCTATCTATTATCCCTTACTCTAAAAGGTTTCTAACATTATCATGAGCAATATTTTTTTGAGTAGTAATTTTAAGCAATTACTTTTTTTTCTATTTTCCTTTCAAGTAATGTAGAAAACATTTTCGATTCGGCTCTTTACTTCCCTATGCACTTTGTGGACCAGTCTAACATCAAATCATGATAAATCATGACATTACCACAGAAATATGTTGGAGAACCGTCGTTAATTAGAATAAGAAAATAATTAGAGTAAATAAATTTCTCGATTTCACTCCCCCTATTTCAATAGCCGGATAATGGGGAGCCAAATAAATTGTTGTGTCCATTTAGGTCTCCAACAAGGATGACAGGTTCTGACGGTTGATCAATTATTGCTTGAAGATCATTTGTAGTGAAATCTTGATTCGGTGGAATATAAATATTGCAAACTTTAATGGGGCCACGACTTCTAGGGAGGAATTCATTTTTATTGGTTAGGAATGGTTAGGGGTCATGAGCAATCGGTAGATATATGTTCTGACTGCTTACAAATGAAGTAGGTGACTATGCCTTCACCGAAACATATACGGTAAGGAACACTTTATGTTTAATTAGTAATGAAGAAGGAAATTTGCTCAGGCCTTCTGTTGGGATGTAGACCTGTCTTCAGAATTTAAGAACATGAGCCAACCGTGGGTCTTGGTACACAGCCCTGAGAAAATACATAGTCGATACTAACTTCCACATTAAACTTTTTAATTCATTTTCGATAGTCTCATGCGGTATGGAAGTGCATGCGTTGGAAATTATAATTCGTATGGCTGAATAGATTAACCGTTTTCTGTAAATTTCTTTATTATCAATAACAATTGATTTGTTGTTTTTAATGATGTTATAAACTTTTCTTTGTTGCTGAAGTGTATACGGATAAATTTTGGGTCGATTAGGGCTGCGATTTTGAGTACACACTCCTTCAGTTTGATTCCTGCAAGAGTGTGTATTGTAATAAAATTTTCTCCCTTAAAATGTTTTTCTGAAGCCGTGGCTTTGGTATAGCTGATTTCTGTGCGTTTGCGGTTAGGTGTTATTGTTTGTTTGTCTATTTTCCATTTATTTTTTACTATAGCCGTTTTCATGGCATTAGGATTAACTGAGGACATAATGGGGGTAACTGTTATCACTACAGAGCCAAAGCTCTGAGCACTATAATAGGCTTATATTCATCCAAGTTCTTATTAATATACCAACTATCGATTTCGTGAAAGGACACGCGCCTTCAAATTGTCCAATTCGCACAAAATAATATGTATTTTTGCACGAGAAACTTATAAATTAATAATACTGTAAGACTGACCTGCGTCTGCTCCCTATACATCTCAAACAGCTGATCCCTTTTATTTTATGTATGCTAGTAAATAGTGGAATGATGGAATGAAAAAAACAAGCAGATTTTTCAGCAACGGAGGTTTCCCTTTACAGTCTTATATCGGTTTTATTATCCCTACCTAGAAATGATTTATTACATATATTATATAATTAAATAATTATGAAAGGAGCAATGGGGTATCTTAGTATGTAAAAGATATTTCAAATTTAGTTCAGAGGAAAACATTGGGTTTGAAAGTCTACATTGAAATGAGGTATAAATTATTAATGTCATGGTAAAAAATGCGTGTATGTCTGAGTAGACATGGGCCAAATGAAGTGGGAGGTGTTCGATTTGAGGGAATCGTTTTGGTATTAGCCTTCGGTGGCCTCTCATCCGGAACGCGGTAAGTTTGAACGGGATTTTTCTCATTACACTTTCTCTCAGCTGGAATGATTACTATTGACTCCCTTATTGCTTCTTTCGTCATTCTTTTTTATTCCGTCTCTCCTTTCGGTCCATTCCACCGTAGATTTAATATTTTTTACAATTTATTTTATCTACGATTCAACTTTTATATTTATTTCCATACTCTTCTTTTAAAAAAAACAAAAAAAAAAATTAATTATATTATATATTCTTACGCTCTGCCTAGTATGTTGAACAAGAGAAATTTAATAGTGTATAATAATTTACACATTTACAGCAAACACAAATAATTGAGAAAAATGAAACATAAACTTGAAATGATATTCGGAAAACGCTGTATAAACATTTAAATCTAAAAAATAATACAATTCTTTCATCCTGAAACATCTCAGACAAACAACTAAACTACGATATGTTAACAGAAAAACAAGACTCAGCGACAGTCTAAGATTCAACGTTCTTATACGATTGCAAACTAAGCGTTATTATAGCTGATTAAACGAAATATCTAAAAAAAAAAAAGATAAATACTATGTCACTGATGTCAAGATGACACAAAAAAGGTCTGGGTGAGAGATCGACTTACATATACATATAAATAAAATCAACTCAGGAAAGGTTGCCACTGGACATTTGGGAACAGCCTCTCCATTGCTTGATAAACATCACCCATCTGCTGGCCCTTAGCATGTCAAGGGCAGGTTAAACAATTTAAAAACGTTGAGGAAGATCAAATAATAATAATCAAAGTTACCAATGAGGCTTATACCTTTCTTGGTAAAGGATTTATAGGACTCCACGAGATCCCACAATTTTTCCCTCTAGTACATGGAACATTGAAGAAGATGCTGGAGTTCATTATAGTTGCAAAGGCTAAAAATCTCGTTGGAGGATCCGGTATCGCCAAAACTCCAGACTTAAAGATTTATAAGAAACTACTATTTAATCATCTAGACAGATTCTAGAAAACGAAGGGTAGGATAGAGGTTATGCTATATGGTTAGGATTATGAGTGAGGTACTTGTAAAATTTTAGGATTGCCTACTACTGTTAAAAAACTGTAGCGTGAAAGGATTAAATACGTTGATACACGAAAATATATCTAAAATCTGAATGATAAGGTCTTATAATGTCTTTGCGTATTGGTGCTGCAATAATTCACGTTCTGAGAAAGATTTTTATCATGCTCGCCCTGTCGGATTTCAATACTATTATTGGGATGCCTACACCAGTTTTGCTTTGATTAATCTCATGGATTCTCCGTAAACATCATCCTATCACGAACAAAATGTCTATTAAATGCTTTATTTTCAGTTGGTTCGACAAGCATCACAGAGCAACCCGACCGAATATGTGTTAGATCCGACAGAGAACTTCCATTCCTGTTGTTATATTTTTTAATTTATCTGAACCCTCAATTGAAGTTCGTTGATGGTCATAGTAGTTTGAAATACGCTATACTCTTCAATTAAATCTAATGAAGGAAATTACTCTCATCCAGTTCAAACCGACAGATAGGTTTCAGACTTGTCTAGTAAATTAGTTGTATCGTTTGAACTGGTCTTATTCATTTTAACTTAATACATTAATTAATAATTGGACAGAAATTAAAAATTACTTTAGTTATCAATAATTTTTCTTCGTTCATGCAAGTATGGTGGTTTTATGGTATAATGATCATAGTAAAAATAAAATAAGTGAAGGTAATATAGAGAAAATATTATGGTTACTTACTTAAAATTATTGTTACATTATCTCTCTCACTAATTATCTAGTATATGAATTGAAAAAGATATTCCATATTTTTTTCTGAATTGCAATGATATAATTTAATCTGATATGACTACAGAATTTTCTAATATTACTAAGAACCATCTCTGTGAGTTTTTAATATTAAATTTAGTTTATGAAAATTCAGTTACCTTTGCTGTGGAGGATGGAGGGGTGGTTACTTTTTTATGCGTAATTAGTAACCCTGGGGGAAGGGGCCTGGAAAAATAAACGAAATGTAGCTAAAGGAGCATCATCACATACACTATCACCCTGACGAACCTCTCTAACGATATGCGAGTAGGAAATTAAAGATGTTCTGATAGGGTGGGAGCTTGGGCTTATGGTTGCAGTTCGTTCCTACCTCCTCATCTCTGCCTAAGTTTTCTTTCCATCGCAAAAAAAAAAAGAAGATTTCTCTTCAATATTTTAATACTACGTAATCATTTTATATTTTTGTATATTTTTTATCAATTACATTAATTCACCTTCAAACATTTAAGTATTTCTATAACCCAGTGAAATTAGCAATGATTACAATATATATTACATACTGTTAGGTGGACAGTTTCTCACTTAATATCTTCTTCCTTCTTTCTTCCTCTCCCTCTCCAGGTCTCCTCTGCCATGGTAGCGACTGCTATCTACTCCTGCATGCTTGGCTAATAATACTCACAATAAAAATACTGTCTATAAGTTAGGCCTGGATTTATTACTCCTGTTCTGTGCCTGCACAGAGAGTTTACCAGTTAAAAAGAGTTTGCTTTAGTTCTAATGTTCAACCAGAGATGGCAGCACTTTAGTAATGGGTACAATCACTTTACGAAACAGCAGTGGAAATAATTTTTAAGATTACACAAGATGGTATATGCTAGACCCTGGCTCTAAGAACTGACCATTGTTCTTAGTGAATTACTAAAATTTAAAAATACAATATAGGTACCTAATTACTACATATACTGCGCACTATTTAATGAGTCTGTATAATGCGTTAATTATTTTAAGGATTATTTATCAAGGCAATTTAATAGAGTTATCCAATAGCATCTCTCCGACCACTAGTTGGGAACCATTGCTATAACCTAAATATTTTCTCAGAGCTCAGGCAGTTCATATTGAGGATAAAGTTCGGTTCATGAAAGAATCTATTGGTACCGATAATCAACATAATTCCAATGATAAATGAAAGTTCAATAAATGGCTTACAGTCTTCATGAAATAATTATGAATTATTTAGTTACTAAATATTTATATTAGTTCTCCATTACTTGATGCGAACCATAAATTTTCACGACAAAGGCATAAAGGCGATACCTCCTGGGAATATCGATACGAGATCGGAAAACGAATAAATGGGTAAAATCTAGGACCGATCTCCCAAATATTGTGGAAAAAGTCCATCTAAGGAAGTGGACCTGGACCGGGCATGTCATCCGGAGAAATATTATAACACGGACCAGGCAAATTATGGAGTGGTACCCAAGAGAGTGCACAAGGAAGCGAAGACGTCCACCGATAGGCTGGGACAAGGAGGTGAAGAAGAGCTGCGAGGAGAAGAGAGTGGCACTGGATAGAAAAGAATGGATTTGAATCGACCAAAATAGAAATTATTGTGTATATATATATATATATATATATATATATATATATATATATATGTATATTGTTTTATATATTATGTACAAATAAAGTTTATTATTATTATTCAGTTACTGCTGCAAATAAAATGAGATCACCCAGACCTTGGTCTCGAGGCTTTTATGAAATCCATATATTGGACATGACATAGTCATTTTGGCCTCGGTATTGTGGTATATAGCTGCAATCGTGCAGAGGATTCTTAATTATATACCAAGGAGCTTGTGTTCTAATCGGTTTAACTAATCATATTTGATACTGATAGGAGTTATAAGTTTGTTTTAAAATTTGAAAGTGTTTTATAGTCTTTAGATTTGGTCATATTTCGATCATGGAAGAATACAAGAGTCCTTTAGGTGGTAAGCCGTTCTTTAATATGGATTAAGGAACTCCGCCAGTTTGTTATCTCTTCTCTTCTCTGTATATATAAAATGATGTCGCGATTCTAAGTTTCCACTAACACCTTCTAAACCACTCAAGGGATTTTGATATAGTTTTCACAATCATTTATAGGATTCTTTCCTGAAAGTTTATTAGTAAATAATACATTACTAATTGCTGAAGTGGTTTTACTAAATACATTGCAATTTAGTTTTTTTTTTCAAAAGGGAAAATTAAATTTTCAGAAAACAAATTATCAATAATATTATTCATAAATATGAGTAGTAATAAGCGTGTAATAAACCGTTGGAAATTTTAAGATTTTAGAAAAAAAAAATACTTCACAATATTTTATATAATATTCATATAATAAGGTTAAAAAATTAAAATATGAAAATATATTGTTTGTAATATTGTCATGAGGGAGGTTATGGTTATTCAGTGTTGCCCCCAAATTATCGTACAAGTTATATTCTTCCATACAATACGCAAGATTTTATAAAAAATATAATGTACCAAATCGTACTTGAGTTTTGAAAATAAATAGACACTTATTATAAATCCATAAACAAAAATAGTTATTAATTTATACAATTAGATTATTTCATTGAAACTGAAACAATATTCACTGAAAACTAAATGTAAACTAAATAAGCTTTAAAATGTATTTTTAATAGTTCATATCTATATGATGATCCCAAAGGATAGGCCAAACATACTTTCTTGAACATAAATGATACTACGTTTAAATTCCGCACGTGTGAAGCTGGGACAGGTCTCTTGTATTGTATATAACAGGCACGACTTGAAGGTGACACTGTTATTTGATACCCAGGGAAAGAAAGAATTTAGTTAAGTAATTGAAAACGATAGTTTTAAACAATCACAGTAGGACGGTTCTGAGCTTTGAATATTTTTGAATATCGCAATGATATTCATCAAATTATATAAAATATGAAATCATCAACTGTTTATACTGCACGCGTTTTGTGGCTTCATCCTCTAAACGCTTGCAGTATAAACGCGCCCTAACAACGCAATATTAACAACAGTATTCTGGTATTTGGTAACACGTGTCTGTTTTCAGACAAACTTGGCTGTTCACCTAAAGTTCACTTTTAGCCTTTATTTTTAAAAATAAAATATATTAAAACCTCTTTCATATGTGCAATAGCTAATTTGCATAATTTTGGAATTTTGGTCAAATAAAATTCTTATAGACAAAATGATGCTGCCCAACTTGATTGGGTTGCTATAAAACAGCATACCAATTGTTTCCTTTAGGAATTTTTTAAATATATTTTTTTTATTGAAATTTACAACAGTACAAAAAATACATCAAGTAAATATGCTGAAATGTTAAAACACATGAAATAAACATGAAGAAAAACTGCCCATTGGCAGCATCTTTGGTAGTGAGTCTAAACAAGAAGGTCTCAAGCCATCTTCTTTTCAGATGCCTCGGAGGATTATCAGGAATGGAAGAGGAAGCTAGGATTGAAACTAATGGATTAGAGTGGGAGTGGAGTTTTTCATGGAAGGTGTGATACCTGGTACGGGCCAAATCAGCAACATATGGAACATTAAGATCATTGTGGATGATTTTATTCGTGACTTAGCGTTAAGGATTTTGCGAAGGATTTTGGATTGTAAGGATTGGATACGGGAAGAGTTTTATGGTTTAGTAGAGCCCCAAAGTTCTACTCCGAACAAAAATTAAAAAAAAAAAAATCGTATATACATCATAAAATACTACATCAAAACTCATACTATCATATAAAAAAAAACAAAAAAAAAAATACAAAAACAAAACTCTTAGCATCCAAAATCGATATCTATATGTACAATACTATATAAAAATTAAAATATAAACAACTATGAATAAACTGCTAATGCACATGCATGCCCATCCAATTATACCCGTTACGAGTAGATGTGATAGTATATAATTTCCAGAGAGTCGACAACCACACTTTCTGCTATCCTTGCTACGTCCTTTATATCGACACCTATGTCCTCCATGAAGCTCCTTGTAGAACCTGGCACAGCTCCGCGGGCTCCGAACCAAAGGCCTTTTACGTTGAACTCTCTCTCACTATAGCTCTCGCGAAATTTTTCATAGAGGAAAGGGATCCAATTTTCGTAGATTTGTCTCTTTTTCCTTTCTACTTTACTTGCCTGTTCAAGGTCGTTGGATTCATATCTCACGGTAGGATCCGGATTGATAGCTAAATTCCCGGTCTTGGGGAATGCCACGATATCAGCATATCGCGTGGATCCATCCGTATCCACACAGTAGACTTCCTCGAAGCAGGCAAAATCTCTTTCTTTAAGGAGCCTCATCAACTCATGCTTTACTCTATAGTGACGGCGTGTTATCAGGAGGGAGTTGTTGGGACATTTTCCCAGCACGTGAGCTGTGTCTGCGAAAGCGACAGAGGGACTCAACATCTCTAACCTGTCCGCTGACACCTGGGACTCCACGCAGGGATGCATAATTTATATTAAGTTTCAGGGCATTTGACCATTTAGACCCCGAAAGTATCTGCTTTTTGTGCATAAATGTGTTAGCTTTCGGGGTTTCTTTAAAATGCCGTACCCCAATGCCCTGCAACCTGCAGCTGGCCCATTCCTCGAACGAGTTTTCTCGTAGCGACTGCCGTAGAGCTCTCATATTTCGGTTACCCTGCTCAACCCCCAGTCTCTCAGCACAATCAAATGCAGTCACTCGACTATAATCAAATGTAGACTGGAACAGGGGATCCGGGATATTGGACAGTCGCTGAGAAATGGACCAGTGTAGTAGAGGAGCCTCCCATTGGCAGCGAATCAATCCTAGTCGTCGGTACCTTCTGGGAGCGTACAACATCGCCGTGGAGGTGTTCGCAGGGAGTCCGATGATGGCTTTGACACTCCTGCGAATCATGGTGTCGATACCTTCTAATATTTTGAACGCAGCTTAGTGAGAGGCGCAGTTTGGAGAGGGTATATGAGACCCGGAAACAAATATTGATTGACAATGTTTAGCTTTTGCTCAGGCTTAGGCAAGCAAGAGGTAACCAACTTGTCCAGGTTCTTATTTAACTTTGTCACCGAATCATCATTGAATCGTAGCTCCTCCGAGAATGAGCATCCTAAATACTTTATGGTTTTACCATGCTTCAAAGTTTAGATGCTATCTCCATTCTCAAGGGAGAACGTCGTTGCTTCCAGCTCTTCGTTGTTGAGCACTATACCCACACTTTTTCCCGGATTTATCGCTAAACCAATCTCCGTGAGGATCTTTTGGACTCCATCTATGATCCTTTCCGCTGCACCCTAGTCATGCGCTGTGACCGCCTGATCATCAGCAAAACCTGTAAGGACCACGCATTATAAACAGGCGCCTCAGCTGCTGTAATATGCACTTAATTTCAGTTATGTACAACATTTCGTTTAGAGGTAGACTTATCACATACACGCTGAAAACAAGGAAACAAATACACATATATGTAGATGCACCTAAATTTAAGAAATTCTTTTTTTAATTTTCTCGAACGGTTAGCGTTTCAGGTATCTTAAAGGTTATTGTAACATGAGTTTTGGTAGTTTAACAATAAGGAATACAACATTGATATATTTTGCAATATTTGTCTGATTGAAATTAACTGTATAAGTTTTTAAATAACTACAAAGTTATGTAAAATTAAACCATATTCAATAAAGGTCATGAATGTAGAGGACTTATACAATACCATCTACTGTTGAAAGTAACGTTTATTTATAGCCATTTTAATATATTAATACGAATATAAAGCTTTTTATTATTTTAATTAAATATTAGAGGATTTGCTAATTCTAATGCTTCGCTCATGACTGCAGACACTGGTGTGATTCACAATATAACTTGATTCATAGCTGTGGATTTGTTAACGAATTGGAATTATTTGCTGGAAGTAAACCCTTTAGCCTTCTTAATCCAATAAATCTTCTACAGCCAATAAAGGGAATACCACAGAATCACTGCGTGGAAACCTATCAATCAGCTTAAGCCGAATAACATGTCGGCGAATGGTTCCCCGCAGGGAGTAATTTACTTTATTCTATACAATTATTTCCTGAGTCTTTGTCTTTAAATACTGTAACAACTACAGAGTGATACTAAAATTATTGATGAATACCTGTTCGGCTACTTCCCAAACAATATTACTAAATATAAAGTGAATTATATTGAGGATGTATAGTCGAATGTAGAAATTATTATAGGTGGAATAGTCAAAGACAGTCATTTTTTGAAAATTTTTAATTTTGCCAAAGTTTCGGTTCAAGCTTTTGAGCCTTCATGAGGGCATTACTGAGCCATGTCCAAGCATAAATTGCTTTTGCTGCAAAAACGAGTTTATGCTTGGGCATGGCTCAGTAATGCCCTGATGATGGCTCACAAGCTTGAACCGAAACTTTGGCAAAATTAAAAATTTTCAAAAAATGACTGACTCCTGATTATTCCACCTATAATAAATATAAAGTGTTGTTATGATGGTCTTTGAGTTTTGCATATGGACCGCTTTGGATCAAAACCAAAAGTCCTGAATATATACAGCAGTAAGTGGGTCATTAATACAATAGTTAAACATGTTGGTGATATAAAGTAATGACTTACAATAGATGATGTTCAGGTTGTGAATTTAAAATAATTATGATAAAATGCATAAAATTATGATAAAATACAATAGTGAAAGATGTTGGTCATATAAAGTAATGACTTACAATGTTTAGGTTGTGAATTTAAAATAATTATGATAAAATGTATAAAATTATGATAAAATACAATAGTGAAACATGTTGGTCATATAAAGTAATGACTTACAATGTTTAGGTTGTGAATTTAAAATAATTCTGATAAAATGAGTTAATCGGAAGAGCACAGATTGATAATAAATAAAAAGAAGGTTCCTTTATCTTCCATTAAACGTTTATTAAACATAAACAAACAGCTATCACGAGTTTTTTGGAACAGACCTAAACAGCAACGTTTCGGGGGCCTTTCTCATATTCAGGACTCAATAAAATACAATAACAAACTATCATTTAATATTATAAACTAATTTTTTGTTTATATTCTAATAACGTAAAACCTAAACAAAAAACTGTACTAATTAAAAAACATTATTAAAAATTATAACAATGCTACATAACCTTACAGCCATGTAAAAGTTAAAATTTTATCAAATTTTTAATTAAAATTTAGTCAATAATTTATGACAATAATTTTTTAAAAATTAGTACTAAGGAAACCATACATCTTATCTGAGATATTATTTGGCCCCTAATTGATTAGGGCTATCCTATTTACTGCAGAAAAGTACACACGGATAAATTATTACATATAGGTCAATAAATTATGGTTTGTAATATTAATTTTTTAATTACATCTTTATAATGAAAACTGAGCTAGTTGCTTTGAATCTGTTTTAAAATTTATAGTATCATTTACATTTTTGTTCATATATATGGATTCGATTGTTTTTCTGTCAAAACTATTATTTATTTTATTTTTTCTAAATTTTAGTTTTTCAAAATCAAATGATTAAACTGTATACTGTGCTGTGCTAATGCTGTGGTATTTATATTTTTACTATCTTTGCAATTACTACTGTGTTGTTTCACTCTAGTAGTTTAGAGGTTTCTCTAATGTATATTTTATCACAATCTGCACAATTCATTTTATAAATTACATTTAATTTTTCATTAGATAAAATGGGATCTTTAATGTTTGATAAAAGATTACTCAGTTTATTATGGTAGTAGAGTCCTAATTTTATTCGTGGTAAATTATACTCAACAAGTGCACTCTTTATTTCATTAGTTAGATGAAGAATGAATTATATATTTTGATATTGGTATATTTTTCTATTACTTTCAGTTGTCAGCTCTATGTCTATTAAATCATTATTATTATTTTATTATTTTCATTCAGTTAAAAATCTGTTATAGTTTTTTGTTTAGGTTTTACTTTAATTAGCATATAAAAAAACTTATTTTTGTAATATTAAATGATAATTTGTTATTGGAAGGAATTAGTCCGGGTGGCGGTCATTAAATGAAACAACTAAATAGTTTCAACTATTTTATTGTTTGCCAACGTTTCGACCCCCTTTGTGGGTCATCATCAGGGCGCATGGTGGGAGAATGGAAACGTTGGCAAACAATAAAATAGTTGAAACTATTTAGTTGTTTCATTTATTGACCGCCACCCGGACTAATTCCTTCCAGTAATTCTCAACGGTCAACTAATTACATCCACAATAATTTGTTATTGTATTTTAGTTTAAGTACTGAAGATGGGAAAGTCCCCCAAAACGATGATGTGATTGCTTTTTTATGTATAATAAACTTTTAATGGAAGATACAGGAACCATCTATTTATTTATTAGAAATATTTATGATAAAATATGTTGCAAAATTAAGACAGGAACCTTTTTCCTTGAAAAATCAGATGTAAAATTACCTCAATAATTATAATTATCAATTTTTCATGTATTTGGATTCAGGTGAAGTGGTAACTTTTACTTTTTTGTTCAATTTGAATATGCTGTCACTAATTATATTAAGCTTTATAAATAATATTTTGGTCTTTTTAAGCTTCCAATGTGGATTCATTGTGAGTTGAATAGGCGCAGATCTTCAAATAAAGCAGAATTTATTTAATGAAAAAAAGGTATGCATGTCATTACATTCACTTACCTTAAGAAAAGATATTCCATTTTACAATTATCTTCTTAGTCTCATCTAACGTAAGCGGAATTCGTTTACTCATTGGCAGTGTACAAGCTATAACATCCTGAATACCCTTTAAAGCTTCCACGGACAATACCATTGTTATCTACAGTGTTGTTTTCTTACTTAGAGCTGTGAAGAAGCTGGCAGCACGCCTGGTGAAACGTAGGTGAACAAATTACAGAAGTAATAAGGAAACGACTTTGATGATAACTTTGATTTTGACCTATAAAGATTGAATTTTGTTTTATGCCGAATCGTGGCACAGTTCTCGTATATTCAAGTCAGTCTAGATTAGAATAACAATCATATCTGTGAGACTACCAACCTTATTGCTTTTTCAAGTTACGTAATGAGAGTAACATTATTAACCATTTTTTTTTTTTGACCAATTAACAAATCATCGGTAGATATTATATACGTGATGTCTACATGTGTTCTTATGACATTAATATATTCCCTTAATTTCTATTCATAGCTCTATTATCTAGTAATTTTAATTAAGATGGGTAAGGAAGTAATTTTGGCTTGGACCAATACAAAGCGTTATATTTTTTTCTTAATTTTTATTTTATTTTTAGAAATTGCTTTATCGGAAATAATTTTTAAGATAACCCAAGATATGCTTGACCCTGGCTCTAAGAACTGACCATTGTTCTCAGGGAATTATTAAAATTAATAAGTACAATACAAGTACCTAATTAATTTCATTCACTGCGCAGAATTTAATGATTCTGTAATGCGTTAGTTATTTGGTTGACACTTTTAGGTTACTATAGAAACGAATTCCTTGAGAAGTGATTTCGCATCCCCCATATTGTCTTAAACTTGCCCAGCCGGACTATCATCTATATTGAAGTTTACAAAACTTTTCAAACGGTACTCTTCAAAAAATTTCAGTGACGACGATGCCCTCAGGTTGCACTTGGTTGAGTTTTTTTCTGATAAGGACCAGAAATTGTATGAGCTCAGAATTATAAAGTTATCAGAAACATGGAAAAATGTCATCGAACAGAATGGAAGATATATGACTGAATAAAATTAATTTTTTTATATATTAGATGAAGCATGAATTTCTTCCATCATAACTTTATTTTTATAAGTAACTATATAGTTCGTCAATACTCTTCGACGTTTCAGGGCTTTGTCCCCATTATCAACACCAAAATTGTTTAAAACAGTTTGATTTTAGTTATAATTGACAAATATATTTTCAAATATTAAGATAAAAATTTATATAATTAACTATAAATTTATCTTTTTTTGTTCATTATTTATTAATATAGATTTTTTGTAGCTTTAAACTACATGTACTTCTAAATATCGACTATTGTCGACTCTCTGTTCTTATCGTGTTTTTAATATTGCATACTTTGAACTTGGCAAGTTTCATTGTTACTCTAATCTAATTCCTATGGTCTATATTTATTTTAATTTAGATGTTATTATTTACTTTGGTTTTCACTTTTTTATTGTTCTATTTTTTTATTAAAATTTTATATTATTTTTACAAGTGCTATTTTAATTATGAGCCGACGTTTAGGCCTACATTGTGGGCCTGTATCAGGGTTGAATCTGACAGAAGAAGTCTTCTTTAGACACCGTCTCAGAGTCACCCTGACGAAGGCCTACAACGTAGGCCGAAACGTCGGCACACAATTAAAATAAGTACTACTTTTTAATGTGTGTTTCTTTCTGTTGACCGCATCCCCAATCATCTTCCTCATCTAATATTCTCAACGTTCAACAAAAACTCCATCATTATATTATTTATAATGTCGGTGTAATGTGTACCAAGATTTTTAGTATCTTTTTTATAATTAATTGTATTATTGTTATTTTTAGTTATATAAATTGCTTCCAGTATCGATATAGTTCTATTATTTTTACATTTTCAAAATTAAATGCATACTAATTTTTTGTGTAGACTCAATTGATTTTTATTTCACGCTAGAAAACCGAAATTACTTTCTTGGCAACCTTTTAGATATATATCATTAAATTATATTTACTTTTTTTTTTTTTTTTTTTTCCCTTGGCCTCGTGGGAGAATCTTCTGGGAGAATATATTCACGGTTCTCCATGAGATATATTTACTTTGAATTATATTGTCTAGATGCGTGCTTAGCTTAATTAATCTCAATGAGGCATATAAAGTAAATAAATAGGGATTATTAAATAAGCCTTAAACCACCGGCGTGGAACTGGTTATGGTAGACACGTGACATTGGCTGGCTCTGAAGGCGGTGTAGGACCCCGTAGCCTGGGGTGGCGGGTTTTCTTCCACTGCCATTGAGAACTCTCCTCATTAATTTTTTGATTCATGAATAGTCTAATGATTTTCTCCCCTTTTTAGCTCCTCCCTATGTTAATTTCCCTTTCGGCTCAAAAGGCATGCGAGTCAAAGCCTTACTTTTCGCCCCTCCAAACCGCTGCTCACTGAATAAGAGCCATATTTCATGAAAGCCAGCAGCTCCAGAGTTCCTCCTATAATTAAAACATCAGAAGACAGCCTAAACTGAAGTTTTACCGGCCCTTTTAGTTTTCTGCTTCAAGAGCCCCGGAGAGCTTCCGATTTCTTTGGAAATATAAACAATTCGACTTCTTTTCCCCCCTTAAACCGTTATGGTTTTGGGAAGAAGTGAGGCAGGTAAAAACGAGCTAAATATTTGCCTTAAGATGACAGCTGCAATTAACCGATGTTACTGAAAGAAAATTTGTTCGAAGATATTAATTTTCTTTGGAAATGGGAAGGCCCTGTGACTAATACCGTCAATAACATAAGAATAAATACGGAAACTTATTTATTTTTTACAATCTTAATAATTTTATTCTAGGACTATGTCAACAAGGTCAACAAAGACAAAGACCAATAAAATTAATTTTTATTTACTAATGAGGGTCAATCCACTCGAAATCGTCCAGGCCTTGCCTCTCAACATTTTTGGTTTTAATTTTTTTTTTTTACAAGATATTCTCTATTCTTTCTTTATGAATAAAAAACCGTGAATAATTTTTTTTTTCTGGCAAATACTTTTAGTCACGAAAAGTTAAATCAACCGGAACTTATAGCGGGCTATAACAAGGAAGGTTAGTTTATACTGAAATATCTCAAAAGGGACCGAATAAAAATTAATGAAACTAATACAGATACAATATAATAAGTACTGCAGGATAAAATTTTGTGGTTGAAGCCCAGTTAGTTCTCGAAATATAATACATTAAACATTAATACCTTGGAAGTTTTACCCACATCTTATCAACCTACTTGATGCCATACCAAATTAATAATACTTGAACCAGTTGAGTCTCAGCCATTAAATTTAATCCTACAGTATTTATTATTTAGAGGCATCTTTTTAAAAGTTGATGAAAACTGGACGATTTCAAATGGATTGACTCACGTACGAAAATAATTTTTAAAAAATACAAAAAAACCTATATGTATGTACAAAAAAAAGTATTATAAAAATAAAAAAAGAAAGAAAAAAAAAAAGAAATCTCCTAAAAAACACTAGGATTGAGGAGATCCAAAATAAACTAATTATTCGACAACAAGAGTATTTGGACAAGCAAGATGATTAAATATAATTTAAATCTTAAATTACAATAGGGTAATTGAACTCCAAATTCACATATATTGTGCGTTTGTTTAGGATGACAAAAGATGTTGGAAAAGGTGGTGATTTGAATGGAAGAAAGGAAGAAGCATGGATAATATGAGTAGGTTGGGAATTCCAGAGGGCTCCGAGCGGATACAAGAGGAATGATAAAAAGATTTAGTTATGAGGGTGGCAATGTAAATATCAGATTGGCGTTATCTAGTTTAATGGGAGTGGACTGAGGATTTCAATTGGATAGTTTTGATACTGTAAAAATTATAAATCAGTAGTTCTTGAAATATTTGTAATATTAAATAATCAGTAAACAATTATCCCTGTATCGTTTTTAATAAAACTTGAAAGGTAAAAGTTGAAATAAAGCACTCTTGCAAAATACTTTTTAGAATGGTGATTAATAGGTTATTTTTGAACTTTGTATATTTTAATCAATTTAAATTTTGAAAAGATAGGATTATGATGTTAATTCTATGTATAATACCCACACATATATCTCTTAAAAATAAGATTTGTGAATGGTTAAGAAGAGATTAAAAATGTATTTCAATCATTCATCACATTTTATTTTCATCATTATACACAACTCGAATCAGTATTTCATACATTAGATGGAAATGGAATAATTATGAGTGAGGATGAACTTTTTTAATGTTTATTGTGATGGTTTAGTTTTTGACTCTTTTTTATTGTTAAGTTTTGGCCCTCCCAACATATATAAGAAAGTTCTCAGCCTTTTAAGAGATAATCATTTCATTATTTATTAGTTTTAACTTGATGATTTATTGTGTCCTTAACAGTTTGTTATTTAAATAGCTATGTTATCGATAACACATACCAATATATTCCAGGAATCAATTCAGTGAACTTATTTCAGTAGAGTAACTTAGAGCTAATCATTTAAAACAAAACTTTTTTATTTATAAAAAAGAATCTATGAAAAATTATAATAGGACATTTTATCTTTTCTTCTGTACGCCAGCTAATAACGACTGGCAAATATTTTTAGCCAATACTTACTTGATTTGTGTGTTGCTACGTTTCCACTTTCCATCTAATTTAATTTATTACTCATTTGTAAATAAAAAATAATGAATAAACGACTGGACACCCTTAAAATTCCGAACAAATTCTAATTTTGAAAACATTGCTGGAAATGTAGTTCATCGTTGTATATCACGTTAAAAGTAAGGATGGTGTTGTTCTCATTAATCCTTTAAAAACATCTATTTATGACTATCAGAAACGACGGAGTTTGAGAGATAATTATTAATTCATATGTTTTTGAATCATATGACATGTTTATCATTCGTTAACTTATTCTGATTTTACAATGTTTGATTATTTAATTCTGTGATACAGTAGATATTGTAAAAATATATATATAATAAGAGTTCCAGTGATCCATTTTGAATTTGGGTAATTGTAAGATTATACCCTATAGTATTATGTATAGTGTAGCATACTGCTGATGTGACGTTTATTATAAAGTAAAACCTTCATACTTGTGTAAATCATATAGACCCGATTAACCTTCACAACAGTTCAGTATTGCGAGTACTGTATGGTCTGTTCCGTGTTGTTATTACAATAGAAAACATAAAAACATCCCGTTAGTTTGTTATTTTTATTTTTTAAAAACCTTTTTACTATCACAAAATGTGGTCACAATATGTAGAATTTATACATGCTGTGGTATAGTACCAATTACAGTTACTCTTAATTAGAATTTACAAGTAGTGTTGATGGTAATTACTGCCAGCCTCAAGTTAAACAGAAACTAGTAAAATCCTTTTTAAAAAAACCTACTCAATAAAATATATTTATGGTAAATTAAAATAAAATAAATTAATATAAGATAAATAAAGACAGGTAATTAACATAAAAAATAACAAACTGTTGGTTTTATGGGCACAAATAAATGATTACATTTCACAGATAATGAAGTAATATGTGATTTGTACGTTTATGTGTGTAAAGTTTTATAGCAGTCTCGTCACAGTGGAGTGGCGTGGTCTAGTGGATAGAGCACTAGTCTACTGTTCTCCGGATCCTGGATTGGAATCCCGTCTGAGGCAGGATATTATTTATTCTGTTATTTCAGATGTAGGTCAACCCTAAGGTATAAAAACACTTCTGGTGCAGACCCAACCTCTATAAAGTGAGTACCCAAAAAAGTTAGAAAAACATGGCGTCTTTGTGTGATCTTGGTTTAATAACCTCATTGCATGGCCGTTTGCCCAGAAACAGTTCAAATCTCTATATAAACAGAGCCTTTCATGGGATGTAGAGATATAGGTTATTATTATTATTTTTTTCTAGTCATAGCCACCTATGATTTGAATGATTGGGTTGTCGCAATTAGAATTGAGAAAACAAAGTTCTTTTACCAGCCAGTACGTGTATTTTTTTTTATCGATGGGAGTTGTAAATCGTATAACACAGTTAAAATTCGAGTGTAACGCTTCCTAATAATGAATATATTGTAGATAAAACCTAGAGAAGTCTTTCTTAGAACTTTTTCGAATTTTAAACATTTATCCCATAAAAAATGTATAAAAGATATCTTAAATGTATTCGTTATTTACAATAATGAATAATTAAATTATTTTTTATTTGTTAAATTATTACTATTATATTAAAATTAGGATCTGAGTCGTCTAGTGGATAGAGCACTAGTCGACTGTTTTCCAGGTTTCAGCTTTAATTTCCGGCTGTGGCCATATAGTTCTGTTATTTTGGCCGTATGTTGACTCTGACCATTTTGAGCAGACGCAGCCTCTATAAAGTGAGCAACCGTAAATAGGGAGAAAAGCGCAGCGGCTAAGCATGGTCGCAGTCATATGACCTCAATGCACTGTCGTTTGCCCAAAACAATAGTGAATGTCTAAATGTACTGCACCCATCAATGATTGTTGAGGTACAGGAGGATTAGTTTTTCCCAACATGATTATAGCATCCAATGATGTCATTTTATGTTTAACTTTAGATAACCATAATCTATCTTTAGCGATTTTTCTTTAAAGTTTTGGTTAGTAGCATTAAACTTATTCTATGCAACTATAATTGTCGTTGATTTTAGAGATCAAGACATCACGAAGAACAAAATAAAAAAATTTAAATCACATAATATGGTCAAGCCACAACTAAAATAAAACATGATTCCCTGATAACTCGGTTGTTATTAATGATAAAGAAAAAATGTAAGGTGTTCTGGAATCCGTCTCTCCGAATTAATAAATAAATAAATACCAATTCGATAGATAATTAAATTTTCTACAAAATGAAAAAAGAAGCATTGAAATTGGTTAAGAACTAGCGGAGATATAGCGTTTTGAATTCAGCAGTAGTGATATGCCATAATCTTTTGAATTAGTGTTTTTCATATTATTAATTCCCTATCAACAGCTATATAAACAGTTAAACCCTAATATTGTTATTTGTAAGTAATAAACCATTGTGTAATCATTTGTAGCTTTTTAAAAGTTTTGGTAAGTAGTATTTAACTTATTTACGTAACTATAACGATCGTTGAATAGCACGGATAATATTTTGATTTATCGCACATCCCAAACTAATTAATAGTGAACCATTCGTAATGTAATATTAAGTAACATAAATGTTGCCTTCCAATAAATATTGCCTTTGATGGTGCCTGAAGACTTTATGATTGCGGTTCAGAAATCTTAAAATTTCTTATGAGGAAAAACTGATTACGATAGCGGTATCCCAAAGTAAATAGTGTTGAAACACTCCTGATGCATGAAATATAGCCTTGTTGCTTGTTTTACTAAACCGATAAGGGGAATTGGCTGCACCACAGCTCGGTAATTCTCCAGAATTCACAAATTTACATAACCCTTCGAGCGGCCAGCCTTGTAAATGTGGTTAGTAAATATTTATATAAATCGCCAAGCAATATTAATCAAACTAACACAAACGCGTTTTGACTTTCCAAAATAGACGAAGCTATTTTGTTACACTGTTGAAATATCAATCAAATCTTAAGAAGAAACAACAAAATTAATAAACCTATTATATCTATGGGGTGGTCTTTTAAGTATTCCGTGAAATTGTATAATATTTTAATCATTATTCCATGTTATTCATGTATAACCCTAAAAGGTATTTGTCTATTGGTTCTGCTAAGTCTCTACACAACAATATCAGACTTTTATCAATAATTAATTTTTAAAAAATTGTCTTGCCTTTTACTAATAAAGGTAATTTTATATTATATCTTGCTTTTTATATGGTAAGTTTAGTAGATTTCGTATATTGAAATTCAAGGCTTTTAATAATTTATTGTTATTTTTCAATTTATATTCAATTTATAACCCAAATATTTTACATCAAGGTGCTCTTCATACAGCATACTCATCAATCCACACTGCACATGTTATACATACATTTTCCTTTGTTTGTAGTATTTAATTTATATTATTTATTGTTTACTCATAACTTCATTTATTTCTCTTACTAGTATATAATTTTCTTTCTTTCTTATGCTAAGGTTAAAAATATATTTAAAATTAAATTCTTTAATGCGCAAATAATAATATGAAAAATATCAATATATAACAATATCTACTTAATAATTTATTGATTACCTTAATTTTTATTTTACCTTACCTATATGGCAGGATTCTCTCCCAAATCACCACTTCCAACAGCTATTCCGTCTTATCACCCAAAGATCCTACATACTGGCCTACGTCTATAAAAAAGCGCCCTGATATTCTTGACATATTCGTCACATCCCAAATTCCCAAATTCCCACCTTTCAATCTACAATAACATCCTTAGAAGACCTCTCCTCAGACCATAGCCCAGTTCTGCTTCTCCTGCACTCAAACCCTATTCCTAAATCCTTCCCTCCTTCATTAATTACAGGACATGTTGATTGGGACAACTTTCGCTCTGATCTAGAAAACGAACTCGACTTAAAGATTCCACTAAAAACAGAACAACAAATTAACTCTGCAATCGAAAAACTAACAAGAACAATAGGTATTGCACTTAACAACAACTCATCTCATCCCAAAAATAATTATTCCCGCGACACTAACTTACCACATCATATCCGAAAATTATGAGCAGAGAAACGGCGAGCAAGGGCTAAGGGGCATAGGTCCAGATACCCGTCCGACAAAGCATACTATACTCATCTAACTAACAAACTCAAAACAGAAATTAAAAAATTCAAAATACAAACTTTTCAGAACTTCACAGAAAACCTAAGACCTACTGACAAATCTTTATGGACAATTACCAAAAATTTGCTCAAGTTTAAAACCTTTAATCACCCACTCCTTACCGAATCTTCTGGTCTCGATCAGATGAAGAAAAAACTCAAATATTTGGTGAACATCTTTACAAAATTTTTAATCCACATCCTGAAATCCTCAATCCAACCCATATTGACCATATTGAAGCAGAACTAGCTATTCCACTCCAAATGTCCCCTCCTCCTAAAGCCTTTCTTCCTTCTGAAATAATTAACATTATCCACCAATTACGTATTAAAAAAGCTCTTGGTCATGATCTCATCACATCCTACATCCTGAAACGCTTACCTCGAAAAGCAATCCTCTACCTCACTTACATATTCAATGCTACACTCCGAACCACCTATTTCCCTGAACCTTGGAAACTGTCAATAATCAAAATGATCCCAAAACCTCAAAAGCCTCCTGAACATCCATCCTCATACCGTGCGATTTCCCTTTTGCCCTTCATGGGCAAAATCCTTGACAAACTCATTTTGAACCGCCTTTACCCGATCGTAGAAATGAACCACATAATTCCTGACCACCAGTTTGGATTTCGGACATCCCACTCTACAATTCACCAATGCCATCGTGTGGTGGATGTTATATCCTCCCCATTGGAGCGCGGAATGTATTGCACGGGTGCTTTTCTCGACGTGGAACAAGCATTCGACCGAGTCTGGCACCCAGAACTCCTTTATAAACTCCGTCAATTCCTTCCCGCAACATACTACTTGATAATCCGTTCCTACCTCACTAATAGAACCTTCAAAGTAAATCATAACCTTTCCTACTCCTCCATATTTTCTCAGTCTGCAGGTGTACCTCAGGGTAGTATCTTAAGTCCCATCCTTTATACGGTATATACAGCTGATATTCCACTCCATCTATCCACTGTCATCACAACTTATGCGGATGACACTTGTGTGTTATCTGTACATAATGATCCATCCGCTGCATCCCGAACCCTTCAGTCTCACATCACAGCCATTGAGGAATGGTGTCAGAACTAGAGGATTAAAATAAACCATAACAAATCCCACCAAATTACCTTTACCCTTCGTCGCAAACCGATGACTTCCTGCCCCACTGTATCCTTTAATAATACCCCACTCATACCTGTTGAACAAATCCGTTCCCTAGGACTCCATCTTAACAATCGTCTTACATGGAATCCCCATACGCCACTTAAACGACAAGAAACTGCCCGTAGATACCGATTACTACAACACTTACTAGACAAACGTTAAAAACTTCCAATTTATTACAAAAAGCTCATTTATGTTACCATCATCAGACCCATCTGGACATATTGAATCGAGCTTTGGGGCTCTACTAAACCATCTAATTCCTCTTGTTTTCAATCCTTACAATCCAAAATCCTTCGCAAAATCCTAAATGCTCCTTATTTTGTTACGAATAAAATCATCCATAATGACCTAAATATCCCATTTGTCGCAGAACTAGCCCGAAACAGATACGCCTCTTTTCATTCCAAACTCCCAACCCACACGAATCTTCTTGTACGCAACTTATCATTCCCATCTATTCCTGACAACCCTCCGAGGCGATTGAAAAGACGATGGCCTCGAGACCTACTTTAACTAAATTGACTTTGAAGTGCTACCACTGGGTAGTTTCTTCACAAGACATCACAAGCCCATAAGTGTCAATTAGCCCATTTACTTGTTGTATATATTGTATGTACAGTTGTAAATATCAATAAAATATTTAAAAAAAAAAAAAAAAAAAAAAAAAAAAACCTTACCTATATAATATATAGTAAGGGACAATTTTAGAATTCCAGTTTTCAATGGTAATACACGCTTTAAGGTCCCCTTAGTCCAAATAACTAAGTACCGTAAAATGGCCAGTGTGTGTTAAGTCTAGCATAAAAAAAATTAATTATTAAAAATTAATTAAAAGTCGAACAAAACTGAAATTTCATTTTTAAGACAACGAGATGTTAAAGCTACTTTTTCTCTAAAATCGGCTGACCGAGAGTGCTACTTTATACTCGTACCATGCATTTCGCACCATTTTATACTTATCGATGTACAATTTATTTGGATTTAATTTTCTTCATATTTAATTTTAATTTTCTTTATACCTCTCATTTACGTAAATATCATTGGATTTCGGAGCAGTTTTCGATTAAATATCCCACCGAAACGAAAGGTTGGGAGTGAAAAAGTTAAACGAGGCGGAATTAGCCGCCAACATGGACGAAGCTGATCGTGTGGAATCAGGTGTTACGGACAATTCTAGTGCCTGGGAAGTTGTGACAGGAAGAAAAAGAAACAGCGTAGCAGACAGGGATCCTCGGAAACAACAGCGCACGGAATCAGAGGTACCCACTAGTAATAGTTTTGCAGTGTTTTCTAGTGTTAATGAAGAGTAAAGTAATTCATCATCATCTAACTCCAAACCACCTCCTATTTTTGTTACTGATGTACAAAATTATGCAGCTTTGGCTGTTTATCTTCAAACTAACACTAGCCCTAATTCTTTTTTACTGAACACAACTTATAAAGGAGTAACAGTATATCCTCAAACTCCAGATGACTACAGAAAACTTGTTAGTTGTCTTAAAAACAGCGGAGCTGAATTCCATGCATATCAGCTCCCTGATGACAAATATCCAAGAATAGTCATTAAAGGTCTACACCACAAAACACCCGTTGAAGAGATAAAAAAAGATCTTGAAAACCACGGATACCAGACCGTAGCAATTACCAACGTAATATCACGGTTTAAGCGGCCAACACCAATGTTTTTTATTGATATAACTAAACATTCATTCAATGAAAAGATTTTCGATATAAAAACAATTTTCTATACAAAGGTAGTCCTAGAGGAAACGAGAAAGAAAAGAATCCTCCCAACCACGCACTACGCTGCGTAAGGTGTGGACAAGGGCCTGAAAGTTTTTCATGCACCAAAACCCGAGATACGCCAGCGAATTGCCAAGATGAACATCCCGCAAACTATCGTGGGTGCTAAACACTGAAGGATTTGAGATCACAAAGAAATATGAGGAGCCATCAACAACAACGTATTCCACCTCCTCCTTTAAATCCAAAAGAATAACCCAATCTTTCGAAATCAATCCTTCCAAGCAGTTTTCATCAGATGCAACAGCAGCAGCAACAATCATCTCAACGGCAAGCTCCCGTGCAGCAGCAGATATCAGCTCGTCACCAAATAGCAGTGAAACAAGCTACATCCTCGGGACTACAGTCAAACCAATTTACAGAAGGTATGAGGCGGGAAAGTATTCAGCAGCCAACTTCAACTGATTATATTCCACCACAATTGCACCAACTACTAAGAGGTCTGAGTAATCTTATCCAGCCTCCTTTTAGCCTTCTACAGCAGCTCGCACAGGTAACACAAGCCATTTGCCCTCCTAATGGCCCGTAATCAGCTGACTGGGGGCTCTTTGTCCATCTTTCTTTGGAACGCGAACGGACTACTACAACATAGGACAGAATTGGACATATACTTACATGAAAAACGTATTGACATTGCACTGATCACAGAAACACACCTTACACCACGATCAAAATTTGGTATTTCAGGTTACTTGACATACAGAACAGACCATCCGGACAACACAGCACACGGCGGGACTGCTATCCTCATTAAGACACCACTCAAAAATAACCTTTTACACTTACCAACTGCACCTGACATCCAAACCACTGGCATTACACTACACACAAAACACCACGTGATAAGTATAGCTTCGGTGTACTGTCCTTCAAGATACGTTCTGATATCTTCGGCGTTTCGCAATTATTTTCAAAACTTAGGGCGTTGCTTTATAGCAGGCGGCGATTTTAACGCAAAACACCAATTTTGGGGGTAACGTCTTTGCACCCCTAGGTGAAGAAATCTGAGGGCTGCCATCCACGAGCATTCATATATTTTTTTTTGGATGTATGGTTTTGGAATTTATGGTTTATATATGTTAATGGTTTTTGAACATAAGAACAGCCAAATAGGTAATATACCGTTGCAAAGCTAAACATTATAGAAAAAATATTATCTTATATACAAAGTTGTAAAGTGACAACTAGAATATACAATTATTACTGATAATTACACGTAACAATCTGATATTGCTATATTTGTTAATCACATATATTTCAAGTGAACTGAATAAACTTTTTATTTAAATTAACTTAACTTTTTGTTTTTATTTAACTTTATTTAATAGTTCTTAAATTTATTTTTATAGTCGAGATAAGTGAAAGTCGTGTGTTGCCCGATTAGGTATTTAGCTTTTTTTTCATTATGAGAGATTTGAATCAAAATTAAAAAAAAAAACATCATACAAATCAACTCTGCTGTGAATAAAATTACATTAAATTACCTGAAATGTTTTCAGTGTGCATCAATTGATCTACGCCAAGATAATTAAATAAATTATTGTATATTACGAACAAATTAAATTACTTTTTAAAGAGAATACGATCTGCTACATATTAATTCTACAATTATGGAGAAATAAAAAATAATTAATTTTCTTAATTAAAGTATTTTCAGAAAGTATTATCAGTAATTAGATGCTCAATTTATGTTAAATATGTAAATTTAGATTGTAAGTTTTATTTTCCTTCTTAAACGGGTTTAGCTGTTAATTGAATTTTTAATTCAAAACTACCTTTGGGAATTCATAACTCAGAGGAACGGTGATCTAAATAATACAGGGTTAAAAAATGTAACATGATATCAATGTAAAAATAAACTCAAAATCAGGGATTCCCAACTTTTTTAATCCCTTTAAAAGAATCACGTAATGATTTTTTTTTTCAAAACTCTTCCTTTCCAAGTTTCCATTATCCACTTCCAAGATCTATTTTTACCTCTTTTTTTTCTCGCTCTTTAGATTTTTTCTTTCAACTTTTATTAATGGTTATAATGTCCCCTAAGTAGGTAGGAGATCACGAAGTTACCACTCCCTAAAGCCCCATTCACCCTGAAACTTAAATACTTTCCACCTCTCCCCTTTATCTTATCACCTATAATAAATTTAAAGCCACCATCACTCTTGGATTTTAATTTTTCTTCCTATGGGCTATAATGTTTTATTAGCATTATTTCAACGCCTTCAACATTTTATCATCATAATCAATACACCACTAAAATCAAAATTATTTCCTGTGCTTAATGTTTACTAACGATATGTATCAACCGACCGAGTAGATAACTAGAAATTGTCATTTAGCTTATGCCTGTGGATGCATATAGAGCATGGAAATGTAAAATGGCCAAATTTTTGTTATTTTTAATATATCCTATTATGCTTAGGGGAGCGGTGTGTTCTAGTGAGTGGAGCATTAGCCTACTGTTCTTGAAGTCTCAGGTTCGAATCCCGACTGTGGCAAATTATTACTTACTCTTTAATTTGATCCTAGGATACGGAGACCCTCTATAAAGTGAGTACTCGAATGGGGAAATAACCTGGCGGCTGATCGCAATCTCGGCGTGATCACCTCATTGCACGGCCGTTGGTCTAGAAACAGTACGAGGTATTGGAATAGGTGCTCAACTCTTGGTTATCAGAATATATTTATATTAACAGGTTTTTTTTTTTTTAACAAGTTAAAAATAATAAAACTCACAAATTTGTATTTATCTATTGTTTAAAAGTTTATTTATTAAAAACATTTCCTATTTTTAAATTTATTTATTTTTTATTTCATTTTTTTATTTTTTGTGATTATTATTATTGTCATTAGGCTCATTAGCTATAATATGTTTTATGGGAACATTTGAAGCTTTGCATGTAAATACATTATTATATAAAGCAGTATCATTATTCATGTGTGTTCTAGTATTGAGATTTAGTTTTGTCACAGTTTAATTTTGGAAGTTTTAAAAAAAAGTGGGCTGATTATTAGCACGAGAACGGTGTAAACTTATGATTAAATTCCTTTATTGAGAAATAATACAATCTGCCACTATCTTGTGAAATGAGTATTAGAACTAAAAGAAATCATTCATTCCATAGGTAAACAGTAAAAAAAAATAAGTGAGCATAATAAGTGGAAAAACAAAGAAAAAAAAAAAAATCTTGGCCACATTCATACTTATATACAATATTTACATACTGCCCCTGGGAACTCCGAATCGAACCCCCACACCTAGAAGTGGATGCCGAGGCACAAAGGAGTTCCCAACGCCTCTCAGTCACTAGTAAGCCTCGGTGTAAACTAGAGAAATGGTATTTCTTATTGTATATTCTTATACCATACTTATATGACAATAATAATTTATACAATACAAAGAGAGAATAAGACATCACAAACCTACTGCTCTGTTGTGAAAAATAGTTCAAGAAAATATAAGACTAAGTTTTCTAGGATATTTGTGTCTTCAAATAAACTCAAACAATTCTGTAATTTGTTAATATAATAATTTGTTATCTGTAATTATTTGTTTTTTACTAGACACTAATGATTTGTTTTCATTTCCTTGTATATTAGCTATGGGAACATATCTTAATAACATTCACTTATCTCAATACAGTAACGATAAGTATTGCGATCGTGAAAAGATTCGAATTCTAGTTTCGACGCAAATACATGTTTTACGGTCCCCTAAGTCCAAATAACCAAGTCCGGAAAAAAAGGAGCGTGTGTATGGTAAGTAATGGTAACGAAAACTAAAAGTCGTACGAAATCGAAACTTCATATTTTGGAGGCGTATATGCCTGAGAGGTTACAGCAAGTTTTACATCGAAATCAGCCAACCAGAAGAGCTTTATACCACGATTTTCTCAAAGCTGGCTATTACGATTTTGATTAAATTCGCTATCTTATGCTTCAATATCATTAGGTTTCATTCTTATTGAATTAGTATGACTTGGCATAAATGCCGATATTTTTTGTTCCTCAAAAGTATCTTTAATTTTGTAGATTCTAAAAAATTAACTATAACATTTTATTTGCATGGGTAAACAACGGCTAAATTTACTATTTGGAAAAAATTGATTACTAACTAAAGGATAACAGAGCACAAGTACTTTTTTTTAACGTATTTTTTTTCGAACATAAGAATAGAAATAGATGTATAACATATGAATAGATGTTTAAAATATCATTGAAAAGCTAAATATTTGAGGAAAAATGTTTTCTTATATACAAAGTTGTGGATGCTTATACAACGTGGCGAATAGGGCATGAGTGATTATCGTACTTATTTAACGAAGCAATATAATTCTTTGAACCTTTTTCAACTATTATTTCTTAAAAATTGAACTTTATTTAATATTCCTAAGTTGATTTTAACAACCGAGGGAAGTGAAATTCGTGCTTGCCCGCACCAGATTTTTTTAATCATCATGTTGTAATACTTGTTTTAAGTTCCAACAGACCTGGCCGAAAAACAAAAATCTCGTCAGGATATATTGTAACTGGAAGGATGCTATGGCCATGACTTGTTGCAACCAATGAATCAATGGTTATCAAAACCTTATCAAAAATTATGGCCCCTCGAGGTATGTTTCTACCTTCAGCCCGGTTTGAGCATGTTCACATGGATATCATTGGCCTCTGCTACCTTACAGATATACAAGATGGCCAGAATCTCAGACGGATCTTGTTTTGGTCAGCGATGCTTCAAGATCGCTGCTAGGCTTTAACCTAAGAGGTTGGTTACCTCTAGGTTAGCCACCTGGTAAACAGTTTATTAAATTTAAACTTATAAATAAGTGGCTAGCGCGCTAGTCTCTTATGCTAAAGGTTGTGATTTGGAATCACAGTCTCAGAGGGACATTTTCAAGTATTAAATTGATGGGGATTCACTCCCAGCCTCTCCCCCGGGTATGAGAGATCCAGCCAAATGGTGACCCCTCACAAAATTAGGAATAGGGAATGATGACCCTACACTACAAAATGCATCAAGAAACGAGAGTGTAATCTCCCAGGAGATTACACCGTGAGGCCTAGGGCCTACACGGCCTGTTGTGCCAAATGAAGAAGAAGATGAAAAATTATCACTAGAAAAAAATACATGAAATGCACAAATTATGTGACCAAGTGGCCAAATTATACGTGTGAGTGCGTTCATCTGAAACATTTCCCGAGGGTAGAATCTTCTTCTTTTGCTTCTTTTTTGTGCCATTTAGTGTAGAAGGGGCTTCAATGCTTTTCCAATTCTACTCGGTCTTGACTGATCCTCTTCTTTAGACTCAAATGGTAGAATCAGTAATGTAAAAAACCTTAAACCTTATTGCTGGTCTGTTACTCTGTAGTTAGCTTCTGCTAAATTATAAGGTTATGTTATGAGATGATATATATATATATATATATATATATATATATATATATATATATATATATATATAATATTACAAATATTTAATGAATTAGTAAGATGCACCTAAATGAGAAAGTTATGTAATGCTATAACAATATGTGCATTATTCGTTTCTAAAACATGGAGTTTATGTAGGTTTTAATAATTAATATAGTGATAAAATAAGGAAAGTGTCGTGTAAACGTACACAAAGTAGATGCTATTGTTAAACACCGATTTAATTTATTTTAATAATCCGCAATATATTATATTTCTTGCACGCATTCACGGGACTTTATTAAGAGCTTAACTGCCGCGGTAATGATCAAAACCCGGAAATCCGAATGCAATCATAAATATCCGTTTAGAAAGACATCGTCGCGTGTGAAAGAGGATATTGTTGCAGGGAGGTAGGCTCTTGTAAGTGAAAAATGATTTATTTGTGGTAGTTGTGGGTTTGTGTATGTGGTGAAAGGGGCCAGTTAGTTTTCGGTCGGCCCATTTCCTCTAATGATATCGTGCCCGGGGGCTATAGCTCTCCCTTGTTACCTTCCCCGCGGTCCCTATACTACATTCAGTTGAATAATTTTATTCAACCCAGAGTAAAATGAATATTTAATAATATCGAGCGAGCGGGGACACGGTATTGCACTTAGTCATCCCCCGTCAGCCTCTCCCCTCCCGTCCGGTAAACAGGTAGCTCTGTCAAAGGGACCTGTCTGGATGCTGCCCAGGTCACTCTTGTCACATTTATTTATAATAACTCTTTTTGGTCTTGCCTTGTGAAGTTTGGCCGAAAGTTTGATTGTCCGGTAGTTATTATAACCTGAAATTATTATGAGCTTTAGGTTAGGTTAATATTAGACGTTAATATTAGGTTTCCACGCGACATTCAAGTCGTTGTCTTTGGAATTTTTTCAGGTTACAAATATTTAAAATTTAAATCTGACGCTTAGTGATAAGGTTAGAAGGTCCAAAAGATCTAAAAAAAAAAAAAAGTGCTTTTAATTATGTCAATCTAATTTAAAAAAAAAAGAATTACTTTAAACGATTTAAAGGCAAAAAAAAAATAATATATAATCAATGTCAAATACGTGTCACAATATTGGCTTTATGTTCGGAAGTTATGCTAAGGCGTATTTTTTATTTATTTTACCTACGATAGGTGACACCAACACGTTATAAGTTCAGGATTTACGCTTAACTATCAAAGATTTAGTCCAATTGGATGAAGATTGATATCTATAATTAAATACGGTACGGTTCCAATCTACCTACATTTCGTACGTATTTTCCATTCCACCCAACTGTACCTAGTGTACACTTATGATTATATCATTATAAACATATATATACTAAGTAGTTGTGTTTACTTCTATTATAAATATATATATATTATGTTTCCGTCTGAGTTTCTATACTTCTCTGTTATTCTTAGGGGACTGAAGGTCCCAGGATAAAATTTACTTTTCTTTCTTTCTTTCTTTTTCATTTGCCCACGATAAGGTACGTATCTCCAATCTACTCAAATTTTAATGTTTCCTATTTCATGTGGATATTGAAATTGTTCAATATTATATTTAGACATAATTTATTTTGTATAGCCCTTTCATTAATATACTATAGCCATTGTAATTTAGTTAATTGATTTCTTTACATATATATTTCTTTTTTATGTTTTAATATCGACATTCTCTAGTTCAATAGTTTATATAATATTGTTTTTAACGTTATTGTAATTGCATTTCATTTGTATCTTTTTAGCCATTATGATGACCCACAATGGGAGTCGAAACGTAGGCAAACAATAAATAGTTAGAAAACTATTTAGTTGTTTCATTTACTGACTGCCACCCGGACTAATTCAGTCTAGTATATTTATATATATATATATAATATATATATATATATATATATATATATATATATATATACACAATGTTAGAGACAGTATGCTTTGCAAGGCTTTCTTACTTTTTTGCTTGATTTATTTTACTTAAATTAGCTTTTTACAGATATCCGAGATACCAACACCCATGACTGGTATAAAGAAACATTTAGTTATTTATTTACTGTCATTAACATTAATAATTAATAATTAATATAATTAACATTTAACATTTAACATAAATAATTAACATTTAGTTAATTATTTACTGACTGCCACCCGGACTAATTCAGTCTAGTATATTTATATATATATATATATATATAATATATATATATATATATATATATATATAATATATATATATATACACAATGTTAGAGACAGTATGCTTTGCAAGGCTTTCTTACTTTTTTGCTTGATTTATTTTACTTAAATTAGCTTTTTACAGATATCCGAGATACCAACACCCATGACTGGTATAAAGAAACATTTAGTTATTTAAAAATAAACTTTTGAACCAGAAAGTGAGAGATAAGGTTTTAAAGAAAGTTATGTAATGCTATAACAATATGTGCATTATTCGTTTCTAAAACATGGAGTTTATGTAGGTTTTAATAATTAATATAGTGATAAAATAAGGAAAGTGTCGTGTAAACGTACACAAAGTAGATGCTATTGTTAAACACCGATTTAATTTATTTTAATAATCCGCAATATATTATATTTCTTGCACGCATTCACGGGACTTTATTAAGAGCTTAACTGCCGCGGTAATGATCAAAACCCGGAAATCCGAATGCAATCATAAATATCCGTTTAGAAAGACATCGTCGCGTGTGAAAGAGGATATTGTTGCAGGGAGGTAGGCTCTTGTAAGTGAAAAATGATTTATTTGTGGTAGTTGTGGGTTTGTGTATGTGGTGAAAGGGGCCAGTTAGTTTTCGGTCGGCCCATTTCCTCTAATGATATCGTGCCCGGGGCTATAGCTCTCCCTTGTTACCTTCCCCGCGGTCCCTATACTACATTCAGTTGAATAATTTTATTCAACCCAGAGTAAAATGAATATTTAATAATATCGAGCGAGCGGGGACACGGTATTGCACTTAGTCATCCCCCGTCAGCCTCTCCCCTCCCGTCCGGTAAACAGGTAGCTCTGTCAAAGGGACCTGTCTGGATGCTGCCCAGGTCACTCTTGTCACATTTATTTATAATAACTCTTTTTGGTCTTGCCTTGTGAAGTTTGGCCGAAAGTTTGATTGTCCGGTAGTTATTATAACCTGAAATTATTATGAGCTTTAGGTTAGGTTAATATTAGACGTTAATATTAGGTTTCCACGCGACATTCAAGTCGTTGTCTTTGGAATTTTTTCAGGTTACAAATATTTAAAATTTAAATCTGACGCTTAGTGATAAGGTTAGAAGGTCCAAAAGATCTAAAAAAAAAAAAAAGTGCTTTTAATTATGTCAATCTAATTTAAAAAAAAAAGAATTACTTTAAACGATTTAAAGGCAAAAAAAAAATAATATATAATCAATGTCAAATACGTGTCACAATATTGGCTTTATGTTCGGAAGTTATGCTAAGGCGTATTTTTTATTTATTTTACCTACGATAGGTGACACCAACACGTTATAAGTTCAGGATTTACGCTTAATCTATCAAAGATTTAGTCCAATTGGATGAAGATTGATATCTATAATTAAATACGGTACGGTTCCAATCTACCTACATTTCGTACGTATTTTCCATTCCACCCAACTGTACCTAGTGTACACTTATGATTATATCATTATAAACATATATATACTAAGTAGTTGTGTTTACTTCTATTATAAATATATATATATTATGTTTCCGTCTGAGTTTCTATACTTCTCTGTTATTCTTAGGGGACTGAAGGTCCCAGGATAAAATTTACTTTTCTTTCTTTCTTTCTTTTTCATTTGCCCACGATAAGGTACGTATCTCCAATCTACTCAAATTTTAATGTTTCCTATTTCATGTGGATATTGAAATTGTTCAATATTATATTTAGACATAATTTATTTTGTATAGCCCTTTCATTAATATACTATAGCCATTGTAATTTAGTTAATTGATTTCTTTACATATATATTTCTTTTTTATGTTTTAATATCGACATTCTCTAGTTCAATAGTTTATATAATATTGTTTTTAACGTTATTGTAATTGCATTTCATTTGTATCTTTTTAGCCATTATGATGACCCACAATGGGAGTCGAAACGTAGGCAAACAATAAATAGTTAGAAAACTATTTAGTTGTTTCATTTACTGACTGCCACCCGGACTAATTCAGTCTAGTATATTTATATATATATATATATATATATATATATATATATATATATATATATATAATATATATATATATATATATATACACAATGTTAGAGACAGTATGCTTTGCAAGGCTTTCTTACTTTTTTGCTTGATTTATTTTACTTAAATTAGCTTTTTACAGATATCCGAGATACCAACACCCATGACTGGTATAAAGAAACATTTAGTTATTTAAAAATAAACTTTTGAACCAGAAAGTGAGAGATAAGGTTTTAAAATCATGTTAATATGAGTTCCATCACCGATTTTTAATAATGTTGATAAAGAATAATCCGAGAAAAAATACAGAAATTACTGAATAATATCGAATTGACATTTATAAAGGATTCTAACTATTTGACAACTGGACGGGAATGATGAGAACATTGATAATGACCGCTTAGTCGAGAAGGTTTTGATTGATTAATAAAGGTTCTATGCCTTACAGATCGAAAAGAATCCTAACGATAATAACGAACATAGGTGATAAAAACACTGTCAGTTCTATACGCTCTTGAGATATTAGTTGTCACTTTTTATTAAAAATGGTAGAAAGTAAATTTATACCTCAAAATGTATTGCGGAACTAAAAATTAATCTAGTAAGTAATTGTTATGTACAGCATTGAAAGATCACTCATCAATTTAAATGATATAGAGTTCAATATAATGGGTGTGTTGTTTTTGAATGTGAGGTATTATTATTTTTTTTTCTTAGTCTGCAATATTTCTTAACAATAAGTTTCTAAAATTACCTAGTTCCTTGCAAAAATCAAATCATTAATAAATAGGTAATTTTGGAACGATCTCTTCTTTTGATAAACATTCATTTATTCGTTTATAAGAGATATTTATAAGAGATCGTTCCAAAATTTCCTAATTAATTTATATTAAAATACTCTTCATAATAGGATAATCAACATATTAATTTTTTGGCTCCCTTTTTTTTCTACTTTCTTTCTTTGTGTCTCACTATAAATTAAAATATTTTTTTGCCTAATTAATGAAATTTAATCAACTAAAAAAACTTTTACGAATTAGCAAGAACTTCTGAAACCCAACCCCGCTTAGATAACAATATACCTCAACATCGGACATAGGCATAAGGTGCTGTCAAGTTGTTGAAGTACTATCTGTACTAATGAGGAACAGCACGAACCTGTATGAAGTTAGTTAACGAAACTGAGTGTTTGTGCCTTCAGAAATTGACAGTAGATTCTTGTATCTAGAAACTTCTGAAGTCTGTAGCACTGTGACTGCGTTGTTTCTAAGTCAAGTTTTACAAGGCCTACTCTGACATCACTGAACTCCTCTGAAACTTCGCTGAAGAGAAACTTAAGTTTAATATTAAATAACCTAACACATGACCGAGGAGATCAATGTTATGAAAATTATTAATTTAATTTTTTTTTGTTCTGTATAGACCGAATATATCTTGATTGAAATCTTAAGCTCAAATCGAAGGAAAAAGCTGGTTAAAATTAAAGTTCTGTAAATTATGTTTTCATACTGATTTTTTTTTTCCCAGCCCCTTATTTTCTTACTAATACCCTACCTTACGGAAGCTTGAGGTTTTTTTCTTTTTCTGCATGTTTGCGATTTAATGAGTTATATCTCTGCATGTTGATTTTTAAAGATTTACATTTTTATGTAATGGATCCGGTGATGGGGCTCACTTTTTAGTTTGATTTGGTCTTATTACTACTAATTACTAAAATTAAAACAAAAATTTCATTTGTCAAACAATTTTTGCCTTCGCTGGGGTACTCTAAGAGGTGTTACCTGACAAAATAAGTGGTTCATTACAAGCAATACTTTTTTAAAAAAACTTTTAACTCCTTTTTGTAATGAAGTTATGGATTGTAGGAATTTTTGATTCATCGAGGATTATAGTTGACTTTATTCATTGTTATGCTGTCCTTCAACAATTCTTCGAATCAAGCGAATGAACAACTGAATATATATATTAGTCACAGCACAAAACAAATCAGCTACAAACATTTTTTGTGAGAATATTGAAGATTTTTACTTGATATTTTGTTTGTTTGTTTTACTTTCTCTCAAATTCTTTCATCCAAGTATACTTTAAATCACAATACATAGTTTCTCAAATTTAATGTTTTGTTCATTATTGGCGTGACTCTTTTAGTTGGGTAAAACTTAGTTGGCTTGGTTTTGTTAAATATATATTATATTACTTTCAATTGACTGAGGAAAACTAGTTTTCAATAGTTTTGTATTTTCGTATGTTTGCAACTAATTTGGAGTTCATATTTGATATCTAAAAATTAAAACTATTTTAATCACCATTGTTTTTCTAGCTTCTTTTACTATGTTGTGGATTTAATGGAAGAAAAAAATGTTATTTTCGTATAATTAATGAAGCAGGCATTAATAAGGAGGAATTATGTTATGGATTATACGGAAGAAAATGTTTCCCAAAACATTTCCCAAAATAAAAGACAAAATGTACCAGTACTAGTTTTTATTATTATTATTTATTGGAATTTATAACTGTATTGGATAATACTTAATAAGTAAATAAACTTTAAGATAAAATAAATTAAAAAAACATGTTGAGAAGCCGCCCATTCTGCAGCACTCCACCAGATAATCTAAATAATTTATTTTTAGAGGCCTCAGAGCATTATCAGGAATGGAAGAGGAATCAAGGATGGAAACTAGTGGGTTCAAAGTAGGAATAGAGTACTTCATGGTAGGAGTGATGTGTACTTCATCGTAGGAACGTGCCAAATCTGCAGCTTATGGGACATTAAGGTCTTTATGGATGACGTTATTCGTTACAAAATAAAGAGCGTTGAGGATTTTGGGTTTCATGGATTGGATACGAGAAGAATTCGATGGTTTAGTATAGCCCCAAAGCTCAACTCCGTTAGTCTAGATTGGCCTTATAATAGTCATATAGATGAGCCTTTTTTAGAAATGTGGCAGGTAACCATAAACGATAAGCGGTTTCTTGTCGTTTCAATCTTTTGTGTGGATGTTAGACGTTTGTCAAGTAGATGATCTCTTATAGTGGATCTGTTCAACCGGGACAAGCGGGATATGATGAAAGGATACTGTAGGGCTGGATGTCATAAGTTTACACGAAAGTATTAGTTAAGATACAGGATCGACATATTTGGTAACAAGACCAGACCTTGCATAGAATGTCAAGCATGTTTGAAAGCAGATAGTTACGAACGAAATGCGGATTATGCCACCAATCTGTTGTTAACCTCGACCAATTCGTGAGATTTAGCATTTATTACCAGTGTCGATTCTGCAAGCGGAAAATATGTACACAGTCACATTTGTACTCATTGGTTGGAGTTTTAATTTGAATTATTGAATGCGATTAAAGCTGTGTATTTGGTAGGATTTGGGCGAGAGACAATTCAAGAAACATTTTCGTAACGGAACGTCACTATAATTCATTAAACCACAATGCAATGAGTTAAGAAAAGACTCCTCAATACGAAATACAACCTTAAAACTCTGGTTAGGGCAAAGAGCGTCTTTCAAGATGTGTGCTTCAATACCAATTGATGTTGCCAGGTTAACTGATAAGGAATTAATGGAGGAGTAGCCGATTGTAGGAGAATAAATATTGAAATGGACCGTCCGAGTCCGAGCCTCTTAGATTATTCACTTTGCTCTGGCCCGTCGACTTCTTCGCCCTTTGTGAAACTATAATAATAGCTATTTACTCTATTCCTCTTTGCAACTGTAGTTAGAGCGGTCAGTGAGGATTTTATGATATGATAATACTGCTATTATAATATAATAGAAATAATTATTTGGTGGAATACTCCGAATTATATGAAGAAAATTTACTGCCAAATAATGAAATGAAATGAAAAGTAATTTTATTCTGGGACGAGTAGTCCCCTAAGAATAACAAGAAAAGTACAATATAAATAATAATTGTCTGGTCGTTTAAGACTTCAGTTTAACAATAAAAGACAGGTTTTGTGACAATGAATAGTTATAGTTGGGAAGATTGATACTTAAGGAGATGGAGAAATAGTTGGTGTTTAAAAGTGAATAATGATAAGGATTTACAAATGGATACAGGGAAGGAATTCCAAAATAGAGTAGCACGAATAATAAAGGATTTTTTGAAGGAAGCAGATATGTGAGAAGGTATATACAAGTTTATAGGTTGGGATCTAGTGTTTACTGAATGGACAGAGGAACAAGTGGTAAGCATATTAAGGATATAAGGAGGTTTTTTTTAGTTTTGAAAAATCGAAGAGACAGACACCTAGGAGGTACTGCGCACGGAAAGAGAGATAGAGCCAATTCAACTCAGTATACCTTCTAGAAACATGGGAGCGTCTGGGGATTCCACATGTGAATCTAATGAAACAATTCATAAGTCTTTTGAGTCTCATATCGAATTTCTCAGATAGCCTGCCATATAAGAGGCAACCGTAGTCAAACTGGGGGAAAATGAGCGAAGAGACGAGTAGCATACGGGTTTTAGGAGGGATAGAGTCACAAAATCTTAGAAATTGTTTTAGGATAGCGATGGATTTTCGGGTGATTTGAGAAATATCATTACTCCAAGATAGGTTCTGATCAATAATAACTCCAAGATTTCTTACAGAGGTGTGGAAGTGGATAGGTATGCTATTGAGATAAAGGAGTGGATTATATGGAAGAGAATTGACAAGGTTCTGGGAACCGATGAGAATAGCTTTGGTTTTTTCAGCATTCAACTTCAAATCATTTGTTGTAGCCCATGCATTGATGTTGTCAATATCTTGTTGTAGTTTTTGGATTGCCTTTAGCATTTCGGAAGGATGGAAAGAAAGATAGATTTGCAGATCATCTGCATATAGGTGGTATTGTGAGTGGCGGATGCAGTCAGGGAGATCATTAATGTAGATAGAAAAAAGAGTTGGTGAGAGGGAGGATCCCTGAGGAACACCACGTGTTAAGGTGATGGAGGAGGAAGAAGGTTCATTTGGTATGATGACAGTTTGAGATCGATAGGATAAAAAGGAAATAAACCATTTTATAACGCTGTTTGATATTTGAAGGTTTTGGAGTTTGGAAAGAAGGATGTTATGATTAACTGAATCAAAAGCTTTTGAGAAATCGAAGAGGATCAAAATAGTGATTTTTTGTTGGCCTATTGAGGAGTGTAGGTCTTGGGTAATTTAAAAAAATACAGATTGAGTAGAATATTGGGATCGGAAACCGGACTGTAAAGGATTTAGTAGGTTTTTTTCCTCAAGAAAGTTGTTGAGCTGTGAACAATTCTCTCAAGAGGTTTGGATAGTATGGAGATAGGTCTAAAATCGGAGAATGCGGCGGGATTAGGAACTTTATTCAGTGGACGTACGATGACTTTTTTTTCCAGGCTATTGGAAAAATAGATTTTTGAAGAGAAAAATTATAAATACCTATGTATAAGGACAGGAAAGATAACAGGAAGACATAATTTGATTAATTTCACAGGGATTTGGTCGGGTCCATGATCGTTCGTTCTGGACTTGAGAATGGAGGAGAGCAATTCTTCAGGAGATATATCCGAAAAATAGAAATTTTCCGGATTGAAGGATTTCTGTGGTAAAGAGTAATGAGTACTATGGGATATAGGAAGTGGTTCTGCGAAGTAGGAATTTAGTTCTTCGGGAGTAAATGGAACACAAGAAGAGGATTTCGAATTTATAATAGATAGGTTTCTTAGTAGTTTCCATTTGGTCTTAGGGTTGGGTGCTTGGGATAAGGAATTATGGAAAAAATGCGCTTTAGCACGACGAAAGGAAGACTGAGCAAGGTTTCTTAGAGACTTAAACATGGAGAAATCATCTGGGGCTCGCATGCGCCTAAATCGTCTCCTGGCGGCATCTCTTCTCCTCATCAACTCTCTTATTTCAGGTGTGATCCATGGTGCAGCGGGGCGTTTAAAGGTTGAGGTCTTGAGTGGAGCATGGGTATTTAGAAATATAAGGAGGTTCGCAGAGAGGCATTCCACCATCTCGTTGATTGACGAAAAGGTTAAGATAGGTTCTAGTGCTTTGGATAATGAGTTAAAAAAGGAGCCAATTTATCAGAGGATAGGGAGTCAAGATTTCGCCAGGATAGTTGTTTTGGGGGAATTTTAGGAGTTGGAATGTTATAAGTGATCTGGATGAGGTCATGGTATGAAAAAAAGGATACTGGATTCTGGGAGGAAGATAACAGTTTTTCGGAGGAATCTATTATGAATAGATCTAGCCACGTGCTTGTAAACTGGGTGTAGTGAGTCGGGTTGAAGGGTAATATGAACAGGTCCAGTGAATGAATGAGGTTGACAAAGTATGATCTGTCTGGAGATTCAAAAGAAAGGTTAGTATTAAAGTCCCCTGCTATTATTATATTATTGTATAAAGGAACGTAGGTAAAGAGGGAGGATTCAAACGTGGGATCGAATCGGACGTGAGGAGGACGTAAAGGAGAGAATGAGAATTATGAGAGATTTCGACGAATATATATTCTAAATGAGGAACATCTTGAGAGGGAGATTTATTAAGGATGTTTGATCTTAGGCTGTTATGGATGAAATTCCAACACCACCGCCTGTTCGGTCGATCCTATCATGTCGATAAAGGGTATAATGGATATAGAGGAAGAGGATATATTCGGTTTGAGCCAGGTTTCAGAAATGGAAATAATATGATGAAAATTGCGTAAGAAGTAATTGAGAAATTCGTGGTAGTGAGCTGGAAGGGATTAGGCGTTGACGTTACAGGTCAATAGGATGTCAGTCATCTAAAGGAGGATAGAGAATATCTGTCAGTAAGAAGGAAAGGTGAGATTAGATTGGAACGGAAGTGTACAATGATTTTTGAATTTAAAACATCTTTGGTAACGATGTAAAAAATATAATAGAATGTAAAGAAAGGAAAATTATTAACCCTAAAGAAAATCATAGTTCTAGATTTAAAAGAGGAAAAAGAAAAAACTTTATATAGGTCGTAACGATAACTTAAAAGTCATTGTAAGCCTTCCAGGTCCTCAGGTTTGTTGACATCATCATGGGTGAGCCATCCTCTCTTCGACAGCGAACTCGACCTTGAGGGAACCAGACATACTTCACTTTGCCGGCAACTTTCTTCTGCCTGGCCAGCCAGTACAGATGCCTGTTGCCCGCAGACATCTTCTCACTGACGTAAATCCTGTCGTCACAACTCAGTTGAGGTGCCTCGTTGTGAAGTCTCTTTTTACCTCCCGGAGGCGGATAATCTCGTCCCGGACCGCCTGGCGAACAAATCGCGCGACGATCGAAGGCGGACGGGGATCCTCTCCTTTCGGCCTTTTTCTCTCCACGAGGTCAAAGTCCTCAGCTTTGAGCTTAATACCTTGGGCAGCTCCGACAGAGCAGACTACAACCAACGGTGATTCTCCAGTCTTCAATGGAACGCCTCTAATTTCGACAGAATGCGATAGCTGGGCTTGTTCGATTTGGTTCATTCTTACCTCCATCGATTTAATTTGTAATTTCAAATTGTTTTTTTCACTTATCAGCCTTTCAATGAGTTCATCCTGCTTCTTATTCCTTTCATCCATCGATCGCAGCCTCTCGACATTTTCAAAAATAATATCGTTTTGTCTGTTCATTGTAGTTTTTATGTCTTTAAGATCGTCGGTAATTTTTGAGATTTCGATTAAAATGGTTGATACATTATCCTCCATATTTTTGCTGATGGGGACGTTATGTTTTTTATTTTCGCTTTTCGGTAAATGTTCACATGAGATGCATTTGAAAATTTTTTTATTAATTTGACTTACATCAACATCAGATATATTGCAGCATTTCAAGCGATACACTATTTTGCATTGGCTGCAAGTGATACCTGATTTTTTGTCCCTGGCGATCGTCGATTTGCATACTGGACACACGGCCATGATGAAGTATCGAGCTCACTTACGCTGAGGTGATTAACTTGAAGACGGTGGTGGGGAGCTCCAGAAGAGGTGGGGACTGATAAGATGTTGACTGATAAATAATCATTAGTATATTCTCATAAAATGTAAACTTTAGAATAAATACGATAGTTGTACTTGATGATAAAGTTTAAATTCATCTCGAAATCCATTAATCCTTATAAATTCTTTTAAAAGTTTATAAATGATTTCTTATACATGTCAGATTGAGGTTGTTATCCGACAGGTAACAACCACTCCATCCGAAAACAGATGCCTTCATTAAAAGATCAAGGAAGTTATAAGAAGTAATCCTGAGTTCGCTGGAGCGAGCTTCTGATTTTGATGGCAGTGCCTAATTCCTCTAATCTCCACCATTAGCGAGAGCGCTGACGTGCAATGACAGGGGTGCTTTCCGAAATGCTCCCAGTTGTCACCCCTTCATGGCTTAGTCTTGCTAAGGAATTAATTTGATAATTTCTTCTTTAATACTCTTTTCAACATTTTTAGACACATGAAAGTTGATTGAGAATTTAAGAAAACTACAACAGGGATTAATAAAAAACTTATAAATACTTCAGAGTTTTTTTTTTTTCAATTTTAACAAAATTTTCTCAAATGCAATTAAAAGTAAGATATAATCTGTTTTCACTGGAATTCGTTCACCTCTTTAAGGCAATCATCGTTTGGAATAAATGCCATTCCATCGATATCCTTCTTAGTTTTAATGACACATGACCATTAATATTCTGGATAAATGTCCAGTCCATCTGACCCGGTGTTCTCCAGTTGATGTCACATCAATATCGGTCCTCATGCGTGTTACTCAGGAATGTTCCGTGTGTCAAGTGCTTACTACTAGATGTGCTCTAAAAATCTTCGACAAAAATTAGTGTTACTATGTTGACATTTTTCTAATTATAACAATCACATTATTAATTTGATTTTCATTCTTATTTTCATTTAATTTAATTAATTAGTAATCTTTAACTATCCTTCCATTTTCATGAGAAAGATGATTGATTTAATACTCTATATGTTGCAGTTTGGCTAGATCTAAATACTTTTCTTTTTATTATGGTTTCCTAGCGTGCTTCAATATCTTAGCTACTTAATTGTATTTAATTCAGTTCTAATTTTGCATAGATAATAAAAAAATGAAAAACAAATTCTTAGTTCATCTGAGAGAATATTTTAGCTTTCCAGAAAAGCATGAAATTTAACGTTCTTCTAAAAATTAACAAGAATAACATATGAATATTTTTTTATTATAAAACACGGCAAGAGGGTTGTTATGATAGTAGCTTTGAGCCTGAGGTTTCATACCCTGCGCAGGGGAAGTTAATTAGCGGTGAGGGTAAATATGATAGCGGCTGTCAAACCTGATAGCGGCCAGGATTATTCTCCACGTCAGGGTAGCGCTAGTGAAAAGAAGCCTTTTGTAGTACTTTATCCAGGGGTTGGCAGCGCTGAAAGAGGAACGGTCGAGTGGCAGCAGAACAAAAAGCGGCTAACGAGGGACGACTTGGTATTAGAGCTCTCAGCTAGTGTGGGCCTTCGTCTTCGGATAATTGTCCTCAGCACTCTTTCTTGTTTTTGTATACCCTAATTCTTTTTATCTGCAATTTGTCCTTCACAGTTTGGGCTATTTTGAGCTGGCATCTTTTCTAAGCTGATTATGCCTACTTATATCTAAATTCATGTTTTGCTAGAATCCATATTAACAAATCAAAAACTGAGTTTACTCTTGCTTTTTTATGACGGAAGCTAAAAGAAATAGGTGCTTAAATGTGTTGTTTATGAATGAATATGTGATGGGTTCAACAATCTATGAAGTGGTTCAAAACTTGGACTTCAGAGAAGATATATTAATTGAATTTATTGATCCTGGTATAAGATTCTAAACATGTATTCACCATCAATACGTCATTCATTTTTTAAAAAATCTTAAATTTCGTTAAAGGTTGGGTTGAATTGTACGTTTAACACTCACAAACAAACCTACATCAAGATATAGGTCATTAAGATACATTCTTCATTTTGCCATTTGAACTCCTCTTATTGATTTTTTCATTGCGAAACCGTATAGTATAGTCTTGGAGAGATCCTGATATAACATCAAAATCATATGTCTTATCACTATGTATTGTTACTCGGTACTTTAAGCTAACACGCCTTTATCAATCTCACTACCTTTCCTGAGAAACTAAATTTCGTGGTAATTTTTCAAACGCAATCTTTATCTAGATGAAGATAGGCTGATTTATATTATAAAAATAAAATATCGCGATTTACTGTATACTATTTTTAAAGGACCAGATTCAGGGAGGAAATTTGATTGACGTGTTTTTTTCTGACCCGAACCTGATCGGTTAATAACCAAGCACATTATTATATAGCAAATGATTTTGTACGCGAGAAGTAATGCTATGCCTCATGCTATAATGATGGAGTTATTGTTATATATGGTATAACATAGTAGAACATAAGATCTGAGAAGTTCGTTGGGGATGCAGTCAAATAAATCTAACTAATATGAAAGGTTACTTTTGTCCGTCGCCATTTCGGCCTAAATTTTAGTACTTCATCAGGGTTAACGATGGAGGAGAGGATTTAAATGAGTGACTATGGAATTTCAAACTTTGTAGATAATATTTCCGAAAATACCCGTTTTCTATAGTATTTTTCCGCTCACTGTTCATTCCTCCTAATCTTAAGCCAGAATCGTTGTTTTATAATAATAACTTCTTTCCCTCCATCTTGAATAGTTTACGAAACAAGAGCTATAATTATTTGTTTTTCAGCCTTTTTATCTTTGAAATTGCTACTTTTGCATCAATCAGGCCCAAGGGAATCTGTCTCCTCATCTTTGTTTAGCTTTCCTTGTTTGTTTTTTTGATTAATCAAATTTCAACTCTTCAAATTTCATCAATCAAATCATATTGACTATTACCTGTCAGTTATTCTCAATTTATCTAATCTTGGTTGCAGGATATCTTTCTTAAAAGTCTAATGAATAGTATAGACAATTTATTGATTCTATGTGCTTGCCAAGCACTAGCTGTTGTGTCATTTTTTTGAAGCCGTTAAACATTTGTTCTTAACCCTCCATCGAGAACTATTTTTGTTAAAATTTTTATTTTTTCACTCTCTCTTATGTTCCATGTTACCCCTGAATATGAAAAAAATTGTGTTAGGATATGCACACTAGCTTTGGAGGGTTAAGTTGCTCCTTCATTTTAGTCAATATCATTTTCATATTTATCTATTGTACTAAGGATATGTAGATTATGTATTGTGTATTTTTTTTTATTGTCTCTTATTTTACTATTTTGCATTGCAATAATTTATGATGTTTATCCAATTGATAATTTACTACAATGTGATGAGGCCCACCTTTTGGTTTGTGTTGGACAGTACTAAAAATAGAATTGAACTTTCAGAAAGTTTTTGCCACCGTTGGGGTATTCTAGAAGGGACTATATATGTAATTGTTAATGAGTTTCTCGGATTGAAAAAGTTTGTTGCTTCTCTCTATCATGTAATCATCAGTTTTGTCCGTTTTCAATTTTTCATGGGTTCTTGCCGTTCCAGCCCTATGGAAATTATTCCTTTCCCAATTTTTATTAAATTTCCCCGTTTGAAAAGATCTTAAATGTTTTCTCGTTTACTTCGCGACTTTTGAAAATAGTAGGGCGTACTATACATTTATCGTTAAGAATGCCGTCCGTAACATTCTAAGAGGTATCATAAATTTTAAATAATTTTTGGGTTCTAAACAATTGAAACCACAAATACGTCGACACATAGGGCTGTAATGAATTTTTAACGATTTAAAATGAAAGGTAATGTGGCGACTTAAATGATAACTTCTCTTGAGCGCGATACCTTACTTGTTGCTGAATATGATAGCTGTAGCTGGCTCTTAGCTCACCATCCTCTTTGTTCTGTTTTCTTTCTGTTTCTTCTACGCACACATTCTCATTACTTTTCTGTGCTTCACTACAATGTGTCTTGACGCACTCTAACTTCTGACGACTTCACTGGAACAGAAAACAGTGAGCACTATAGAAACATGCGTTTTATTAAAAAATCAATTGTATTATCATCTAAAATAATCAGTTAGTTTTATCGGCTTTTAATCACTCTTTATTAACTTTTAAAAGCTTGTGTATGAGAATATTTTTTCTGATAGCATTAGCTTTCCAATGATATAACATACATGTATATTACTTTTCTTAAGTTAAAAAACTAAAAATTACATCAAAAAAATATTTTTTTAATTTTCTCCTTTAGTTGTTTTTCAAATTCGCTCAACATGCATATTTATCTGTTCTTTATCAATACTAACAAGATAATTTATTTATTTTTATAGAATCTACAAAATTTAAAATATTGGCATTTAAGCCCTATCAGACTATTTTAATCAGAATGAAACCTACATGGCGTTTAAGCCTGTTAAATTTTACATCGATATAGTGAGTTTAATCAAAATCGTCGGAACCGTTTTTGAGAAAATCGAAAAAAGGTGCAAAATGCATGGTATAAAGCGGCTCTTTTGGTATTCTCATTTTGATGAAAAAGGTTTTGTAACGTCTCGGGCGTATATTGTTCTTAAATATGAAATTTCAGTTTCATAGGACTTACCGTTTCCGCCCGGGAGTTACCACACACACACACACACACACACACACACACACACACACACACACACACACACACACACACACACACACACACACACACACACATACACACATACACAAACACACACTTACACGCACACAGACACCCTACAAGATAGTCATGAAGAAGTTCAAGAGCAGCGTTACACGATCCCCTACCTGCCCTGTAGTCGTGCAAAGAATCGTTGCCCCTCTGTTTCCTGACCAGGATTAATTGTCATGGACCAGGCCCATATCAGCTCTTGATGTACCGCCGGTGACAGCAGAGGAGCTCATCGATATTTACAAGAACGTTAAAATAGGGAAAGCACCGGGTTTAGATGGCATTCCGAACTTGGCACTGAAGGTGGCAATAAAAAGCAGGTCAGATTTATTCTTGGAGGTGTTCAATTCGTGCTTGAGTGAGGGATCCTTTCCACGTCAATGGAAAAGGCAGCGCTTGGTACTGATTCCAAAAGGTAAAGGAAGTCCATCAGAACCTTCGGCCTACAGGCCAATATGTTTGCTGGTATATTAGAGAAGCTTATAGCTAACAGAATGCAAGAGACATCAGAAGGTGCAGGAGGCCTGTCTACATCGCAATATGGATTCCGAAAAGCAAGGTCAACGTTGGAGGCTATAACGTCGGTAGTAAAAGCAGCGCGTAAAGCTAGTAAGTAAAGCTATTGCTGGAAAGAGATGGAAGAGAGGCGCGAAATGTTACTGTGCGATTGTCACTCTAGATGCTAAAAACGCATTTAATTCCGTTAAATGGAGCTGCATTTTGGATGCTCTACGAAAAAAGGGTGTTCCTGCGTATCTAGTTAGCATAGTCCGTGACTATTTTAAGGATAGAACTTGGATCTATCCCACGGAGGAAGGACCAAAGACATCCAAGGAGGCGTACCCCAGGTTCGGTGCTCGGTCTCCTCTTGTGGAATATTATGTATGATGGTTTGCTCCGGATCAGACTACCAGCGGGCACAAAAACTATTGGTTTTACTGATGATGTTGCTTTGGTGGTTGAGGCAAAATATAAAGAGGAGGTGACTCTGATATCAAACCAGAGCATCACGCTCATCCGCAACTGGTTGGCATCGGTTGGATTGCAATTGGCAGATGGCAAGACAGAGGTCTTGCTAATTAGTAGCAGAAAAAGAATGGAGGAGATTAAAATCAGAGTTGGCAATCAGGAGATACGTTCCAAGCCTTCTTTGAGGTATCTCGGAGTGATTATTGATCAGACGCTGAACTTCAAAGAGCACATCCAACGAGTAAGTAATAAAGCAGCAAAGGTGACCACAGCGTTGTCCCGACTTATGCCAAACGTAGGAGGACCCAGGCATAGTCGTAGACTTTTAATATCGAACGTTATAACGTCGATATTACTCTATGCAGCCGCAATATGGGAAAGGGCCTTGAATACACACAGCTATAGAAGTCCCATGGTTTCCGTCTATCGTCGTACTGTCCTGAAAGCTATAAGTGCTTTCCGAACTATCTCTTATGAGGCAGCATATGTCATTGCCAAAATGCCACCAATAGAGCTGATCGCTGAACAGCGGAGACGCTCATATAACAGAGCGTGCCGTATTTCCAGGACTGAGGAGAGAATGGAGACATTTCGAAAATGGCAGGATCGATGGGATGCTGCAACGAAAGGAAGGTGGACCCACAGGCTGGTTCCCCAGATTCAACCCTGGGTCACAAGAAAGCACGGCGAGATAGACTACCTTACTCAATTCTTAACGGGACATGACTGCTTCCGTGCCCATCAGAATAGGTTTAAGTTGGACGATACAGGAGAATGTCCAGTGTGCCCGAGAGTAGAAGAGAGTGTGGCCCATGTTTTCTTCTGCTGTACCCGCTTCCAGGGAGAGAGGGAAGAGTTCAAGAGTATCTGTGGCGCTGATCCAACTGCCGATAATATCATTGGTCTAATGCTGCTCTCGCAGGATCATTGGATGGCTGGCCAACGCATGTCAGCAGATAATATGAAGAAGCTGAGGACCGAAGACAAGGAAAGGCGAGGCAGGAGTTAGCCTGCAACAGTGAGGCGGCACACAGCCACTACCCTCCACGATGTAATGCCTAACGGCAGTCCCGTGGCGGGAGAGAAACATGTGTAGCTAAGTTGGTTTTAGTGGGTAAGAATCCCACACACGGATAGGTACGGGCCTATCCGCGTCTTTTGAAGATTTCCACCTACCCTCGTAAAAAAAACAAAAAAATACAGACACACACACAGACCTTTTTGCGAGACTTGGTTATTTGGACTCAGGTGACCCTAAAATGTGTATTTCCGTTGAAAACTGTAATTCGAAATTGTTCACGATCGCAATACTTTCCCTTACTATATATAGTAAGTGAAAGTAATATAATTACAAAAAAAAATGTATGCCATTATTACATTTGTTTCTTGTTTGTTTTACAATTAAAGTGATTAGAAAAAAAAATTCTCATAATCATTACAGACGGTAAGTCGTTACGGACTGTAAGAGAATATCAGGTGGTGACCATCTAAAATTGCTTCTTGGGAACATTACATACGTTAAAAATACAATCTAAGTCTACAAGTAATTTGTATATATGGATATTGTATTATTATTTTTTAAATTTATTGTTTTGTATATATCGCGTGAATGTAGAATGAATGTTGTACTTTATAACTATTAAAAATGTCTTACATTGGACTGATTTTAATATTACTCAATAAACAATTGTTTCTAGACTTTATAAAAATTCATTAAAGTTGAAATACTTTTAATCTAGCAATCATCATCATCAGTCTAGTGCTACAACTCGGTTAAGAGTCCTGGCCTCCTCTACCAACATTCTCCAGTCATTTCTTTTTTTGTGCAGGTGTCATCCAGTTAATCACTTCTAGGATATCTCTTGCATCTGTTCTCACACCTTCTGGGTTTCAGTCTCCCTCTTCTTATAATGCCGTGGATAGATACAGTGAAGATGGCCTGGAGGGATCGCCTCATCCTCCTTCTCATTATATTTTCAAAATACCTAGAAAAAATACAGGCCACTCTCAAATCACAAAAGGCCATGATCCATAGATAATATTCATTAAGAATAAAAATACTAATTACCGGGCTCATAAAACAAAACCTAAATACAACATTAAAGGAGGAAGTGTATTCTAATTCGCTAATGCATTGTTTATATTTCCATTTTTCTTTATGTCAAGACCTACTCTGATGTTTTCTGCGTGCAAAAATATATATATAATAAAGCGAGAAGTGTAGATATAGAATGACGTGAGGATAATCCTGGAGTGTGGTAATCTAGGCGAAAGAAGGTTAAGAAGAGCAATGTTTTTGCGATGGGGAGGGGGCAGGTGGTAAAGACTAAGCCCCGTCAGTCAGGGCCTAATCCGTTGGCTGCACTTCACGGTGCCGTTCTGTTCCAACTGTGTTTTTAGCTGTGATCCCTTTCGGCCTACCGCTTCTGCCTTTACTACAGGCTTTCATTTCTTCATCTTATCTTTATCTCTGCCGGATCCTATGTAATGCGAATCAACTTTAGGGGCAGAAAAAAAGATAGGATAAACCATATGACAAATAACAATGAACATCCTACCCATCTCCAAGCAACGGCTTTAGGTTCTGATATATCAATGCTACTGATAACGTATCAGACACTTAGCATGTGAAAAATCGACTACGACTTCTTTGTGTGTGGCTCTACAAATGATTTAGTTTATTATTTTCGATAATGAACCCTTTTAATCGAAAAAAAAATAATTCCCCTGAAAAGTTGACAGCTTGGTTTCCAAGATACGCGTAACCTGATTAATAAGTTTAAAAAAATCCATTTATCCGTTCGCGGCTTCTCTTAAAGTACTGGATCATTTTTCTGAAATTTAGCACAAAAATACCACAGCATCTGACTATAATCCTAACACCTAGACATTGATATCGGCCTGTTAGTATTTAAAAATGCTTTTTTTTTTTTTATTAATTTATTTAAAACAATGTACGATCAGTGTTCAGTTGTACCATTACCTGACACACACTTACATGAATGTAGTATGTATGTTATCTTTCACAACTATTATTGATGACCAAATTGGGACAGATTGTAATAATACTCAATAAAAAATTGTTGTTGAAAACATTTATTTTAAAGACATTTACGACAGTATTATACAATAAAATACATTAAGTAAATACGTTAATCAAACATATAGGATTGATACAGGCATGTGAAAAAACTACCCAGAGGTAGTAGCACTTCAGTGTTTATTTAATGTAGTAGGTCGCGAGGCCATCGTATTTTCTGTGCTGCTTCGGGGGATTATCAGGAATAGAATATGGTGAAGAGAGATTACTGACGAATGGGTTGGAGTGGACGGGTAATTTGAGATTAAAGGAGGTATATCTAGTTCGGGCTAGATCTGCGACTAATGGTATATTTAGGTCTTTATGGATTATATTATTGGTGACAGAAAAATGATTTAATATAATAACTCAGTTATTTTTTAAGATAGAGAAAAAATGTATTAGTCTTCTCAACCAAGAAACCGCGATTAATCAGAAAAAAAAATCAGAAATAAAATTGAAATTTTACCTATAAATATGTCCATAACATAGTTTTTTTTTTAAAGATAGAGAAAACATTTACTCAGTTTTAGGATCAGGACACCTGAACAGAAAACAGAAAAAAAGAGAAAAAAAAAAACTTTGAAATTGAACCTGTATACACGCCCATTGCTCAGTTACTTTTTTAGGATAGAGAAAATATGTATAGAGTTTTATAATCAGTAAAGCGAGATAAACAAAAAATTGATCTTTATATTCAAGTCACAAATTAGAAGAAATGAAACTCACCCTAAACTCGGTTATTATTGAAGTTAGAATTGAACGAAGAAAAAAAAATCTTAAATGGTTAAGCTACAACTACAATGTGGTTCCCGGATAACTCTGTTATTATTGATGATAGAGAAAACATGTAAGGTGTTCTAGGATCAGAAATTTTATTTGAATTATTAGAATGAAAGTCGAAAGAAAAAAATAAGGATAAAAAATTGTCAAGAAATATAGTATAAATGCTTTTGGTTTATTATTTTTAATAATGAACCTTATTTATGAAAAAAAACATAACACAATTATCGTAACTTCCCTCAAAATTTGAGGCCTTACGTTTCAAGATACGCAGAATCCGAATAACAAATTTAAAAAAAAATCCGTTTGTCTGTCGTAAGAATTAATAAATAAATACCAAACTCTTGCTAGTTCTATTCGATAGAGAATTAAATTTTCTATAAAAGGAAAGAAAAAAAAGTGATAGGTATTTTCCTTTGAATTGTTTATTCCTGTCCATATTAGTTAATTACCAGTAAATATGCATATAAACAGTTATAGCTTAACTAGCTGTGTCACGCAGCTTTGCTCGCGAATATTGCATTTCGTATTAATTTATGTGCGTTTATGGTGAGATTGGCTATAATAAATATCAACTATCAGCTACTCTTTGTCATCATTTAAAGCCCGATCTTGACTTCTTCCGGTCAAATTTACAATAGAAAACTAGTAGAAGTGGTTATACCCATAATCACTTAATATGTAAAAATAATCGTCACAAACCATTTTTAAAAAATAAATAACAATTGAATATATTTTCATAGGAACCTACACTCGAAACAGATATGAAACGCAATATGCTTAAAAAGGTCGGTCACCTGTATGTAGTGACCAGCCAGGTGCCCTTAAGATTTTTTAATGAGAGTAAAAAACAACCTTAGTTATGTCCTTCTTCGAAGGGGACGTAAAATGGTGGTCCCAAGCCTTTGCGATTCCATGAACTCGTTAAAGATCTCTACCCTAACTAAACTTGGAAAGGAAAAAATTAGTCATCATACGATTAACCATAGCAGTATAAAAGTGACGTAAAACGAACAGATAACAACAGTAATATGCTTAAATATATTTGTTATAAAATTTTTGTACCTTTGCTGATACATATCAGATTAAGACAATATTACGTTTAGGTTGTTCAACCACTTTTTGGGCGAAGATTTTCAAATTCTGCCTTATTGCACAGGCGGTTATTGCATTATCTAGGCGGTAAGACGAACCTCCAGGAAAAATATTAGCCTCACAACCATAGTAATTTTTTAGATACCAGAAAATTGAGTGGTACTTTTTTTTATAAATATAGACATACAGCTAATAAAAGACCTAAATATGCTTAAAATAATAGTTCTGATTATTATACTCGAATAAATCAAAAGAAATAGTAATTTTTTTAATTTATTTAAATTTATAAATGTATATGCTTCAGGGTAATAACGATTAAAGTTGAAAATGACTCTTGAAATAAAACATGACTTAACAATATAGATTGATATAAATATTTCCGCGTTGTGTAACCTTCTATACTCCCCAGTAGCCTCATCTCTCTTCGGACCAAATATGTTAGTACCTTATTTTCTAAAACCTTTAGCCGTTGTCCGTCCTTCAAAGTAAGCGGCCACGTTTCACCGTCGGAAGAATAACAGTTTTATAAATTCTAACCGTTAAGTTTTTAGACAGAAGCTTAGTAATTTCGCATCTGAATTATAACACGCATTTCCGCGTTTAACCAGGATTTTATTTCCTCCTGGATTTTTTTTTTGTAATCATTGAACCTAAACCTTGGAAGCTCCTCCCGGCTAAGTCCGATGGACTCGCTGACCAACAATGAGAGCGGCCCTCCAGGCTTGCTGGAGGGTGTGACGTAGGTTCGAACGCCCTACTCACATATTTTAGTTCACAAAATACCACAAACAGTCATGGATTCCTCTGAGGTAAAACGCCCATTATCCGGAAGCAAACTAGTCCCCCGTTCGGGTCTCCGGGTGGGGACTGCTTCAGAGGAATCTAGGCGCAAGATGAAAAGTAGAGATCTAACAATAGGGACGTGGAATGTTAGAAGTTTAAATACGGCAGGTGGGTTAAAGTCGGTCGCGAATGAAGTTAAGGGGTACCATTTAGATATCGTTGCATTACAAGAGGTTCGCTGGCCAGGGGAGGGTTCGTTAACAGAAGGAAAGTATACTATTTGGTACGGGGGGAGCGTTAATTATTGTTTAGGTACCGGGTTTCTGATTAGGAATAAATTTCTTTCCGCATTACGGGATGTACAGTTCTTTAGTGAAAGAATATCGGTTGCTATATTTCAGGGTCGTTGGTATAAAATCGCGTTTATAAACATTCACTCTCCCACCGAAGATAGTGATGATGAAGTAAAATGCGAATTTTATGATAAACTAGAATCGGTTTACGATAAGTTGCCGCGAAATTACATTGAAATTATACTAGGTGACGCAAACGCAAAGGTTGGAAGGGAAGAAGTATATCGTCCTACAATCGGTAAAGAAAGTTTGCACGAATATAGTAATGATAATGGGACCCGACTAATAAACTTTGCCATTTCGAAAAACCTAATAATCAAAAGTACTACGTTTAAACATAAGGACATTCATAAGTATACGTGGACATCGCCGGATGGACATACTGGTAATCAAATAGATCATATTTTAGTACAAAACAGATGGCAAAGTAGCATAATTAACGTGAGATCGTATCGTGGTGCAGAATGCGGATCTGATCATGAATTAGTAATCGCGAAACTTCGACAAAAACTAAATACAAAAAAGAGAACACCGAACTATATTCATCCCGAGAATTTTGATGTTGTTAAATTGAACAACCCCGAAATTAGAAAACAATTCGCGATAGAAGTAAAAAATAGGTTCGATGCTTTGGAATCTTCAGACGAGGAAAACGAAGATGTAAACAAATTGTGGGAAGGGATCAGGGATAATATTAAAGAGGTCGGTAATTTATGTCTTGGGAAAATCGAAAATAAAAAGAACAAACCTTGGTTCGACAGGGATTGTCAAAATATGTGTGAAAAAAGAAAAACCGCTAAACTGAATTCCTTAAATAATCCAAGCGATAATAATGTGGCTTACTTTCGGTTAGTAAAAAACGAAACTTCAAAATTCTTAAAAAATAAGAAAAGAGAGTATCTTAAAGGCAAACTAATAGAAATAGAAAAACACAGAAGCGAAAATAACGTAAGAGAGATGTACAAAGGTGTAAACAAATCGCGTAAAAGATTTGAACCTCTATTGAATGGGGTTAAAGATGCGAATAACAACATAATTGCGGATCCGACTGAGATATTAAATACATTTAAACAACACTTTGACGGCATTCTAAATACGGAAAATAATAATCAATCTCCTCCCTCTGAATACCAGAGCGCTGAACCATGGGTAGACGCACCGAGTAAAGAGGAAGTTGAAATGGCGATAGGAAATTAAAACGGTAGAAAGCTGCAGGAAATGATAATATCACGAGTGAATTAATCAAAGCGTGTGGAGAAGCGGGCGTTTCCAAATTACATGTTTTAGTTAAAAAGATCTGGGAAAATGAAAAAATACCCGAAGAATGGAAAGAATCAATACTTATTCCGATTCACAAAAAAGGACCGAGGACGGATTGTAACAACTATCGTGGGATCTCTCTTCTCCCAGTATGCTATAAAATATTCTCGTCAATACTAACTAGCCGAATCACGGAATACGCTGAGGAAATTATCGGAGACTACCAATGTGGTTTTAGGCGGAATCGCTCGACTATTGATCAAATATTTTCCTTACGTCAAATATTAGAGAAGAAACTGGAATACAACGGTGTAGTCCATCAACTTTATATAGATTTTAAAAAGGCTTATGATTCCATAGACCGTCAGAAGCTATATAACATCATGATTGAACAGGGGATACCTAAAAAGTTAGTAAACCTAGTAGAGATGTGTTTGTCGGAAACATTTCATAAAGTTAGAATCGGTCATAATTACTCCGAGAGATTTGAGGTGCGATCGGGTTTGAAACAGGGTGACTCCCTTTCACCTGTTTTGTTTAATATAGCCTTAGAATATGTTATAGAAAAGGTGATGAGTACCGAGAAAGGCTTACATATAGGTGACAAGATTCCGGATTTGGGGTATGCCGATGATTTGGTACTACTAGGTGAAGACGCAGAAACTATACAACTAAATACAAGTGTGTTAATAAAAACCGGTAAACAAATAGGTCTCGAATTAAATACCGATAAGACGAAATATATGATTAGTTGTAGAAATGGTGGCGATCTTGATGATATTAATATTGCAGGTCATACTTTTGAACACGTAGAGAAATTCAAGTATTTAGGTTCAATGATAACAAGAAAAAATGAAATCCAGGAAGAAATAAAGTCCCGGTTAAAGGTGGGAAATGCGTGTTATTATTCGGTTGCTAAATTGCTTAGCTCGCGGCTTCTGTCTAAAAACTTAAAGGTTAGAACTTATAAAACTATTATTCTTCCAACGGTTCTTTACGGATGCGAAACGTGGCCGCTTACTTTGAAGGATGAACAACGGCTTAAGGTTTTCGAGAATAAGGTGCTGCGTAAAATATTTGGTCCGAAGAGAGATGAGGCCACTGGGGAGTTTGGAAGGTTGCACAACGCGGAATTGCGGAGTTTGTACCCTGTGAATATAATTGAGTTGATAGCATCGCGGAGACTCAAATGGGCGCGTAAAGTTGTTGGGCTTAGTGAGGAACGGATTCCGAGAAAGTTGGTATTCGCTGAACCGACTGGTAGGCGTCCGAAAGGTAGGCCGAAGCGTCGATGGGAGGATTGCATTAAGGCTGATCTCGGGGGCTTGGGCTTGACCGGTGAACATTGGACGAGTCTGTGCAGGCGAAGTTTGGTGGTATCGGCATCGAACCTTCGGGTTCGGTAAGCCTATTATTATTATTATTATTATTATTAATCATTGAACCTAAATACTTAAATTTCTCTACGTGTTCAAAAGTATACCCTGATATATCAATATCACTATGATCGCCACCGTCTCTGCTACAAATCATATATTTTGTCTTTTCGGTATTTATTTCGAGTCCTATTTCTTTAACGGTTTTTATTAACGGACTTGTATTTAGTTGTTTAGTTTCCGTGTCTTCCCCTAGCAGTACCAAATCATCGGCGTATTCAAGAGCTGGAATTTTATCACCCAAATTCAAACCTTCTTATTACATGTCACTTTTTCTTTGATATATTCTAAAGCGACTTCGTCTGCATCAATTTCTGTTATTATGAATGCTATTAAGAAGTTGTTAAAAGAATATATTTTAAAGTACTTCCGCGTAAATGGCATTTTTAGTTTTATTTTCTTGTGGCAGAAGAACATACTGATTTTCTCTGCAACCCGATCTCGACGTAAATCTATTCCTACGTATTTAAATGGAAAAATATAAATTAACGGGAAATTGAATTATATAAAAATAAAAGGTAAACCATTTGGAATCATTGGGAAGCGAGGTTTTTTTTTCTCCCAACTTTTCCCCGTTTTTTCCCAGACTTTCGACTGATTCTTCGGTCCTATTTGTTGCAGCGTGATGTTATATAGCCTATAACCTTCCTCGATAAATGGACAATCCAAGACAAAAAGAATTTTTCAATTAGAACCAGTAGTTTCTAAGATTAGCGCGTTCAAATAAACAAACAAACAAACTCTTCAGCTTTATAATATTAGTATAGATATAGTTATTTGGAAATAATAAGGCAATGTGTAATCATTAATCATCCTAGCTTATAATTATCTCCAGAAGTAAAAAAGCATTCCGTACAATTAAATCCTTAAACCTTTGCTCTGAAGTAGGATTATTTATCATAAACAGTCACCAGAGACATGGAGCTGAATACTTAGCTAATTATACACCTACCAGCATGATTGTTCTTAGGGCTGTATTATAATCGCATATTTTCCCAAAAAAAATCTGCTATTTACAGCTGTTTAAGGGAACAATATAAGTAAATCTGAATACAAATATAAAAATCATGATATAATTGCAGAGAAGCTCTCCATTGGTAGCACTCTAAAAATATTCTAAATTAGAAGGTCTTGGGGATATTATATTTTTTGACGCCTCAAAGTATTGTCAGGAATTGAAAAGGAAGAAAAGAATTTGTCATAGTTTGTCATGAAAGGAATGCTATCTGGTTCAGGACAAATCAGCTACTTTGAACATTTAGGTCTCAATGAACCAGTTTATTCATTACAAAGTAAGGGGCATTGAGGATTTTGGATTTTAAGGATTCGATGAGGGAATAATTCGATGGTTTTATAGGGCTCCAAAGCTTTACTCTTTAAGTCCATATCGGTATATGATAGTCATGTAGATGAGCCTTTTGTCCTAAAGGAGAAGATTAGAATATTGTTCCAGTAAGTGTTGAAGTAGTCGAAAAAGTTGAGCGGTTTCAGGTCGTTTTAGTCTTATATGAGGGTTGCAAGTAAGACGTATGTCAAGGTGGAGTCCTAGTCTAGTTGTCATAGAACAAGAGGAGTGTTATTGAAGGATAAATTAATATTTAACGGTAGAGTTATTTTTGACCGTTTAGTATGTTTGTATATGATGGAGATGTTGGTTGGGGATGTGGTCATCAAGAAAATAAAGCAAACTTATTTTATTTGTGTGCCGAAGTTTTGGCCTACATCAGGATTAAGAAAAATAAGAGAACCAATACAAAATAATAATAATTTGAGTGCAATGATAAAATATAAATGATAATATTGGTAATAAAATATTTAAAGATTCTAATCGGAAAATAAGCAACAAATTAAATTTATATAAATAAGGAAACTATTAGCTTATAATATAAATATACATTTATCTTTACCTTTATTTTTTTTCACACCGTTATCTTGTTTTTCTAAGTTCTTAAGGCTTCATTAGTCTCACAATGTAGGCCGAAACGTCGAAACAAAATACCTTTGTTAGATTAGGGTGTTTGCTTTATCCTCCATAACCAATTAACTGCCCCATCATAAATTAATCTTTGTATAAATAAGCGATACTTTATTTCAGACTTCACGGGATCATATCTGATATAATGGAATGATTCTTCCAGCAACAATATCTAACAGTTATAAAACTTTACACTACCTGTCAATAAAATAATTCAACAACAATTGCATAGAAAATGTATGTTAGGAACAAAATAGAACAATGATTTAAACAAATTAAAAAATTGTGATGTATCTCTCACCTACATCACTCGAGAGCTATTTTTATGTTTCCAGGTATCTCCAGACCAACGGCTTTCATTCTCACACCCACAAACCCAGGAGTGTCATCCACATGCGACATGGCCTTCCGTTCTAAACAACAGGTAGTTACAAAGCTTTATGTTTAGTTTTAGTCTCCGTGGAACAATTGTTTATAAAAGTTAGCTTTTCAGCTTTGAATATATACATATATATATATATATATATATATATATATATATAAACGAAATATTTTTTTTTTAAATAAATAAGCGAACCCTAAATTATCATTATTCAAGCATCCGAATCAGACTTTCTTTGAAACTAGCGATTTGTATTTCTTCTAGTTAATAATTATGAGTTCACACAGTTCTTGATAAAGAAACTTTTGAATAATTATGTGTGATTTCGAAAGAAAACATTACTATGTGAATGACAGTTTGCCGTATTGAATATAATTGATTTCATACTACCAAATTGTGCCTAGTTTCCATTCGCCTACAACACGCCCTGATGATGACCCACAATGGGGGACGAAAAAAAAAAAAAAACGGTTGAAACTACTCAATTCCTTTTAATTGACTAATTCCTTTTAGTAATTCTCAATGGTCAACTTTGCAAGAACGAAAATCTGTGTAGAAAATAATTTTTTCAAAATCATTTCAGGAACTAATTTTTTTTGTTCTTTAAAGCATAAAATTATTTGCAGATTTTTTTTTTCATTTAAGTATTTTTAATTTAAAAACATTATCATGTGTTCAAAATTTTATTTTTTAAAAAGTATGAAAATTTTGTTTTTCTTATTCCTTTATTGTTGAAAAACTCCAAATCAAAGAAAACAATGTTGAAAAAACAAATTAGTGCAACAATACAGGCCTTATCCGAGCTTACGCTACCTTTGGGGAATTTCAAGTTTGGCATTCCCAAGTCCACTGTATGTGGTGGTTCCGACTGCAGGCTTTCGCCTCAACATTACTGGTTGGGGAGAGACCATCTTCCAGGCTTATGAAAATATAATGGATTCAGACGGTAAAATCCAGACCCCTTCCCTCAGCGAGGTGCAAACCCCTTCCCAGGATTGGGTGGAGGTGCAATATCTCTGAAGAGAGGGTTGGCACTGACCTTTAGCCCATCAAAATACTTGATGTGCCTCCGGCCTATATACTCAGGCACTGGGTAAAGAGAGCTGCGGTGATGTCAACATAGTATAGTAGAGCCCATGCGTCTTTAATCAAGCCAGCTTTAATCTCTCCCGAACGTGACTGGAGAAGGTAAGATGTCTGTCCAATGTCACGCCCAGGTAGAGAATAGTTTGAGAAACAGGTAGGTCCTTGGTATCCAAGCAAGGAGCCTGAATTCCCTGGAATGTTCCCTGAAGCTGAGCTCTGGATAGTTTTAGTGATGACCGGCACTGCCTTCCTCACCTCAGATTCAGTCCGAAGAGTTTCCACTCTTGGCAGCGTTTCTTCAACACTGGATCTGTATCCCTTATAGTTAGCATTTTGAAAGAGGTACTTTTGGTACCTACGTTGTAACTGGGGTGCATTCAAAGATGTACTCGTATACCACAGGCCGGTGATCCGACGGTCCGTATGGTAGTGCTTGGCAATCCGTGACGGTACGTAGATCCCTAGTCAAGAGCAGATCCAGTGTGGAAGTCCATTCAGGTCGGGCTGCTTGTCTGAAGGTGTGCACTCCTGGGTGGAAGACAGCTAGCCTGGTCTTAGTTATTATGTAACGTTTCCTTCAAATATTAAGTTTTCGACGAGGTTGTCAGACAGGGCATGTTACGGCAAATTTAAAAACCAATATTATTATTATAATTAGTAACTCAAATTATTACTACAATGTTAAAATATGGGAAAAATCCCTCAGTGAAGAAAAAATTGCTGAATTATTGAATTCAAATTACTTATCGCTATAGACATGTCCTCGATGCCAGCCTGCGTCTCTCATTCTGATATTTATCCTGTATACAAGTATATGTATTCTTTGTTGCCTTTTTATTTTGTCAATTACTGTTTCTTACTGTGTACTATGTTATGTTTCTTTATACATGCTTATTATTTAATTCAATCTTATATTTACTTGTCTTAATTTTATATCTTGTATATATGAATTTGTGTTCTTTATTGCTTTTTGTTTAGTCAATTATTGTTTATTACTGTTATACTGTTCAATATAATTGTTTTATCTGTATTAATTAGGTATTGTATTATATAATTCAATTTTGTATTTGCATGCCTTAATTTTATATCTTGTATATATTTATTTTGAAATTTGAAATTTAAAAACTCAAAAAGCACCAGGACCGGATGGAATAAGAAATGAAGTTTTATTAGCAGGAGGAGAGGTTTTAGCTGTAGAGTTATGTAAGGTGTTTAATTTGATTTTAGTAGAGAATTATATTCCAGAGGTCATTGCAAATAATGTCATTGCACAAAAAAGGTGATAATTCTAAAATTGATAATTATAGGCCAATATCCCTCTGTTCCACAATAGGCAAGCTATTTACTTCAGTTATCAGCAGAAGAATAGTTCCATACATTACTGCAAATCTATCAGTAGAACAAGCTGGTTATAGACAAAATTTCTCGGTGATTGATCATCTGCAAGTTGTAAATCAGTTAATAGAAAAAAGTAAAGAGTATAATTTTACTTTGTATTTTTGTTTTGTAGATTTCAGGAAGGCCTTTGACAGTGTTTATCACGGTAGTATTATTGAGGCATTGAAACAATTAGGACTTCCAGAGAAATATATATCAATCATAGGAAGGTTGTACTATGGGAATAAAGGTTGTATTGAAATGGAGAAAAAGGGACCGAACTTTCATATAAGTAGAGGAGTAAGACAGGGAGACCCGCTATCACCATCCTTGTTTATAGCACTTCTGGAGAAAGTGTTCAGAGAAATGGATTGGAGCGAAAAAGGTTGCAACATTAATGGGAGGAAGCTGAATCATCTGAAATTTGTAGATGATATAGTACTGATTTCGGAAAATGTTGAAGAGATGAAAACTATATTAGAAAGTCTCCTAATCCACAGCGCAGAAGCAGGTCTGGTCCCAAACTATTCTAAAACGGTACTAATGACAAATAGTACAAAGAAGGAAATAAAAATTAAGCGTTAGGGTATGTGGACGAATTTGTCTACCTCGGACAGCTCGTATCTTTTCATAACCGGATGGCAAAAGAAGTGCAAAGAAGAATAACGATGGAGTGGAAAAAATACTGGCTCCTAAAAGAAGTAATGAAGGGAAACTTTAGTTTAGAAGCTAAGAAAGTAATGTTTGAAAGCTGCGTTCTCCCTTCAATTACATATGGATGTCAAACATGGGCATTGACAAAGAAGGAGGAATCCAGGTTAAGCGTATGGCAAAACTCTATCCTGAGAAGCATTTTGCACTACAGGAAAAGAGATAAAATCAAAAGCCTTGCTATGCATAAGGAATCTGGGATAGGCGACATCAAAGAAATAATAAGGAAAATTAAATGGAAATGGGCAGGTCATCTGGCCAGGATTCAAGATGGAAGATGGTCGCTGAGTGTCACAGAATAGATTCCTTACAACCTGAAGAGAAGAAGGGGTGGACAATGTAGACGATGGAGAGATACCCTGAAGCTAGCTGTCGGAATTAATTGGATGCGAACAGCGAGGGATAAGGATAAATGGAAGAACCTTTGGAAAGAAATGGCCAACTCCACTTCCCAATAGGTTTGGTCACCGGGGAAGTTAGACCATCACCTCCGTAAGGAGAGGCCTGTAGGGATAACATATTGTAAATATCTTAAGCAACTAAGGAACATTAATTATATAGTTGTTGTTTTTTTCATTTAACAAGTATATGCATTATTATTATTTTTCACATATCATTATATTTTTTTTTCCAATTATATGAGAACTTTTGATTATATTATATTAGAAATTATATTAGATTATGTTAGAAATTATTTTAGAACTAAAAGTTAATATTATAATTTTTTTAAATGTTATTCTTGCAATAAAGGCTTTATTCATTCATTCATTCATATATTTATTTTATTCCTTATAGTTTTTAAGCTTAGTAAATTACTGCTTCATACTGTGTACTGTGTTACTGTTTCTTTATAATTGTATTTTTATATTCCTTATGTATTATATTGTTTTTTGCTGTGTAATGTGTAACTGATTTGTTATAAAAAATTGTGTTATATTATTGAAGTATTATATTGTATCTTACTTTGTTAGTGTTTGTTATTGTGCTGCAGGTAACTCCTTTCCCACTCACGGGCTCGCCTTAGTGGGATAGTGACTTCTACTTGCACTGTAAAATGTCTGCATTTTGATTTAAATAAAGAAGCTAAAAAAATATATATAAAAAATGTATATATCAGTAGGTAAAAACATAGAAGTAAACACACAACTTTTTTTGTCCATGTGAAGGTTTGGTCTGATTTATACGATATCTCACACTCTTTAATTTTTCATTTTTAATATGAGAAATATCCACAAGTTAGTTGTTTTGTTTTCTAGATGGTTCTGCTTAGCTAAACGCTTGTGGAGCAGTGCTGACATGGCCATGTGTACTGAAATGTCAACAGGCATACTTAATGACAGTAGATCAGAGAACAGGGATCGAGAGCTGGTAAGATTAAAAATTAGCAGAGTCGGATGCTGGTCCTGAGAGATAAGACCATCCGTGCCGCAGCATAGCGATGAGTTCCTAGCCACCTCCCACCAGTCCCCTCCCTCATTGTCTAGTCACACTTTTTATTTACCTTCCTTATCAATTTACTAGCTCTTTTATTTCTCAATGGCGCTTCCCACATTTTAATGCGGATGCGGAGAATCGAACGGGTCAGATTTAAATCCCAACACGTGTTTGATGATTTCGAGCCAGATGCGATTAAGTAAAAATTATTGTGGTGTTGATATAATAACTGTCCTAATGCCTTGAAATGTATATATATATATATATGTATATATATATATATATATATATATATATATATATATATATATATATATATATATATTACAATATGTTCGATATGGCGCAATAATAATGTTGGTAAGAAATTAAATTCACTCCACATTTACCCACATTACATTTAAGGGAGCACAGTGGTTCCAAACGCACTTTTTCGGGGCAAAAGTCTTTAATTTTCGTTCTAATTAAGATATATCACCCATTTTAACGTAATTTTGTTTCTATGTATCTTTATTTTGTTGTGTATGTATTGATATATTTAAAATAATTTTAATTTTTTTGAAAATTCTTAAAAAATCACCAAGTCGTTATATGAAAACCAAAGTTTCCTTAAACTTATCAAATAACGATCCTAAACAATGTTAAATGCAGGAAAGATAGATATGTAAAGATTTATATAAGAATAATTAGTTACATAGACATTTCTCTGAAATAATCGAAAAAACTTATAAATTTTCATGACATAAAAATGAGCTAAAAGTATGCCAATCATACCATTGAAAGTGAATTTACATAGAAACGAAATTACGTTAAAATGGGTGATATATTTTCATTAGAACGAGAATTGCAGACTTTTGTCTCGAAAAAGTGTGTTTGGAACCATTGTGCACCGGAGCGAATATCTACGTTTTTCGATTCACCAGATACGGTGGCTCTAAAAGGTGGTGGAAGGTTATGTGCTAAAGTTTAAAGTGTTTCTGTGCTTGAAACTTTTTTTTTTTTTGAAAGATTTATTGTTCACGGAGACTTAATTTACTGTGTTTAAATTGACTACCGTTAATTTTCGTTGTTGTTACTCCTGAAAAATGTTTCTGTTATTTATCTGTAAATAGTGTAAATAAACTTCACAGCTCGGGTAAGGTTATAACTTACCACGAGGCAAGGTGCAAGAACATTGTAAAACATTTCATATTGGCCAGTAAAGAATACAGCAGAGGACTGGAAGTCAGTGCTTATGCTCGGTGGAAAGCAGACGTGTTGTAAGCTGAGCTGTTAAGGTGTACGACTAACTGATAAGTCTTATACATTTAAAATTTTTGTTTTATAACCTCTTTTTTCTCTTTAAAGTTAATTTTTCTTTTTGTATTATACGGTAATTTGTTTTCTATTCCCTTTTAAATTTTGATGATACATATTTTTTCTCTTTTTCCGCTCTTTTTTACCTGATGAGATGGCCGAATCTTCTCCGGTAAAACGGAAAAAAGGGAGGTTTAGAACTCCTAACTTAGAAATAAGTGAAAATATAGAAAACAGTTGTGTCAAATTTCTGATTGTCAAACGAGACGAGAAAGATGATGAAGGAAACAGTTTAGATTTTGGAAAGGTTTCGCCTTTCTTTATTCATAAAAGCATTAAAAACGTAGTAGGAGATGTAAAAAATGTAAAAAAATTAAGAGACGGGACTCTTCTTGTTGAAGTACTGTCAAGTAATCAGTCTGATGTACTATTAAAATGCAAAAAAATCTTAAATAACCTCCCTGTTAGTGTAGAACCACATGGCAAACTGAATTCCAGCAAAGGCATTATCTGGTGTCCAGATTTACATTTTTGTACCATTGAGGAAATAAAAGCAGAGCTAAAGTCTCAAGCTGTAAAAGACGTAAAAAGAATGACTTTTTACAAAAATAATGAAATTAAGGCAAGCCATAATTACTTAATAACCTTTAACGCACCCACTATACCCAATGAACTTAAAATAGGTTTCCACAATGTCATTGTTAGGCAATTTATATCAAGCCCTACACAGTGCTATGTTTGTTTGAAATTTGGACACACTAAAATTGCGTGCAAAAAAGAACCTTTATGTAGGTATTGTGGTAAAAACAAACACGAAGGTTCCGAATGTAACAGCCCCCTAAAATGTGTAAATTGTTCTGGCCAACACGATTCATTTTCGAAACATTGTCCGATCTTCCAAAAAGAGAAAGAAATTAAAGGCATTCAAGATGTTGAAAAAATAACCTATTTAGCCGCAAAGAAAAAGTACGAATTACTTTTTCCAACATTGTAAAAAATAAAACAGATGTTAGTGTTCAAACTGATAATATAATAGATAACAAAATATTTTTTAAATCCCTAGAGCATATGAAGGTTAGTTCCATATCCACATCGGACGCTTGCTGTATTACGAATAATAAACCCGCTATCCCTTCTCCTTCCCTTCTCACATCTTCTTCCCTTCCCTCACCTCCTTCCCTTCCCCTACCTGTTTTCCTTCCTTCATCTCCATCCCTCATTCCTCTCCCCCCTCCTCCTCCACCTTCCATTTCATCTCCGTCCCCATCCATAAGAGAACCTTCCTCTGAAGAGGAAGCTGCTCCTAGCTCTCATGAGCTTCCCTCTACAGCCGTCGTTTTTTCGGAAGAAAAAACGATTTATAATAAAACCACCTCCCTTAGTGGTCATGACATTGACCCACAGGGTACGTGGACGGTTGTTAAAGAAAAAAGAACGAGAAGTAAAACGCGAAACAGGTCTCAAAATAGAAATGACAGTAAAGAAAAAATGGAAACAAATTAGTAATACGGTCTTATATTAAAGTACCAACGTTTTAGCAACATGACACTTCCAACAAATATTATACAGTGGAACTGCAACGGCATTTCAGGTAAACGCGAGGAATTGGCACTATTAATTAATAAATACAAACCGATAGCCATATGCCTTCAAGAAAGTAAGCTGACCCCCAGAAAAAGTTTTAACCTCAAAGGGTATACCGTTTATCGAAAAGATTTTGAAAATAATAACAGAGGTTTCGGTGGAGTACTAGTTGCGATCCGAAATAATATCGTTTCTGAGTTATTCCCCGTCAATACTTCTCTACAAGCTTTAGTAGTTAAAGTCTTCCTTAAGTTCCCTATATATCTTTGCAATCTCTATTTACCTCCTGACACTCTTGACGCTAATTCATTACTAAATCTTTTGCACGTTCTTCCCTCCCCTTATATCTGTATGAGCGATGTCAACGGCCATCACACCTCATGGGGCTCTTCATATTGCTCAGCACGGGGAAATATTATTAAACGGACAATCGATACAACAGATTTGATCATTCTAAATTCCGGAGAACCAACGTACTTAAGTCCAGCTTACAACTCGTTTTCTTCCATAGACCTGTCATGGTGCTCGTTAGGCATTTTTCCACACTTATGTTGGCAAGTAGCCCAGGACCAACATTCTAGTGACCATTTTCCTATAATCATTAGCTTCCCTCATGGAAAATCTGAGACGTCAAAACACCCTAGATGGATTACTGACAAATCAGACTGGACGAAATTCCAAAGCAACATACATGTAAATGAATCGGACTTAGCATCAGCTGAAACCAGCGATGATAAAAACGAACTTCTTACTTCTGATATCTTAAACGCAGCAAACCAATCCATTCCTAAAACTCCTAACAAACCAAGTGCCCACAAAAGAGTCCCCTGGTTTGATGAAGAATGTAAAGCCGCTATTAAGAAAAGGAAAAAAGCGCTCAAAATGTTTCAAAGGGAACCTACAATAACTCACCTAATCGAATACAAAAAAAGCCGTTCCCTCTCCCGAAGAATTATAAAAACAAAAAAGAAGAAGTCATGGGAAAAATTCCTAAGCAGTATTTCGACCAATACTTCCCCAATATCGTTCTGGAAGAAAATAAAAGGTATTTCGGGAAATTACCAAGAGCAGCAAGCAACCCTTTTAATCAACGGAAACGTGGAGCAAAATGAAGAACTGTTAGCAGAAAATTTCGCAGAATTTTATTCCAGCATATATTCCTCTCCAACGCACCAGACAATAGAAGATACCAGTACCAGTACACTCGACAACCAAGCGGAAGAAGCATACAACCTCCCATTCACTAAGCTTGAGCTGTTAACTTGCATAAAAGAACTTAAACCCTCAACACCAGGCTTAGATGACATTCATAACGAGATGCTAAGACATCTACCAATGAAGACGAAGGACGCGCTTCTAGCTCTCTACAACTTCATATGGTGCACTGGAGACTTTCCTAATACCTGGAGGAGAGCGGTTATAATTCCCATCCCTAAACCTGGAAAAAACAAGTTGTTTCCCTCAAGCTATCGACCCATTTCATTGACAAGCTGTATGTCTAAACTGCTCGAGAAGATGGTATACAAACGTTTAGTATGGGAATTAGAAGAAAATCAGCTAATAGCAAAAGAACAAAGTGGGTTCAGAAAAGGACGTTCTACTTTAGACCATCTGGTGACAATTGAATATGAGATTCTTAACTGTTTTGCGGAAAAAAAAGAATGCCTTGGGATCTTCTTTGACATCGAAAAAGCCTATGATAATTTAAATCCCAACCTTATCATGTTACAGTTGAAGGAATGGGGATTTAAAGGTCGCATTTTTACGATGATAGGAAATTTTCTACGAAATCGCACGTTCCAAGTAAGAGTGGAAGATCATCTATCGACGGTCAAAGTAATGTCTAATGGAATACCACAAGGAAGCGTTCTCAGCTGTGCCCTTTTTGCCATAGCAATTAATAAAATCACTAATATAATTCCGAAACCTATAATACCTTTTTTATTTGTAGACGATCTAGCCTTGCTACTTCCGTTCAAGAGCCGAGAATCAATGAGAGAAACGTTACAAAATTGTTTTTTAAAACTGGAATCTTGGTCAGCACAATCCGGGCTACATTTCTCCGTCGAAAAAACAAAATGTCTCCTCTTCTCTAGACTAAAAACGCCTACAACTCCACCGGACTTAATCTACAAGGGCACGAAACTAAATTTTGAGACAAAAGTTAAGTTCTTAGGACTTTACTTAAACGGAAGACTTGATTGGAAAGATCATATTAAGTGGCTCAAAGAGGAATCTACGAAAAGGTTAAATATACTAAAAGTCCTTGCAGGATGTTCCTGGGGAGCCGACAGAACCAGCATGTTAAAAGTCTACAAAACTTTAATCGAACCGAAATTGGATTATGGTAGTTTCATATTTGCATCGGCCAGTACCACAGTACTCTCAAAACTCGATTCAGTCCACCACGCAGGTATCCGAATTGCAACGGGTGCATTTAGAACAAGCCCTGTAAGCAGTATTTGTGTGTGAAGCCGGTTTAGCTCCACTAGCAGTCCGGAGACATCATCTAGCATGCGGATACTTTGGGAGGCTGAAATTTAATGATCAAAACCCAGCATGGAAAGCTATTTTTCGACCAAGAACTGGACCGTTCACAGAAAATCGAAGGTTACCAGCCCCACTTGGGATAAGAGCAAGAAGGTACGTAGAAGAAATAAAAAAACTTGCTAACCACCACTGAACTTAACTATCCACCGTGGACCTTAAAATTACCAATATTAGACCTAACTCTGAGCAAACACAACACTTCCGCATTCCAATACTTGACTGAATTCCAAAAAATTAAAGAAAAATATACCAACAGTATCTGTATTTATACCGATGGCTCCAAATTGAACGGCACAGTAGGTTGTTCTATTGTCACAGATTCTATAACCTCTAAATATATATTACCTAACACGGCAAGTAACTTGAAAGCTACGCTATAAGTGCAGCGCTTCATCTAATCATGCAGCGTGATGACAAAAATTTTCTAATCTTCACGGATTCTCTTTCCAGTATAAAGGCATTAAGTGATATCTATTCAAAAAATTTAATAATCAAAAAATGCCAAGCATATTCAACCATGATTAATAATCAAAATATCAATAGTTTGGATCCCATCACACATTGGAATCAAAGGAAATGAGGAAGCGGACAGAGCAGCGAGGGATGCGGCAATGTCCACATTGGAGGAAATCAATATTCATACCCCATCTGATCTTACTAATCACCTAAAATGTCTAGCTAGGAAGATGTGGGAAGAGATTTGGGAATCATTCGAGGAAAACAATAAACTGAAAAGCATAAAAAATGAAATAAAAGCGTGGAAAAGCTCAATCCGAGATTCGAGGAGAGAAGAAGTTGTTATTGCGCGATTGAGGATAGGCCACTCACGCCTCACTCATGGCTATTTAATAAAAAGGGAGACCCCTCCACAATGTACCATCTGCAATGTTCAACTCACTATCGCACACCTATTAGTTGACTGTCCCCAGTACACCACTTCCTTTCAAAATCTTGGTATTGAAAGAAGGCTAGACACGTTATTAGGAGATGATGCCTCAACGTTAACAAAACTAATAGATTTACTGAAAAATAACGGGTTGTTTTACAAAATTTGAGCAACAAAAAAAAAAAAAAAAGAGAGAAATACAATAGATAACCATTTTAACCATTCATAGGGAACAAATACACCAAATTTGAAGCTAAGCACCCAGCACAGGAATAAAACAGGACACCCTCTTCTGGAAAAATGCTTTCAGAAAATCAAGATTTGAAGAAGTGGACTAAGAACTGAACATGGAGCTCCAGGAGTTCACGCCAGGTTACCGAATGAGACACTGAACCTCTAATAATAACATGTAAGAAGCCTGTGTCACTAAATATATTGTAACAACATGCCTCTGATCCTAATACATTTTGTAACAACATGCCTCTGACCCTAATACATTTTGTAACAACATGCCTCTGACCCTAAAACATATTGTAACAACATGCCAATGATCAAAACACAATATAACCTCCACTGTTATCAAAACAAATGTTAAAACAGGACACATATAACCTTGGCTGTTGAGTGTCCGTAAAAATATATAACCTAACCTAACCTAATCTACGTTTTTCTGCGTGGGCGGGACGACACTGTTCCAAGTTCCAACGTGTTTAATGCTAGATCACAATAGCTCCAGGCTTCCCACACGCTAAATGCGAGATGGTATCAGTTTTGACGTACACATATAACTTGAAGGAATAATTATGGAAATATTTTTAAAAAAAGATTCTTATATTATTATTTATAATTAAAAATGATTCTTTTATAGTTATTATTATATATTATACTCTTTTATAATATTATGGGAATAAAAATATGAAAAGAAATCACGCAAAGCTAAATAAAATTCTTAAAGAAGAGTAATCAAGTGAAATTAACCGATAAGAGTCCTTGGAGGGGAGGGGGGATGTTTAAAGATATAAAATATTTAATTAGTAAACGCTTATGCCCTTCAGTTACTACAACATATAATTTTGAGAAAAAATAAAATAAACTTTTTTTTCCTAAAACAAGTGACTCACCTGTGATGCACGTCGTCCCACGGGGTAGTTAAGCGTGACCTACTGGCGGGTCACACCGTCCCACGGAACAGTCAAGTGTTATCCACCGGTGGGTAACACCCCTGCGTGAACGTGTTAATGGATAGAGCAATGTTTCTCAACTAGTGGTCAGCGAGATGTCATTGAGGAATAATATAATTTTAAGTTAACTTAACGTAACTAGTGATTTTAATAAAAATCACACACTACTATACTCAGACAAATTTAAAGTTTTAAGCGATATAATTACTGTGTTAATTGCTCATGTTTAGAATCACAACCTTTTTCAATGGTCTTTTTCTAACATTTCGAAGATATTGAGCTTGAAGAACCTAAGATGTAGATGTATCGCAGAAGATAATGAACGATATTTGATTTCTTCATGAGTATTTGAATAAATGGCTTCTTGCATAGGTTTTAAGTTTTAGTTATTTTTATTTATTTAAAGTTATTTTATGCTATTGTGGCTATCGGGCGATATTAAAGTGGAAGCCCTAAATTTTTTCATATCCAGATTTAATTAGATCTTTAACTGGCTCTGACTCACCATTATAAGTTCCCTCTGAAGGACAGTATAACGAAGGAATTTCACGCATTTTAGAATTTCAAAAATTCTAGAATCATCTGCAAAGATTTTCTTTTTTTAAATTGCTTTATTGAGAAGTAATACAATCTGCCACTATCTTGGGCAATAAGTATTAGAGATAAAAGAAGTCATTCATTCCTTATGTACAAAGTGAAACAAACAAAAAATAAAATACCTTAATAACAAATGAAAAAAAAAAATGAATAAAAATAAAATAAAATAAATGAAATAAAAGAAAATAATTATAATCTTGGCCACATTCATACCTATATACAATATTTACATACTGCCCCTGGGAACTCCGAATCGAACCTCTGCATCCAGAAATGGATGCCGAAGCACAATGTCAGGAGATCCCAGCGCCTCTCAGTCTGCCGCGTCACCAATCTAGTCAGTGGAGACTGAGTGAGGGCGCTAGAGCCACACACTCTCAGGCATGAGTGGAGAAGTTGGCCATTGCCAGCACTCCAATTGCTTATTTATAAGAGATCTCTCGGCCACTGCCGCCTCAACCGACGAGGAGGTTTGTAAGGATGGTTGGTACTAGATAGAGATTGTGCCAGAGGATTAGGAAGAAGAGTAAGTTTCTGATGGAAGGTTGAGAATTTGGATGGGATGAGGTCAAGGACATAAGGGATCTTGAGGTCATGATGTAAGGTCTTGTTTGTAACATAATAGGGAGCGTTGACTATTGTTCTAAGGACTTTGGACTGAAAGGATTGGATACGTTTGATGTTCGAAAATTTAGTAGTACCCCATAGTTCAATTCCGTAGGTCCACATAGGTTTGAGAATTGTCTTGTAAATTAATAGTTTGTTTCCAACGGAAAGTTGTGATGTTCTGTTCAGTTGTCTATATAACTGTCCGTATCTTCTGTTGAGCTCTTGTCTTTTAAGTCGAGTATGTGGGTTCCAGGTCAGTCTTTTGTCTAGTAGGAAACCCAAATACCGGACTGTGTCGGAACAGGGAAGTGGTATAGAGTTGAAATGAACTTGTGGACAGGATTTACGTCGGAGGGTGAAGGTGACGTGCTTACTTTTGGTTTGATTGACTTTGATGCGTCTGCAAAGATTAACATTAAATTTTAGTTATTCGCTGTTTTGCGGTTAAATTAAACTACTGGAGCCTGGTTGTTTTTTCTCCATGTATATTTTCCCTACAAGGCCATTTATAGAATATAGAGTTTCGGTAGAGATATTTCGTATGCAATACACGTGATACGGTGTAGCTCACTAAAAAAATAATTATATACCTAATGTTTATGATTTATAAGGGGTCCTTGCCATTAAAATAATTGTAAGAAGTGGTCCGGGAATTTTATTTACGGGGAGCCACTGGGGTAGAGTATTTGGCTACTGTTCGCAGGGTCCCATGTTCGAACCCCGGCTGAGTCGGAATTATTTGTTCAGTTATTTCAGCCGTAGAGCGACCTTGTAGTATGGAGACGCTCCTGAGGCACAACTAGCGTCTATAAAGAGCTACCCAAAATTAGGAAAAAAACTGGAGGGCCAAGTATGATTTAGGCCTAATCACCTTCTTGTACAGTCTTTGGCTGTGAAAAAACGCAAATCTCTATAAATACTAAACTCGAGACCCTTTATGGGTTGTAGAGGTACAGTTTTATATACATATATACTATATACCACTGAATATTATTGCATTGCAAGAATTGTTATCTTATCAACCTACTTTAAGCCAAACAAAGTTAATAACTCTAGAACCAGTTGGGTCTCAGCCACTAAATTTTATCTTACAGTGCTTATGATGTAGAGGTATAATCTTAGTTCCTTTAGAGATATTGCACTATAAATATTGCTGAATTTTAAAGTAAACTTTTTTTGAAAATGTATATTAAAAAATCACAATGCTTAAAAGATCGAAATTTCTACAAGTAGTGCAAAGATAAGGCTATACAAGAAAAAAAAATTAAGCTTCAGATACCTTCTTTAACTTCTAACCTTCTTTTACATAAAACACTAAAAGTTTCAGCTGATGTAAATTTTCGTGATTTTTAAAAAACAATTTTCTTGGCTAAATAGGTAATATGCTGTGAGAAACAAAGTGTATACGGTTCTCTCATTATCATTCTTTACAAAATTACCGGAGTCAATGATTTTTAAATAAAACGTTGTTTTCATAGCTAAGCCAATTTTATGATTCAGGAACTCGTTTAAAATTAGACACCAAATTTATGTTACTCATTCACATCATGTAGATGTTTAATCTGTTTAAGTTTCATAATTTTTTACTCAGTCCCTTTTGAGATATTTGCGTGTTAACATCGAAAAAAATATGAGTTTTTGATACTTTTTGAAAATTCATATACAAAAAAAGACTATGTTCTCAAGATCAAAAGATTTACTGCAGGTAGAGCTATGTGTCAGATGTACTTTTTAAGGTTTCTCAATCCTATACCCCTTCAAAGATAACACATTTGCTTAGACTTTCATAAACATAAGAATATATAGTCCTGACTATTTAAGATTATTTCCAGGCATTGAACTGTAATCGTGAAGTGAGAATGGTTGACCGTGTGAGTAAGTGGGAGTAGTTAGTTCAGGGTGCAGTCAAAAGAACACACAATTAAAATATAAACTTGATAAACACTGGTGCAGACGTTTCGGCGTAAATTATAGACCTTCTTGAGGGCTATAAATACAAAAGATAACAACCAGATGTAGAATAAAATACAAAGATGATAAGCAAAAGAAATATACAGATGATGAAAAACAAACTGAAATGGAGGTTATGTCAAATGACAAATATAAAAATAATAGAAACAAAGATAGTAGAAAGGTAATAGAAGATAATATAATATAGAAAGATAATAAAAAATCTCATTCTATAATAATACAATGATAGTTCTTTCACTTATAATCTTTATATTGTATTCTACATCTGATTGTTATTTTTTATTTTTATAGCCCTGAAGTAGGCCTATAATTTAGGACGAAACTTCGGCAACAGTTTATTAAGTTTAGATCTTAATTATGTGTTATTTTGACTGGATCCTGAACTAACTTCTCCCATAATGGTAAGTACATCGAGAAGCTTTAAGATAAATTATCTAGTATTTTAAATGTTCAGTGATTTATGAAAATATTTGAAAATGTGATATCGTTTAAAATCTCCCTTTTCTGTCGGTTAAATAAAAATAATTGAATTGTTAGATTACACCTTTGAAATTCTATTTCTTCAGCACATTTTTCCACCCAAGCTGGAAGCTATTCCAGGTGGGCCACAATCCCCCAGAGCCTTGAAGGAGTTACGTTCCTGAGGGGTGATCTCTCACCCTCAAGGAGTAACTCTCAATTTACAGCTTTTCCCTCTTCCCAACGACTTTACAGGAACATAATTTATTCCCGAGAATCAATAAGCTCTTGGTTTCTGTCCTTAGCTTCGCAGTGAAACTTTGTGGACAAACAAAAGCTGCTGTTCGTAGCAACGTAGTGAGCGAAGAGCTGACCTCTGTAGCAATTGTAATCGATATCTATTCTGAAAAACGATGGGTCACATTTGAAAAACTTGTTTATATATATGTTGAAACTGTTAATAATGCATGAGATATATGACATAAATCTGGTGCGGGCAGAACACGACTTTTACTTATTTCCGTTGTTAGGACTCACTTAAGAAATTTTTAAGAAAAAAGAGTTAAAAAAGGTTTAAAGAATTATTTTGTTTCGTTGGAAACTTATGTTTTAGATTAAATAATATTACTATATGAAATTGTTATGTAGAATAATCACTTAGGTTTATGACCTATTCGTCACTTTTCACTATTGCAGCATCCTCAACTTTGTAAAAAAGACAATATTTTTTTTCTTAAATATTTTGATTTTCAACAATTTATTATACATCTTTATTACTATTCTCATATTCGGAAAAAAAACCTAAAAAAATATGTGGGCTCTTTTCTGCTTTAGTTAGTGGAATTCGCTCAAATTGTATATTTAGCAATTTTTTATCTATGCTAATAAAATGTTATTGTTAATTTTTTGAAATATACTAAATTAAAACAGTTTGGAAGAAGATAATTTAAAATCGCAGCACAATTTTTCAATCAGAATGAAACCGATATGATACTAAAGCTGAATAAATTATACACACACACGCACAGAGACTCAAGGGACCCTAAAACGTGTATTTCGGTTGAAAATTAGAATTTGAGAATTTACACGATCATAATACTTTCCCTTATTATATTATTCATAATATGTAAGGTAAGTGAAAGTAAAAATGGCTAACCCATAAAATGAGCAGTTATTTGATTAGCCTGAATTCTCAAGCCACGGCTGTAATATATAAGAATAACAAGTATAGATTAGAATAACAGGAGTATTTTAAAGACCCAGGGAAGAAGAAAACAAGTAAAGGTACTGAAGGTAAATCAAAATAAACGGCAATGATATTTTCCCTACATGCTACACAAATCCTTTAGCTATCTTATATAGTGTAAGAGATCTTCGGAAAGGTCAGAAAATGCGGAAGATATGAAATAAATCACTCTTAATCTGGTCAAATTTATTTATACCTTGAATTACACTATAAAGGAACGAAATTTGGAACGAAAAGATTTTAGCTCGTGGTTTATTTAGCCAGGAGGCACAACAGCCTTACTTACAGAAGTATTTTTGTGCTCAGATGCCATAATGGTACAAGTCACTTTTTCTAAAAATAAGAGTGTTTTAAGATCCAGAAGAGCTATTGGTTTATGGTTAGAAGGTAGCATTATGTCATACTTCTCATTTAGTTCATAAATAAACAATTCTATCTAGCACAATTAAACGACTTACTAAACATAAACGAATGGACACTCCAAAACGCGAAGACTTTTTATTTCTAGAATAGTGACTTATACCCTTATGGCATTTGAGCACTTATTAAATAGTTACGTGTACCGACAAGTCAATGGGTTACCAAATTTCGTTTGGTGACTCTACATCCAAAATTATTCAGAAGATTGGCGTTATTCATTCAAAGTATACGAGTTTTATTATACCCTGTGAATATAATTGTTTTGATAACATCGCAGATGGTATCTCTAAATCGATTGAGCGTGTAAAGTTGTTGGATTAAGAGAAGAACAAATTCCGAAAAAGTTGGTATTCGCTAAACTGACTGTTAGGCGTCCGAAAGATAGGCCGAAATGTTGATGGGTGGGTTCCGTTAAGTTTGATCTTGGGGCTTGGACTTAATCGGTGATAATTTGACGAATCTGTGTAGGCAGTTTTTAGTGATTTTTTAAGGAAAAAGTATTGCGATCTAGAAAATTTTTGATCCCAATATTCAACGGATATACACTTTTTAGGATCCTTTTAGTCCAAATACCCACGCCCCGCAAAATGTTCTGTGGGTTCCTGTGCGTAATGGTCATTCAGTTGTACAAAACTGAAATTTCATATTTTTTGAGAGTATATACCGGATATTTTACAGCAACTTTTTTAATGAAATTGGCAAACTAGAAAAGCATCTTTATAGTATTAATTTTGCACCTTTTTACGAATTACTCGAAAACGGTTCTTACGATTTTGATTAAACTCGAAAACTTAAACCATATCGATGTAAGTATTTTGTTTGGTTTTAACATAAGAACATAATAAGAAATGTATAATATACCGTTGGAAAGCTAAAGATATTATAAAATCGCGACTAAATGAGTCCTTAGAAAGTTAAAATGACTATTATCGATGAGTATTAGTAAAGGTTTTTTATTGCGCTGCACCAAAAAGTCGGTCTATTAATATTTCTTATATATATATATACACACACACACACACACACACACACACACATATATATATATATATATATATATATATATATATATATATATATACTGTTAGGCTTCTATGACCCATCGGATTGAGCATTGGACATGTGTCCGCTATAACACCTGACATGTGCCCACTATTTTTAGGATTGCCAAATGTAAAATTTGGTTATATGCAGTGACATTTTCCTGTTGGGAACCCGGTGACCTTTCCTGGCGGGTGCATTTATAATGGAGTTTGTTTTTGAATTATGTTATTAATAAAATCGACCTAATTATCTAGTTCAGCACATACATGTTGGATTGGAAGTTTTAAACTGTCAATGCCGTCTGTAATAAAGGAGGTCACCGACGATCTCTCTTCTCCAACCAATCCATAGGAAATAGAATATAGAACGTTCCTGATTACAAAAATCAACTTGTGAGATCAATCGGAATATCATCAGTCCTAAAATATTATTATTCTATCTATTTATGAATGTTTAAAACTGATAAAGTTAAATTATGAACTGCATAGTTCTTCATTCAATTTTTAACTATAATAATAAATATTTGGTCAGTAGGTATATACATTACACCTTAAATTTACAAACATTAGATTTTTTGATTATTATCAATTTTCATATGGATGATTTATAATTTTATTTTTTGTTATTAAATATAAAAGAAGTAACATTTAAAAATTAATTTTTAAAAATCGGGTACGTGCAACACACGACTTTCACCTACCTCCGTTGTTAAAATCAATTTAAGAACTCTTAAATAAAGTTAGAGTTGAAAAAAGGTTTAAGAATTACATCGAGGTCCAACTAAATAAAACATGTGATTCAGGTTAAATAATCCAACAAACAGATTGTTATCTACAATAATCATTCAGGATTATCCGCTATTTATCACTCTCCATTATCTTATATAACTTTGTGTATAAGATCACATTTTTTTATAAAATATTTAACCTTCAACGGAATATTTCTTTCTAAAATACTATTATTTTGCTCAAAAGGAGAGAGGAGGATTAATCTTAACAATAATTTTTGCTCTTTTCTTATTCAGTTATTTATATAATTGTTTTTTGGGGGTTACGGTTCAGATTAAACTATTCAGTGGTTTTTTTTATTATAGAACCACTTTTTATACCCACGTTAATAGACGAGTTTGAACTCAATAGATAAGTCTGTAAATGATCGTAGAATGGAGTGAAATGAGCATGGAGTAAGCATAAGGAGTATACTTTTCGAATATGTACAACCTTAATTAACAATATTTGTAGCAACCAGCACTATGACGTTATCTGAAGTTCATCCTTTGGATCGATGCTACAGTGGGAGTCCTAAATTTTATCTGTCCAGGTTTAATTAGGATAGGGATATTTAACGAGTACTTGACAGGGCACCCTTCTGAAGGACGGCATAACTAAGAATTTTTACTCCCATTAAAAAATCCTAGGACCACATGCGGGTTTGAATCCGTGGCCTTTGGCATAGAGGCTGTTACGCTAGCCACCCTGCTACATTCGAATTTAAAATAAAACTCTGACATCCCAACCAATCCCTACACTTTCCTTTCTACTTATGCTGATGTCACTTATGTGTTATCAGTCAATAACGATCCTACTATTGCCTCTCAAACCCTACAATCCCACATCAGAGACCTTCAGTATTAGAATTATAATAATAATAATAGGCTTACCGAACCGAAGGTTCGATCCCGATACCACCAAACTTCGCCTGCACAGACTCGTCCAATGTTCGCCGGTCCATCCCAAGCCCCGAGATCAGCTTTAACGCAATCCTCCCATTGCCGCTTCGGTCTACCCTTAGGACGTCTACCAGTCGGATCAGCAAATACCAACTTTCTCGGAATCAGTTCCTCATCGAGCCCAACAATTTTACTCGCCCATTTGAGTCTCCGCGATGCTATTAACTCAATAATATTCACAGGATACAAGTTCCGCAATTCCGCGTCGTGCAACCTTCTAAACTCCCCAGTGCCCTCATCTCTCTTTGGACCAAATACTTTACGCAGTACCTTATTTTTGAAAACCTTAAGCCGTTGTTCATCCCTCAAAGTAAGCGGCCACGTTTCGCATCCGTAAAGAACCGTTGGAAGAATAATAGTTTTATAAGTTCTAACCTTTAAGTTTTTAGACAGAAGCCGCGAGCTAAGCAATTTAGCAACCGAATAATAACACGCATTTCCCACCTTTAACCGGGACTTTATTTCTTCCTGGATTTCATTTTTTCTTGTTATCATTGAACCTAAATACTTGAATTTCTCTACGAGTTAAAAGTATGCCCTGATATATCAATATCACCAAGATCGCCACCGTTTCAGCTACTAATAATATATTTCGTCTTATCGGAATTTAATTCGAGTCCTATTTCTTTACCGGTTTTTATTAACACACTTGTATTTAGTTGTATGGTTTCCGTGTCTTCACCTAGCAGTACCAAATCATCGGCATGCCCCAAAACCGGAATCTTGTCACCCATATTTAAGCCTTTCTAGGTACGCATCACCTTTTCTATGACATATTCTAAAGCTATATTAAACAAAACAGGTGAAAGGGAGTCACCCTGTTTCAAACTAGATCGCACCTGAAATCTCTCGGAGTAATTATGACCGATTCAGCATTAGAATCGGAGAATTAAAATAAATTCAGACTAATACCACTAAATAACCTTTACCCTCCGTCATATACCAATGACATTACATCCTACTTTATCCTTTTATAATATTCCACTATTCCCGGTCAAACAGATCCGCTATCTAGGTCTCCTGCTTGACAACCGTCTGTCATGGAATCTGCACACTAGACTTAATCGACAAGAAGTCACCGCTTTCGACTACTTCAACATTTACTTCACAAACGCTTTAACCTTCTACTAAACTACAAAAGACTGCACTACATGACTATTATATGGCCTGTATGGACTTACGGAGTTGAACTTTGAGGTTTATCTACTGAACCATCGAATTCTTCCCGCATTCATTCCTGACAATCCTCCGAGGCGTCTGAAAAGAGGATGACCCCGAGACCTTCTGGTTTAGAATAGTTACAGGAGTGCTTCCATAGGGTAGTTCTTCTACAAGTCTGTTTTATGTCATTTTTCATTTATCATATCATTTACTTGTTGTGTTATGAAGTACGATTGTATATTTCAATAAATGATGTTAAAAAAAAAAAAAAATAGAACTAAAATCAACTACTTTTTTTTTTGCCTAATTGAATATAGAAATCAAAACGTCGATCTAAAAAATGAATATTTATATTTGATAAATACGTATTTTCAAGACAAATTGTAAGTTTTATTTGATAGTAGTTTATATTGAAGTGTAATGAGGTGATGTAGCCGGTGGTAGACAAGAGGAACAGACATAAGCCACAGGTTGGTATTATAATATCGTGGGGCCATCCGCACCCAAGGGAAGCGTTTATCTTAATCCCGCCATCAAAGGAGATTAATACCGTCTCTCGGGGAGAGCACAATTTTCATTTAGGCCTCAATATTTCACCCAATCTCTACTGTCTCCTCCCTCATCTTCCGGGGGTTCAGTCCTTATTAGTCATAAGGGCTTAAATTATTTGCGAGGAAGTCGTCATGTCCTGGTTAGAAGTAAGCCACATGAATATAGTACTGGAAGAATAAGGTAGGAGCGTCTTAAATGCTCACAATTTTGCCCTGCCTTGTGCTAAAAATTAATGGCAGTGAAAAACTTCATTCTTCGATAGTTTAAAAAAAAAATATATATCGGTGGAAACTATGTTTTTTGGGCATTTTAATATATGATAATGCCTCAGCTAAATCCTTATTGTGTTGTGAGCTATTTAAATATAAAATAGAGCTCTTTCTTACAGGGTTCAAAAGTATCAAAGTTTGAAGTTGGGAAATTGAAGAAAGTGTTGGCTGTGCTCTACATAGTAAACATAACCAGCCAAGAGTGTTCCATCTTGCCCACGAAAGGCTAAAGTGGGCTGGACGGTGTCAAAAACTCGATTTATTTTGATGAATTAAAATATTTTTGTTCCATTTAAGAAAAATGATTATTTATTTTTCAGTATGGAATGTATTTTTTCATAGTGAGTGTGAAAAATAACAAATTGTGTCTTTAGATATTTAAATATTATTATTTTTTAACTTTTTAATTTTTTTTTTTTAATTTAACAAATATATGTTATATAAGAACAACTGAATAGATAGAAATGACCAATAATCCGTCTCTACAGAAGTTTCTGCGCATATGATTGCCATTATCAGATATTTATTGCATCTACAAGATTTATAAGTTATTATAATTTGAGAGAAATAAAATATTGTCTTAAATAAATAATGTTTTTTTCAATACTAATCCTGTGAAAAAAACTTTTTCTAATTTTCAATAGAATAAATTGACAGCAAATATCGAAACTGCTTGCGAATTTTAGGTTTTTTTCTAAATTTCAATTAAAAAGTAGGAAATCGACGTAACTTTAATTTATCACATTAGGTCGTTCAAGAAAAAACTTTTGTGTAAAAAACTCTGTAAATCTTAATACATTTTTTGAGAGAAATAGAAAATTATCTTTGTTAACTACATTTTTTTCAGTACTAATCGTGTGTGTAAAACTTTTTCTAATTTCCAACAGATTAAATTAATCACAAATATTAATACTTCTAACAAATTTAAGTTGTTTTTTTTAAAATTAATGTTGAAAAGTATGAGATCTATGTAACTTTGATCGATAGCATTTGATCGTACAAGAAAAAAAATTATGTCAAAAACTCGGGAACTCTTGAACAATTTAAGATTTTTTCCCTTTTCTTTTTTTTGTTAAATTTAAGAAAAAACAAACATGTTTTATTTTATTACTTTTGTTAACTGTATTCGTTTTTAATTTCAATATTACTCCATGTTAATATATTAATTCATTTATTTGTTAGTTTTTCTTCCTTTTTTTAATCCTGTCACTTTTTTATGGAAATTTATTCATCATACTCTTACACTGTACCTTGTTATTTTTAGCATATATATATATATATATATATATATATATATATATATATATAAAGGTCCGCAACATGTTTCAGAACAATGGTAAAATATATAGTTTTAATGTTATTAACTAACCATTTTTGAACGCCATCCAAACTTCTTATCGTTCATTTTTATTACACCTTCAACTATTTAATATTAAATTCAACCATATTTGTTAAAACATATTTGTCTTACTTATGATTATATAATTGAAGTAACAAACTGATGTTAACTAAAGTTATTTATTTAACAAAAGCGTGAATTGAATAAAATAAAAATAAAACAAATCCCTATTTTTACTTTCACTTACTATATATAGTAAGGAAAGTATTGCGATCGTGAAAATTTTCGAATTCCAGTTTTCAACGGAAATACACGTTTTAGGGTCCCCTGAGTCCAAATAACCAAGTCCCGCAAAAAGGTCTGTGTGTGTGTGTGTGTCTGTGTGTGTGTGTGTCTGTGGTAACTCCCGGGCGGAAACGGTAAGTCCTATGAAACTGAAATTTCATATTTAAGACAACTATACGCCCGAGACGTGACAAAACTTTTTTCATCAAAATGAGCTTACCAGAAGAGGCACTTTATACCATGCATTTTGCAACTTTTTTCGATTTTTTCAAAAACGGTTCCGACGATTTTGATTAAACTCGCTATATCGATGTAAAATTAAATGGGCTTTAATATCATGTAGGTTTTATTTGGATAAAAATGGTCTGACAGGGCTTAAATGCCGATATTTTAAATTTTCTTCCTCTAAAGTACCTTTAATTTTTTAGATTCAATAATAATAACTAGATTATCTTCTTAGCGCTGATGAAAAATAGGTAAATATATAAATTGAATAAATTCGATACCCAACTAAAGGAGAAAACAGAAAAAATATATTTTTAATGAAATTTTTCGTTTTTGAACATAAGAGCAGTAATATACATGTATGATATACCGTTGGAAAGCTAAAGATTTTAGAAAAAATATCATCTCATACACAAGCTTTTAGAAGTTAATAGAGAGTGATGAGAAGAAGATAAAACTAACTGATTATTTTAGATAATAATATAATAGATTTTTTAATAAAACACATGTTTATATATAAATTCAATTTGATTAATTCCTTAATAGTTTCACGTATTTTTATCTCTAACTGTATTTGAAAATTCTTTCATTGATTTTAAAAATCGAGGTAAGTGAAAGTCGTGTGTTGCCCGCACCAGATTTTTTTCTAATCTAACTCCATCTCATGTGCAATATTTTCTGGCTCTTGAGGTTTCCTAGATATTACTTTGTTTGCTAATATTTTGCTGTGCACCCTGTGTTTATAAACGCTCCCACAATCATATATAATAAAACGAATATTGTAAAGTAAACTTAGAATAAACATCAAGAATATATTGAGGAAGCCAACGGCTCGTAAGGCAATTGTCGTAAGAAATCTGTGAATGCCAACGGCTGGTACGGGCTTTATCCTAAGATCGGGGAGGCTGGAAACATGGTATACTAAAGTGGAATGATCTGTAATCACATTATTTACACCTCAACATCCCAGTGGGAAATCTATATCACCTTACCGATTCCAACGACACATACCTGATTCCCATACAATAATGTTTGAGATATATAACAAATAGAAAAACTTAGAAAGAAATTCTGGTCAAACGTTCCAAGTTTAACATGCATACAAATAAAAAAACAAAAGTAACCGTAGACTTTATGCATGGTATAAAAGGATTAGTTGTGGGGTTCCAGGACTACTTTTAATTCATTTAACGACAGGACTACGTCGTATATCAACATCAAATAATATATATAATAAAATATAGATTGTAATTCGGGCGCAACGTAATGATTGAATGATTTCATAAGGATTGAAAGTTTTTCACATATAATAAAAGATCTGATCAAAGAATGTCAAAAGAAAAAGTTGTATGTTTAATTCTAAAGTTTCTTTTGTTAACTGCTTCTAAATGTGAAGCGTCGCATTCAGGTGACACAAGACGTAAGTTATCAATAACTTAGGATAAATAGATTTTGAATCTCAATACCCTTAATTATTATCATTAAAATAAAACAAAAAGGTTCTTGAAACACTTCTGTATATATACTTACTATGTCTTTAATGGATTTAGGCTAATTGAAAGTTTTGTACTATCAATACTATTATTTTATTTCGTAAAGTTGATTCTTCAAGTAGTGATTATTTTTTTATTATATTTAATTATTTAATAGATAGATGTATTATTAAAAAAATAAATTTAAAATAATTTCATATATTTTTCTTTTTTGCATTTAGGTTCTTATGTTAATTATAGTCTTTTAAAAACGATATATATTTTCAATTTGATGATTATTCTGCTTGATTATGGAAAAATAATGTGTATGTAAGTGTATGTAGTTTACTAATATATTATTATATTATATATTATATATAATATATTTATTTATTAATAAATTTGAATTATTTTATGTAATTATTCAAATTATCAATATTTATATATTATTTATTTTTCTTTTTTTTTCCAATATATTGATGCTATAATACTGTTAAGTAAATAAATACAAAACACAGTCATACTTATATATCTCTTTATTAGATTACTTGACAGACGCTCTAAATTAATCATTAACCAACAAATTAACTCTTTAAAAAGTTTGCTAAGTTTGTCGCAGAAACCTCCAAATTTCCCCAATAAATAAATAATATAATATAATATAAAATAATGCATTACATTTTAATTTATATGTGTATTTCATGTTAAGAAAATAGTTTTTATTAGTTTAATAATTAAACATATTTATATAGACTAGTTTTTATAAAAAGTTAGCTCGTTTATAAGACGGGGCTCTCCTATATACATTTAATATTTCAAAATCTACCAAACTGGTTACAAAGTTCAAAACAAGAAGAATTCTACAGTAGGAAGTATACAAGCAGAAGGGGAAAGCATGGGCATGTTTGTGTTGTCCCACCGAATCCAACTTTGTTAAACTATTTTTGTGTACTCAGGGCACTTCTTCTTTGAGCTACCGACCATTCAGTTACTAGCTCACGCTTGCATTAAACAACAGTTTTTGATACTTACAAAAATACTTAAACGTATAAAGATTATATATTTTAATTTTTTCATAGGATAATGATGATTTTGGTCTCTGTATTACAATCTTAATAATATGAATAAAGAATAACAGAAAAATAATAATTTTCAATTACCTAGTTAAACATTTACAGAATGAGTAAGTAATGTGATCTGTTTTTAATCTAAATTATCAATGAAAATAGAAGTATGATGATCCAATGTGTCCGAATAAGAGAGTCTCCCATTATGGTAAATGTTTAGTAATTCTATTTAAGTATGATATAGATCGTTAAATCTAATCACTAAACAGAAAAGTGATTTTTAATGAAAATATTCTTACCAGAGATGATTTTATCAACAATTTTTTAATTTTTTTATTTTCTCGATTATGGTTTTTATCATGATATCAATTTGCAATTTAATTCTCAATAATATCTGATTAGTTTTATCCTTATAGTACACTCTAATACCTTCATTTAAAAACTCCGTTTGTTTGAAATATTTATAAAAATAATAATTAAAACATCTATAGGACATAAATTATGAAATAAGTTCATAATCGATTATCAAGGAAATATATTTTTTTTCGGAAATAAGATCTATATTGCTCAAAAATGAGTAAAGGATATTCCAAGTTTTGTAGTATTTAATTTATTTAGTATATTTATATTATTTAAATTGCAAAAATTAGCAATATTTATTAGTTTTTATTCCCTATTTAATTTGATCGCACTAATACTAAATATATCGGGTAATTTAAAAATGTTTATGCAGTATGTATATAACTTACTTTTTGAAAGGAAACGATCGAAAAACATATTATTTGACTCAGAAAGTCGTCGAAACTAATGGATTGAGACAAAACTGATAAACTTGTGTGCTATTTTTTGTATATAATTTATATTATTACATTACTTAATCATGTAGAAATGTTGTTTGATGAGCACATCGGATTTGTATTTACATATGTTGTACTGTAATACTTTTAATATCTTTAATAAATATTCACTGAATTATAATTATAGCTTGGTGGATGTTTCGAAATAAATGTAATGCAATCATGCGTTTGTTTTTCTAACCGATCTGTTTATTTTCGAAAATTGATTGTTTATTAATCTAATAGATCCGGTTTCTGATTTATTTTATTAGTTTTGTAAAACATATGGCCACGAAGAAAATAGCCTTGTGGGTCATAAATAATGACAGAAGACACGAGGGGAGACCACACAGCCGGTTTATAACACTATATATTTCATTTTTCTTCTGCCCCTTCGGCTTACTTGTAGTTACAAAAGAACATATACCACTGTCCAGATATTGGAGGATATTTTAGAAGCGTAAGGTTGAAATCCATAAATCACCAGTATAGAAAAATAAAAATCACTTATGGTTACTACGGGCGTAGATGTGAGAGACATAAAGAAGAAAGGACTTTCGCGATAATATGTATATAATAAATGTCAATAAATTTATGAGAGTATACAATGAATTTATATAAATATGTGAATTTAAAAACTTTCTTACTAAAAAAAAATATTGGGTTGATGCAAAATTAATGCAGGTTTTTAGTAGGTATTGTAAATACGCCATATCTTTACTTTAACCATATATATTTAATCAAAATAATTTCCATCTGAATCAATGCACTTTTGCCAACGTTCAACAAGCTTTCTTATTCCACCAGAAAAAAAATCCGAATCCCTGGACTCAATGAAATCACGAAAAGAATTTTCGATGTCGTCCTGGTTTTGAAAATTTTTCTCCCTCAAAAAGTTGTCCAGATGCCTGAAAAAGTGGAAGTCTGTAGGAGAGAGGTCAGGTGAATAAGGCGGATGTTGGAGAACTTCGTAGCCCAACTCGTGCAGTCGTCGAAGCGTTGGTTGTGCAACGTGTGGTCTGGCGTTATCGTGGAGCAGGATCGGCCTCTTCCGATTCATCAATGCTGGGCAAAGACGTTGCAATTTTTGAGTTCCGAGTTCCGCCGCCATTTCTCGTGTGGTTTTGGTTGGGTCTTCTTCCACTTTTGACCTCAGCTGGTCGTTGTCCAGAGCAAGATGACGGCCCCGACCTTCCTTGTCTTCGAGGTCGAAATCTCCTCTGCGAAACTTCTGGAACCAACGCTGCACCGTGCACTCATTAATAGCCCCCTGACCCCACACTTCATTAATATTACGAGCCGTTTGCGCAGCGCTGCGCCCTAATTTAAATTCGTAAAAATAACTTTGACGAAAATCGCACTTTGACATTTTCATTCAAGACCTTTGAACACACTGAACAAAACGATTTTACTAAACAAATTCATGGTGAAAGAGAGGGTATTAGATAAGGTTTGTTTTGGTATAATAATGATCAATGTTAGGATTAGCTTTGTTTACACAATTGGAATTAAGATATTGCAATAGAGGAAACCTGCATTAATTTTGCATCAACCCAATAACAATTTATAATACTGGAGTTACTAGCAAAAATTAGAAACTGCTAATGAGAACGAAAAATTGCCAACTAGCTCACATCCGATTATGATTCAAATTTCTTATTTGATCCAAATACATTCGGACAGCCTCTTTGACAGCAAAATCGTCCAAAATAAATATCCTGTCAAAATATTTTATAATTATTGATTTTCGATGTATATTCTAGCCATCACGAAGGACGAAATGTCGTCATATCTCAACTTGAGTACATTAATAAAGTGTTAGTGAAGTGGAGGCTTGGTGTAGTAATATAATCCTTTTAATATTTCTACTAAACATGACTGTTGAGTGAGTTGGAGGAAGCAAAATAATTATATAGACAATCTAAACAACTAGATACAATATTTAATAATTATAATAATAAATGATTTAATAATAGTGAGCCTTTGCAGGCAATTTATAGGATCACTAGCTTTTGGCACTTCTAGCAATTATGTGTCCGTATTAGGTATCTCCTACACGTATTATCTGGTCGAAGTCGCACCCAGGCCAAAGGGTCATCATATACCTATTCAGGTTTGGGATTTGCGTTGCCTTACTTTTCAAAGAACCTGCCCTCTCTATGAAAGGATTTATTGTGTCGGTTTCGGTTCTCGTTGTCTCAGCATCCAATCGGAAATTATTAAGCTTGGCAATATCCAAAAAATAGGAATTTTGAGAAGGAAAGGGTGGGGGCAGAAGAAAATATAGAAAAGGTGAGGAAATCGAAGAGGGAATCGTATTTCGGCCACGGAGAAAATAGCAAGGGAAGAGTCCATCAGTGTCTCGATGCCAAGTACTTCTTATGTAATAATATGTGGTGACTTGTAATCAGTATTCTTAATAACAGTCGATATCAGATATAAATATGCCAGGTGTAAATATGTATAATTATTTAAATATATTTGTAAGTTAATTTCATTACTCTCAATTATTTAAGTCACTTTTCAGCCACCTGATCCAATATTAAATTGATAAACATGATATTTTTATAAAGGAACACCAATGGTTTTCTTAAATACAGTATGTATGTAGTAAATATATTAATTAATTAATGCAGTTTTTTGAGTAACAGCTACCTTAGGAAAGCGGTGGCTGGTAATATTGCTGTGATTCTAAAAATTAAAAATAATTTTACGTTGGGCATCACTGTAATCTGTTAAACAAATTTAAAATGTTTACGGATTTCATATAAGTTCATGGTCCCTGTAATCAAGTTAACACTGACACTAACTGAGAATGGAAGCTTTTTCTGGGCTTAAAAATACCGATGATATTAGATGAGGTTTGTTAGCAGACCGTTGATTTTTATCTTGGAAAGCTGCTTAAAATTTAGCATATAATATCCTTTGCTTCTAGGAGGTATAGTTTTATATAGATGATCCGATTGTATTTCCTTCAAGTACGAAAACAACAGGTAGTTACAACAAGATTAAGTATAACCTTGTTTATCGTAATTACACAAACTCTGTCTTTCTGCATAATAAAAGTAAACAAAAGTCTAGAATCAGAAAGATTAATGATATCCAAGCATATCTATTCAAAAATTTCTGACTAGATGAAAAGTAAACGTTCTCTTATGAACCATCAAAATCCTCATTTATTTTCCAATAAAATGAATCAGTAAAATACTTTTTCTTCTTACTTGTACTGATGGAACCTCCAAACAGTTATGAATAATGAATAGTACTCTTTAGCCTTACAACCTACTTTAATTTAATTTTGACTTCATTATTTCATTAAAAATAATCTGAAGATATGCGTGCCTTTCGAGCTGTTCTTTCTGTAGAAAGATAACTCTCCACCGATGAGGTTTATAGCTTCCGGTTGCCTAGGACGGTTGCCAGAAGGTAAGGAACACTAACGCGCCTATACCATGCACTACTATCCCGCCATTACCTCACTACACTATCCGGTATAATTTTATTGTGGTAGCCAGTCCGTCTGTATGTGCCAAGGTCACGCAAACACCCTCCTCCACTTCGACGAATTGGCCACATAAATAACGAATTTACTTAAGTGCAATTGCATTATTTCCGGGGTAGGAGCTTGGGTTGTCGTGTACTACGATCGAGAGGAGTAATGACATAATAGCATACTTAATCTAAACATTAGTTTCTACCTCTCAGTCAGCTGTAGTTCTTCAAGGAAGGAATAAAGATGTTCTACACAATTTAGACACAATATAATAAATGTATGCCAGATGTAAATAATATTGTAAGATACAGAAATACCACAAACAATTGTTTTGGTCGTTTTTGTCTCGTATCGAAATTCTATGCTGGACGTTTTACATGATAACGTCCTAAGTAGCGTATCTGTTCAATAGGACTTTATCTAGACAAACGTCCATTTTGGAATTGTCACACAATACTGAAATGACCACAAACAGCTCGCCGATCTTTCTGCATACTTCAAAACTTACTATGTTCCAATAACACAACAAACGCTCTCTATTTATTTTTATTTTTTTATAAACATATTTATAACTGTACTAAGAAATACATAAAATAAATGTTATAGCAACATAATCTAATGGCAGGAAATACATGTAGAGGCACTACACACTGGCAGTACTACAATTTTAATCCAAGTCCTAATTAACTACGTCCTGCGGCCTTCTTTTTTTATCCCCCTCAGAGGATTATCAGGAATCGAAGAGGAAGCAAGGATTGAAACTAGTGGTTTAGAGTTTGAAGGTACATTTTTTTTTTTAGATTAAGATTTTTTTTTCATAAATTTACAAGTGGCCCCAAGCCTCAGAATTTTTACATGTTGTGGTACTGCACCGATTACATATTATTTTAGTAGTATGTACAAGTGGGGTTAGTGGTACTTATAGCCTAATTTATTATTAAAACAGTAGGAAAATCTGAAAAAAAACCTACACAATAAAAACAAATTAAATTAAAAAGCAAAACAAGATAAAATAACAAAAAAAAAATGGTAATATGCGAAAATCTAAACTAATAATTATATATTAAACTTATATAATATTTTTTTTAAAATTACTTTTCAGAATTAATGCAGTAATACGTGTTCAGTATGTTTATGTGTGTATCGTATGAAAGGTGCATGGGTCGGGCCAAGTCAGCAACATATGGGATATTAAGATCTCTATGGAAAATATACATTCATGGATTCAGTCAGTTTTTTACAGCTTTATCAAGATGATTTTTTGTTTTAAATAGAATGATCAAGTCCTATTGGATTTCCAAGTCTAGTCAAAAGTTTTCATACTTTACTTGTCCTTTAATCAGTAAAGAAGGGGAGGGTAGAGGAACAAAACAGGTATGCAAGTAACATTACGATAGCAGGCCTATTTAGAATTACTGAGTTGAACATTAAGACCCTACTAAATCATCCAATTTCTCTCTTACCTTATATTCCAAAATCCTTCGTAAAATCCTCAATGACGAATATGATTTTTTTCCTGATTCACTGATTCAATATTAAAAATACTACATGGTGAATCTATACTAATATTATAACGAGTTTTTTTTTTTGAACGCGCTAATCTCAAAATAAAGTAAAAGTCGTGTGTTGCCCACAAGAGATTTTTTTATATATTCTTTGTTTTAGAAATTCTAATTTTTAAATAAATTACCTTAAGTTTTTATTAAAAATATTATCAGTATCAGGTTCAATATAATATTATTTACGAATTAGATGTATGTATTGCCTTAAAAAACAAATTTACTTACAAGGATTAACAACACCTCAAGGTTTTCGAAAATAAGGTTTTACGTAAAATATATGCCCCGGAAAGGGATGAGGCTACTTGGGAATTGAGAAGACTACACAACGGGGAATAATAGAGCTTGTATCTTTCTAGTATTAATGAAGTTGTACTATTGCATGGAAAGTTGTTGAGCTTACTAAAGAAGAGTTCCTAAAAAGTTAATATGAGTTGAATTAACTGGTAAGCTTCCGAAAGGTAGGTCGAGGCGTAGGTGGGTGGATTGTTTTAAGTCGGATCTCGGGGTCTCGAACATTGACGGTAGTCATTGGATTGAATTGTATTGGCAACGATTGGTAATGTCGGCCTCGAACCTTTAGATTCACATAGCTAATTATTATTATTTTAAAAAATAATTAAAATAATGGAATTCTCTAGATTATTTCTTCAATCAATCATACTTTACATTGTTGTAACTCTTGTTTTTGACAACTATTACTGTTTAATTTACTCTAAATAACCAATACTGATAATGACCCTAGTTGAAAGAAGAAGGCTGAGAGGAGATACAGACCCTGAGGCCTCAGACTATCAACTACCACTTAGTATTCATCATCCAATCTGGAAGCGCTATCAATAAGTAACAGAAGCTGCTGCCTCGTCTCCGCGCCCAGAACGAGCCTTCCTAACTAGAACTCAGCTCAATTAAAATTAATTAACAATTACATGATGAAAACGTAATCGATCGCCACACGCAGTGGATTTATTCTGGGCCTGTTGAGTGAAAAAACTATAAAATATAAAAGAGAAATATAATTCGATTTTTTTTCTCAAAACGAACATGTATTGGCAATCGTTTATTCATGGTATAGTCCCATGTTAAAATAACAAACATGGTTGTGCTTTTATAAAGCGAGTATATTATCTTGTTTTATAAATATTGTACATATCTAGATGAAACCTCGACCTCAAGCTACTGACTCTTTCTCCAGAATTTCCTTTTAGTTTTTTTTTATCCTAGGAATTAATTTATAAACTTCTTTATCCCAATTAATCCCAAAAGATCACTTTTGTCATTAATCTATCATTTCCTGATTTAAACTTTTTTCTTCGATAATGTTCTACTTATCTCTATTGAACAGATCCTAGGATGTTATACTTTTTAACAATAAAAGTTTTACTTGTAATCTTAACACAAGACTTATTAAACAACTAAAAGCTCACAGATTTAATTTTTTTTAATGCATACTAGATAACGCTCCTAACTTTAAATTCATTATACGATACAATACAAGCTCATCTAAATGGCTTTAATATAATTTATTATTACAAGTCTGATTGTCAAAGTTAAGTATCGTTAGATCACTAATTCTTCGAATTTCAATGTATGTTATGGATTTTGTGTAGGTTTTATTATGATTGAAAAAGTCTGGCAGGGCTTAAATGCCAATATTTTAAAATTTCTTTCTTTAAAGTACCTTTAATTTTGTAGATTCTATAAAAATAACCATATCATCTTGTTACCATTGATAAAAAATCAGGTAAATATATAAGTTGAATAAATTCGATATCTAACTAAAGGATTTTTAAATATAAAATAATCGACCCTTTTTTACAATACTTTAAAAAAAAAGTTCTCGAAGATTGCTCTATGATACTAAATATTAGACGTAAAACATGTATGATAATTGTCGCCGTAAAAATAATTGTTAGAGATACTACTTTAGCAAGAACCATATTTTCGAAGGTTGATTTTTAATTCTATCAGCCGTAGAAGATTTATACGAATTGTCGTCGATCTTAATTATACAACGTTTGATTTCGAATACCATAGCGAGTATGATTATTATACTAACGAACTGAATAGTTCAGTTATTGCACAGGACCGGGAGACTCTCATAGCTAATTAATCATCAACTGGGTAGCAGAGTTATTAGCTGCAGTGATATCCGATTCAATGGAGCCCTGAACAGGAGTGACAGTGGGAGGCACTAAAGAGGTGGATGGAGGCCTATGATATGGACAGATGACGGAGATTGGAGCAAGGAAATAGCAATCAGTGGTACATTGGGTACGGAGCACTACAGCCGGGACTGTACCCAGGTGTTTGACCGATTTATTAGATCCCCGGTCATCATCGATATTAGTTCCAGTAATAGCCGCGCTGTTTAGGAGGCTCATCGATCACCTTCCATGTATCCCTCATCGCCATGGCTATTGTCCTCTAGTGATACAGTAATTATATCACCTAACTAAACTAATCCAAAGGCACAATACCAATGTTCTATGTACTAAAGCCAATTATACTCAAGTTCAATACACGCTATCAATGCGATAATGGACCTGATATAATATCGTCATAAACAATCGTAAATATATCATTAAAATATTTTTATTTGGCTCTAAAAATAAATCGGAAGTAAAGGGACACAAATTTGCTCTCTTGTACTGATAATAATAATTATCGGATTGTCGGGAAAAAATCCCAATGGTCAGAAAATCACAATTTTGGGAAAATGAAAATAAATAAAAACAGCGTATATATTGTACATTCCATATTCTGCCAGAAAATATTAATATTGAAAAAATGAGTTGGCATAATAAATACCATACATAATTTATGGTATAATAAATAAATAAATATAAAGTACTATTATTTTAGAGGTATGCTTTGGGCAAACTCCTGAGCGGTCTGCTTCCGTCACACCTTGTTAACCGTATGCGAGGTGAGGTTTCCATTTTAGGAGAATAGGCTACTGTTACTTAAGAAAGATTTAAGGAAGCTGGAAAATTTTACGTCATAAAATACAAATAATAAGTTTGACCCTTTGAATATGATTTATATTTTCAGAAATAATCTGTAGAAAATCTAATTAGTTTATTGAAAATTCATTGTTGATGTACCAATACTTTATAAATAAATATTTCATTTCCAGTATAGGTTCTACTCTTTCTCTTGGATCTCTTTAATATTTACTTTAATAACCTGAAGCGAACTGATATATTTTCGTATTAATTTATTTTACGACAATAAATGAACTTTGTCCGATTCTTGCATCCGATTTTTTGTCACTGACTCCATAAAAAAATTTATGTTCCATACTTCCTTATTATCCAACCTACTTCACTGGCAGATCGTTTAAAATAAATAATTCGTATTCATACCAATTTTTGTCAGTCTGCTGGTTTCCTCAAGGGTATATTCTAGGATCTCTTCTTTACAGTCCATACAGCTAATATCCCTAAGTAATATTACTCTTCGTCGTAAACCTATGACTTCCTGCACTACAGTATCCTTTAATAATATCTTTCTTATCCCAGTTGAACAGATCCTCATACAAGACTAAAACGTCAAGTTACTAGCCATTTTCGGGTACTTTAACACTTACTATACAACTGATATCCCAATCCATTCTAAAACTTCCCTTTTGAAGTACAATGGCACTTTTTGATTATCAGTGAATAGTGATTGGCTTATTCCTCCTCCTGCTTCCACACCATGGTTTATTTTTTAATCCCACATCGGATACTTTGAAGAAATGGAGAGTAAAAAATAAAAGTTAACAAATCTTACTCTTCATTTTGAATCTTAGACTTTTTGTCATATACTATAATAATATTTTCCCCGTTTCTTTTGGGAATCCGATAATTAGAACTTTATCTTGACAAACGTTTAACTTCGGATCCCTTATTAAAGGCATGATATCAAACGCCATTTTTGGCTACTTCAACACTTTTTACTTATTATGCAGACGCTCAAATCTGTCCTTCACTACAAACTCCTCATTAACACGAGGCTAATAGGGACGTACGAAGTGGAGCTGAGGTCCACTAAATCTTATTCTTCTCTATGGATTTTTCTCATATCCTTATATTAAAATTATTGGTAATATTCTCAATTTTCCTTTATTCGTCATAGCTTCCTGATAATTTGATGTCCCATATATTGCAGATTTGGTCCGAACAAGGTATTATTCCTTCATGACAAACACCATTGCAACTGTAGCACATTAGTTTCAAACCGTGCTTCTTCTTGAACACCTGATAATCATCCACCCATCTGAAAAAGATATGGCCACTAGACCTACTGACTTGAATGATAGTTTCTTTATACTTCGTTTCGTTTCGCTCTTTAGTATATTTACTTGATGCATCATTTAATACCATTCAAAGTTTCAATAAATAATAAAATCAGTATGGATTCTCCTATTTCCATTCCATCATGCATATTTTGACACCCTAAACTGATATAAAGTTTTACTATTTATTCATTAAGCAACTAAAAGCGTTTTGAAGAACTTTTATAAGAACTGGTTTCATGTTCGAATGGAATAAAGGGATCTTTGCTCAGGGACTGTGGTAATAAAACTGTTTTAGATAGGCTATAGTCGTCGATATCGCTCTATCATTAGCCTTCTTAGTGGAAAAGCCCACCGACCAACTTTACTTTTATTCGGAAAGGTAACGAACTCTTTCTATATTTCTTTGAGTAGAACAAAAACTCTCTGGTAACTAGCAATGAGATGATATAAGTGAAAAATGGGATCACTTATATTTAAAAAATCATTTAGTTTGCGTGCCACATCGTTCTGGAATTCTATACCTACGCAAAGCACCTTCTTTAACTTCATTTAAAAGCAAACTGTTCCTTTATCTTCTCAACCATCCATCTTCCGATTGATTGTAAACAAAATGTTAGAATAATAGTCGTATTCCATTTTCAAATGAGGATCACTACAAATATGTAAACAATTATATATATATTTTCTTTCTTACTTTTGGTTTTTCTCTATGATCTTATTATACCATAAGAAGCACAATTATAATATATATTCACATACACACATATGATTATATAACTATAAACATAATGTATACTAAGTAGTCGTATTTATTTATTTATTTTTTATAAGTAATATAAGTATATCTTAAGTTCGTATTTCTTTTATTTTATTTTTTTCTGAGGCAGGCGCAAGTCTCAGTTTTTGTACTTTTCTGTTATTATTAAGGGACTAATGGTCCCAGATTAAAATTTACTTTTCTTCTTCCTCTTATTCTTATAATTCCTTATAATAACCCTAATAAGATTGCTTATAATCCCATGTTCTTGTTAATGGGAATCAAGTTCGCCGAACAATCACAAAATTCACTCCTACTATCAGAAGAATGTAAAGATAGTTTTCACTGCAGATATCTAGTTAACATACCAAGGATATATCTATTCCATTGTAAGCTACGAAAAGTAAATGGGCTAGCTCCGAAGTGAAGAGAGCGGAGATTGAATGAGAAAACTAAACGCAGAGAGCCGAAGCGAGAAGGACCCCCTCCTATTCAGCTGCAAATACTCGAGTAGATTTCCCTTTAGCGCGGTCCACTTCTGCTCTCCATTGTCCTCCTCTACACACTCTTTCTTCTCTTTTTCCTCCTGGTAATTCACCTCCTCTATTTTCTTACTCACCCTCCTCCTACCATCCACTCCTCTCCCCTCTCGTTTACTCCTCAAAAGTTTGACTGATCGTGATTCATGGCCTCCCAGGTTCCCTCTGACAGTTATTAATATTTGACGAACTCTGCATTGAAAGGGACTATGAGCTCCATTTACCTATTGTGACAGTATATGTAATGGCCGTGCCAACTTTCCCTTTTATATTATTTTTTTCGCCTGCGAATTACGTTCGATAATTTTGAATCGATTGGGGATCTTGAGGAAAGAATATAGAGGAACGAAAAATTATTAGTAATATCGCAAAAAATGATGATTCAGTCTCACAATTACACCTTTTGCCATTTTAATAATTGGAAAAAAAATAATAGTGTCAGTCGTTGGCGATGGTTCTATAATCAGAGCATATTTATTGATTAGTGTCTAATTATTTGTAATAGAGATATATGAAACAGTTGCTTAATATGTCTATTATTATTCAATTGATACATTTTTTTATATTCCATTTAATAAAATTAAGCATAGAATACTTATGAATCCAAAAATTTTTCAGCAAAGTCAATATATTTTAACTGATTATGAGCAAAGAAATCATTAAAATTATATTTAAACAGTTTTTAAAAAAATCACTTTTCCATTCGTCCAAATGTGGAAGGAAAGAACCATTCCGAATTTCCTAACGTATTAGCAACTTGAATTACGGCTTATTTATTTTTATTTAAAATAAATATTTTTCATGTTTTCTTATTACTCCTAAGACTTTGGATGTTTATTACAATATATTTTCAATAGATCAATCAAATTACAAAATAACACGAACAAGAAAGATTTTCCCTACACATGTTTGTTTGTTTATTCGTTTAACGTCACTTTTATGCAACCATGGCTAATCGGACGATGCTACAGTGGGAGTCCTAAATTTTGCCTATCCAGGTTTTATTAGGATAGGGATCTTTAACGAGTACCTGACATCGCACAGGCTCGGGACCACCTTTTAACGTCCCCTCGGCGTAACTAAGGATTTTTTACTCCCATTAAAAAATTCTAGGACCACCTGCGGGTTTGAACCCGTGACCTTTGGCATGGGAGGCTGTTACGCTAGCCACCCAGCTACAAGTGATCCCTCCCAACACATGTTTTCAGCCGTAATGGTGACTTATAATGGCTGCGACACGAAAAGTATTGGGCAGAAAAATATTTTATTTACGGTTTTATATTTAAAAAAATATATGGAATAACTGATAAAAAAAAAGAAGAAGGAAAATCAAAATTTGTGATGTTTTGTATACATCTTTCATACATTCATAAATTCATACGTTCAAACATCTTTCAAATGTTTGTGCACTTCCATGTTAAAAATCTCTTTTTATAGTACTATTTAATAATAAAGATGGGTCGTTGATTGAAATCAACAAAATTTGAAATTATAGTAACTTTCCCTTATAGCTCTTGTATTCAGTAAGTAGTTTGAAAATTTCAAAACTTTTGAGAGAAAACGGACAATGATGCCATGATTATGCAGGATGAGCGACGTAATGCCTTCGACTTGTTTATGAACCATTTTAATTTGCAACCGTTTCCAATTTAGACGTTCTCGTTATAGGACTGTTGCAGATTGTTTCAGGATTCCATTAGTAGTGATTAAATATTGCCTTTTACTTTGTTTTGGAACAAGAACCCACTTTTCAGACAAAATTATAAAGAAGTAAAGCTATGTTTTGCTTTATTTTTATTTCTGATTGATTTATATATATTCAATTGTGCAGGTCCTTCTCTCTTATTATTGAAAATAAATGTAACCAATTAACCATATTGACTCGTCTATGTCAAAAATATAACATATAAAATTTCTTATACATGTTACATTTTAGCGGATGTGGCAACTATTATATTTTATGGATACTAGGAAACACTGTAAATATTGTATGAATGTAGATTCAAAACATTATTGCTACTATCTTCATTGATACTAAATGTAACATCATTTAATCAGAATTGTGGATACAAAATAAACAAATTTCAATTCATCTAGATAAAACTGGAAGGAATTAGTCCGGGTGGCGGTCATTAAATGAAACAACTAAATAGTTTCAACTATTTTATTGTTTGCCAACGTTTCGACCCCCTTTGTGGGTCATCATCAGGGCGCATGGTGGGAGAATGGAAACTGAGTTTACTCTTTTTACTGAGTAAACTCAGTTTCCATTCTCCCACCATGCGCCCTGATGATGACCCACAAAGGGGGTCGAAACGTTGGCAAACAATAAAATAGTTGAAACTATTTAGTTGTTTCATTTAATGACCGCCACCCGGACTAATTCCTTCCAGTAATTCTCAACGGTCAACTAATTACATCCACACATCTAGATAAAAATTCGAACTTATATTGCAATAAACAATAAGGCAGTATACTATATAGAAATAATCGGGAGTCAGTCGATTTTTTTAATATTTTAATTTTGCCGACGTTTCGTTTCAAACTTGTGAGCCATCATCAGGACTCAGTTCTAGTGCTATTTCCTGATGATGTCACAGTGATTGTTGTTGCAGATGGAGAAACAGAAAGTGATGAATAGGCTTCCGGATTTTGTGAAGGTGGATTTGAGAGTGTTTTGGTCTCATTGATTGTGACACTATCACAAGTTTGAGCCGAAACGACGGAAAAATTAAAATAAAAACAAAAAACAAACGACTGACTTCCGATTATTTCTATCTATAAAAGTTGACTATACATTTTTAATGTTGGGAAGAGGGGAGACTAACGCGTTAGCTCGCAGCCTCGTTACCCTAAATGGCCGAATTATCTGCCGATCCGTGTAATTCTGTTGAGGGTAAATAAATAAAATATTAAAAGATAGAACATAAAGAAACTTATATTAATTAAAATAAAATACTGTTTATATATGTGCGCAAGGGGTGATTCTTTCTATCCGTGATGAATTTCTTCTCTTCCCCGTCTACGATGTTCTTTCTTCCCTTTCTTGCTGCTCCTTCTCCTTGAGATAATTTTCTATTATTTTCTGTGATTATTTCCTATGATGATGTACGATTTGAAAACAATATGACACATTTTGTGACAACTAACTTAAAACTAGTCTACACTCGCGAGTGACTCCATTAACTCTTCCCACAATGCACTCTGCCCAGTGGTCACTTAACAGCTGTTCAAAAATGCATAAAGCAATCGAATGCTTGCACATTATGAATTGGAATAACATATAAAACATAGAAAATAAATTACATATTCATTAGGAATATTAGGAAAATATTTTTATTTATTTTTTTTATTTATTTATTTAAAGAAATTTACGACTGTATTAAATAAATACAACAAGTAAATAGGCTTTATATATGATTAGTCCACATGGTAGTCCTGAGAAGAAACTACCCATTGGTAGCACTCCAATGTCTTATGTTTCTTGGCCATCTTCTTTTAAGGCGCCTCGGTGGGTTGTCGGGAATAGATATGGAGGAGAGGTCACGGATAAGTGGGTTTGAGTGGGCAGGGAGTTTGGAATGAAAAGAGGCATATCTGTAACGGGCCAAGTCTTCAACTAATGGGATATTTAGGTCTTTATGGACGATTTTATTAGTAACAAAGTAAGGAGCATTGAGGATTTTACGAAGGATTTTGGACTGCAAGGATTGGATGCGAGAGGAATCCGATGGTTTAGTAGACCCCCATAGCTCAATGCCATAGGTCCAAATAGGCCTGATAATTGTGATATAAATGAGTTTTTTTGTAGTAAGTAGGAAGTTTTGAGCGTTTGTCAAGTAAGTGTTGTAGTAATCTGTATCTACGAGCAGTTTCCTGTCGTTTCAGTCTAGTATGAGGATTCCATGTTAGGTGTTTGTCGAGGTGGAGTCCTAAGTACCGAATCTGTTCAACAGGAGTAAGTAGGATATTGCTAAAGGATACGGTGGGGCAGGAAGTCATAGGCTTACGACGTAGAGTGAAGGTGATTTGATGGGATTTATTTTGATTCTCCAGTTTTGACACCATTCTTCAATGGCTGATTAGGAAAATATAAACACATAATTATTTCAATTATTAACACTCAATATAAGCCATTATAGTTTATTACAATGATTCGCGTGGTCTATTGTAATATTTTAAACTAACCATTATTTTTTTCCTCTACAATTAATCGATCGACCTCTTGAAAATATTATATATTAAAGTTCTAGCAATGGCTAGATTCTTTCCAACATAGGTTACCAATTTATGAGGTCATGCCAATTTCTTGAATTATTGTCTGTAGTATTAATAAACTTTGATAATAACCATCGAACCTTTACTGTACCCTACCAACCTAATATTTTGGTTCGATATTAGTGATGTTTCAGCCTCCCAAGTGCTTTCTATAACCGCTAACGATTCATAAGCTGTCAGTCAGACTTCAAATTAATGACACATAGGAACCTTACATCTCTTGCCCCAAGATGGATTAATGCAGCTCCTTTTAATATTACTGTAAAGGTGAGCGGCTGAAGTATCGGCATCTCAATGCTCCAGACAACCTTTACTTTAAGGTATTCTATTTCTTATTCTGTTGGTAAAAAAGTTCATCAAGTTCGATATTTTAGAATAGTTCTTGATTACTGAAAGATGGAACATCTGCGCATTCTAATGTCGTTGCTCAACTGAGGAAATATTTTTATGTATTACATAAGTTGAGAGGTATTTCATCGATCAAAAGATTAAGATTAATTTACTTTGCATATATTTAGTCGCTGATTCGATATTGTATGCTTATTTCGGGGAATTCTTTTGCTGCACATCTTTTTCAGCTTGAGATTGTGCAAAGAAAGATTATTAAGGTAATTTTGGGTATGAATCAATGATCCACATCAATTAATAAATTCTCGGACCTTAATGTAATTTCTGCAAAAAATTATACATAATCTCAGTTATGAAGAAGCTGTATTTTAGACGGAATGAGCTAGTCGGGAAGACTGGCCACCGTTTTTCTACAAGAGTGAAAAATTACTATAGCTTAGTGGTGCCAACACTAAAACATAGATGGACGACACACCAGACTTATTATTCCATTACTACTGCTTCCGATAATATTTCTCCAAATTTTCAATATTCTTACACAAATCCTCCAAAGTATTCATATTATTACTACAATGTTAAAATATGGGCGGAATTCCTCATTTTACTGCGGACTGTGTTATGTTTCTTTATAATTGTTTATGATATAATTCAATTTTGTATTTACATGCCTTAACTTTATATCTTGTATTTATGAATTTGTATTCCTTATTACTTCTTGATTTAGTCAATTGCTTTTTCTGTTTCTTACTGTGTAGTGTGTTACTGTTTCTTTATAGAAAAATGTGTTATATTTTGTAATATTCTTTAAGTATTGTATTGTTTCTCACGGTGTACTGTTTTACTGTTTGTTATTGTACTTTTATTGAATTGCCGCAGGTGAACTCCTTTCCCACTCACGGGCTTATGGGCTGTCCTTAGTGGGGTAGTGACTTTTACTTGTATTGTAAAATGTATGCATTTTGATTGAAAAAAAAAAACGAAGTAAAATATAACATCTAAAATTTTTCATATATATTTTACTTATTGATTTTTTCAATTTACGTAAAGCAGTATATAGATATAGCGTACTCCAATTTTCCAAACCTGAGATACCAAGATACATTGAATGTTTAACCAAGTTAAGAAAAAAATCGAATGAAGAAAATGACATTTAAACAATATTTATTCAACACAATCTAATGATTTGAAGAAGAAAAAAAGTTTTACTATTTAAATTCGGAGAGAGCCTTCAGATGAAGTAAAGGAATTACAGAGAATTCCACTCCAGTAAAGAGAGTTTCTGGATAAAGTCCTTTGCACCTTTTCTCAGAAGGAATGATATATCTAATTTTTTTGTCAGGTCTAATATTACGAAGGTGATTCAAATTGAAATTACTTTAAGTCTTAATTAAAAATTAATTTATTTCAATACGAAAACAAATGAAAATTCCACTAATAAAATTTCATTAACAGTTTCAAACTATAAGAGCACAGGAGACGTAAATAATTGAAATAGATTTAAAAAGTGTAGAATAACTGGTCCGTCCTAGGTGTGTAAAAAATCAGAATAGAGAAGTCAGGCTAACTATTTTTGTTCTTAACTCCTATAAGATTTTGTTTGTTTCTTCATTTAACATCACTTTATCAGTTATGCGCATGCGCATGAATGTGGCGGTCATCTTTCAAATCGGCTCTTGGATTTCTTGCTTTTTAAGTGGGAATTCACATCAGGACAATCATGAAAACATCAACAGACTTCAGGATAGCATAACAGTAAATATTGGAGCAAACAACGGTAAGTTGTGTTACAATTTACAGTGTAAAGTGAATGCTGAGTCACCTCTGCATATCAGCTGATTGCCAATAGCTCGGCAAGGCTTGTCTTGCTAAACTTTTCTTGAGTTATTGTTTTTTTTCGCACATCTAGTAATTATTTAATTATTTTCTTCACATGGAAAGCGATATTATCATCAAGTAATGTCCTCCAAAGCTTCAACTAAAAGATCTAGATCTAGTGGTTCAATCCCGTCTCCTACAAAACAAAATCCCTACCGTGATACTAATAAAAGATTAAATCTACAATCAAAACCTTCAGGTACTAATTCAGAATCTGAACGGCACATCGTCACAAGGGATGACTGACGAATCTCCGTTTTTCACTCCAATTCCATTTCAGATTCTTCATAATGAAAAAAGAAAACATGGAATCTGCTCCTATACCCAGTGAACTACGGCCTCCTCCAATATTTGTCAAAAATATTAAAGATTTTCAGTTGTTGTGTGCTCAATTGAATAAAATTACCGACTCCACCAGTTACTACTGTATGAGTAGAATCAATGACACCAAAATATCACCGACCACCGCCGAGACATATCGAAAAATAGTGAAATATCTAACTGATACTAAAGCGGATTTCCATACTTATCAGCTACGCCAAGAGAGAGCTCTTAGAGTTGTGGTCAGAAATCTACATTCTTCAACACCAGTTGAAGCTATCAAAGAAGAACTTATGGAGATGGGTTACAAAGTGCGCCAAGTCACTAATGTCATAAAATATAGAGTCTAACTTCCTCTATTCTTCGTTGACTTGGGACCATTGTCAGGGTAAAAGAATTTATTAAAAAGACTGTACTATACAAGTGTAAAAGTCGAAAAACCTTACACCAAGAGAGAAATTGTTCAGTGTCACAATTGTCAGGCGTATGGTCATACCAAAGGTTACTGTCATCACATACCACGCTGCGTGAAATGTGGTGAGCAGCACAAGTCTGTGGAATGTACAAAACCGAAGTCAACACCCGCTGTATGTGCTCATTACCTCAAGGACAACCCAGGATATATATATATTTGATATAATACAAAGGATTCCAAATCTATAAGCAACTAAGGACCAGGTATCAAAAACCTTCAGACCTTACCAGTTTGATGACATCTTTCATTTCCGAAATCAAATCCCTTGTCATGCCCCTAATAACAATCCTTACGAATCTTGTGTCAAATCTCATTCCTACCTTAAAAAGTCCATTAATGACCTCGCTTAATTCCTTATCCATTCTCCTTTGGAATGCGAATGGTTTTAGAACTCACACAGACGAACTTACAGCCATATTGCAATACAAAAAAGTTGATGTTGCACTTATTACTGAAACTAGACTAACCACGTGGACGGACATAGCACTCTGCACTCAACTTTAGACGCCTTAATCTCTTACCTCCCGATTCCCCTACCTACTGGCCAACAGATCCTAACCGTAATCCAGACATCCTCGACTTCTTCATCCACAGCGGATTAGGCTCCCTGAACTATTCCGTAAATCGCCTTGATGAACTATCCTCTGACTATAGTCCACTGATCCTAAATGTATCTTTAACACCAATTCCTAAACCTGTCCCACCCTCATTCATCAGAGGCTCTATCAACTGGAACCTCTTCCGCGAAATCCTCACCTATGATATTGACCTCAGAGTGACTCTCAAAACCCCAAATCACCTTGACGATGCCGTTTATTCCTTTACAACCTCGATTCAACAAGCTGCCTGGACTGCCTCCGTTCCCATGCACTCCCAAATAAATCCATACAAAAACCATTTACCACAACACTTCCCAGACCTAATCCACACCAAACGCCGAACCAGAACATTATGGCAACGCACCCGTCACCCACCAGATCGCTACTCCTATAACGTTTATTGTAGACAATTAAAGCGGGAGTTGGCGATATTTCGTTCCCAATCCTACAATTCCTACCTCTCCTCTCTCTCGACTCGTGACAATTCCTTGTGGAATGTCACGAAGAGAATTCTAAAATTTTCCCTGATATGCCACCCTCTCCGGCGTAGTGATAATTCCTAGGCTGCTTCTGATAACACCCAGGAATTGGCACTACACCTTTCCAAGGTATTCACTCCTCATTCTGATCTCAATCCAACCCATACCGCAATAGTTGAAGAGTTTCTTACGTCACACATACCAATTCCCTTACCACCTAAAGCAATCAATCCCTCTAAGGTCAAATATCTTCTTAAAAAGCTTCCTCTCCGGAACGATCTCCTTACTCGTCAAATCTTAAGACAACTTCCACCTAAAGCCATTACATTCCTTACATATACAGCCTATAACTGTATCTTACGCACTACCTATTTCCCTCTGTTGTGGAAACACTCGACTATCATCCTTTTCCTAAAACCAGGCAAACCCTCCATCTGCACGTCATCCTACAGACCTATTAGCCTACTTCCGATCCTCTCCAAAATCTTCGAAAAAGTCCTACTTAAGCGAATCCTAGCCAAATCATCCAATTCCGATCCTGAAGCAGCATCGCTAAATCTCCAAAGGCACCTTTCTCTTGTCGAAGACAGAAAATGCACACACGTCACCTTCACCCTTCGACGCAAATCCTGCCCAACAGTTAAATTCAATTCAATACCGCTTCCTTCCTCAGACACAGTCCGGTATCTGGGCTTTTTACTAGACAAAAGACTAACGTGGAACCCACATACAAGACTTAAAAGAAAAGAACTCAACCGCCGATCTGGCCAGTTATACAGACTATTACTAATCTAATCTACATCCAATCCGATACCTCCCGAAATATGGAGTGAATACTTCAAAAATTTCTACGGACAAAGGTCTATAAGCCTTCATCTGAAATTAACAACAACAGACCCAATATTAGATCGGGAAATCACACTAAATGAATTAACCGCATCATTAAATAAAATAAAATCTGGTAAATCCCCTGGACCTGATATTATTCCGAATGATTTTCTCAAAAACCTACCTCAAAACTGGCAGTTATACTTAGTATCTTTATTCAATAGAATCTTTACTACTGAAAACATACCTAACAGCTGGACAAAATCAAATATAACGATGATATATAAAAAAGGAGACATACATCAACCCGAGAATTACCGGCCAATTTCCTTAATGAACAGTCTTCTGAAAATTTTTACTCAAATTCTGTTAGACCGATTAACAACATGGGAAAATGAAAAAGGAATTTTACCGGAAACACAAAATGGATTTCGGAAAGGAAGATCTTGCCTCGATAACTTATTCCTAATGAATGCGTTAACACAACTGAAATTAGAATACTCAGACAGTGATTTATTTGTTATCTTCATTGATTACAGAAGAGCTTTCGACAGTGTAAATCATAATATTCTATGGTACAAATTAAAATTGCTGGGAGTAAGTGGAAAAATCATTCGGCTTATAAGAAATCTTTATGAACGGGCCGCAATGAGAATAAAAACAGATAGATCGCTCTCTGATGAAATAGCCGTGACGAAAGGAGTATTACAGGGAGAAGTTCTATCCGCTTACCTATTTTGTTTATATATATCCGATATGGATTATTACTTCTCTAAAAAAGGCGCTACCGGTATTCAGCTGAATTCGAAATTTAATGTATTGAGCTCTTATTACGCAGACGACATGGCGATATTCTCATATTCCTACGTTGATACTAATAAAAAACTGGAAATTCTTTCTTCATATGCCAAAGAAAATTATCTAGAAGTAAATCGTTCAAAAACAAAAATAATCTTCTTCCATAAAGGAAAACAGAAAAAACTGAAAAACTTCTATTATGACGGAGAACTAATGGAAACAGTAACATATTACACATATCTGGGCGTTCCTTTATCCTCTTCTGGTCTCTTCTATGAGGCCTGTAAACACGCTCAATCTAAGACAGCCTGCGCGATAGGTACAGTTATTGATATATGTAGAAGGTCTAAGATGGAATCATGGGAAAGTAGGAGGCGATTAAACGAAGCCATTACTACTAGTTCACTTTTCTACGGTATAGAAATTTGGGGTCTCAGGTACCTAGATGCTATAGAGAAAGCACAGTTAAATTACTTTAAAAGGTTATTTAATTTAAATAGAAACATTCCTTTTTGGCTCTTAAGATTAGAATTTGGGCTTGAAAATTCCACGACAAAAATAATAAAATGTGTCCTGAGATTCATACAGAAAATACTTATCATGCCAGACGATAGAATACCCAAAATCTGTTATATGATACTAAGAGAAAAACATAACAATCGACCATCTGCAAAATATAACTGGTTTACCCAAATATATAATCTTTTAGATAAAGCAGATAGCTCAGAGATACTTTTTGAAAATAACCCATCTACTTTACAAAGCAACAGTATAGTAATAATTGAATCATTTAAGAAATTACTGCACAACAAAGATTTCGAATCGTTAAGATCGAGCCAATACAGCCCTTTCTACAATAGTCTTTACCAACAAACTTCACTCAGCCACAGTTATCAAACCATTCATAATATTCCGTTTAAGATGTTAAAAATAATAATACAAGCTCGCCTCTCTGGAAAATACCATATCAAATTCTCTCATGCAAACAATACCTACAATATCAACCCCAAAGAAATCTGCACAATATAATATGAACACATATGAAACCATATACCACTTAATAGCAGTCTGTCCAATATATTCTGCACTTCGAAACCACTACATCCCTCACGCTAATAACATACCAGAAAGCCTATTTCCTACAATATTAACTATTGATGACCCAATTAAAATCAAACTACTCTATTATTATTTAGTTAGTACCTTAAAACTAAGATCATTTGTAATAAATGAGTAATATTTATTAACAATTACGAGCTACATTAGAAAATAATCAACTATTTATAAAATTAATAGTACTGTACCTAGTTAATGTTTCATAATAATTCCTATGTAATAGATAATATTTTCACTATGTCAAAGAACTATTATAATCCATAATCTGGTTTCACACAACTCTTTTAACTATATTTATATATCAGTGTTCATTTAAAATCCTAATATTTAATATTCATTCACTCCGATGTTAATTTAAAATGTATTTATGTATATATATAACTATATGTATTAAAAATTTGTATTTCAAAGACTATTTAAAATCTAAAATACTTTAATACTTCTATATAAGATAAAGAAAAAAAAATATATATAAACCTGTATAATTTGTTACTTTCTGTTTATTTTGTTTATTCTACTATGCTGTTTAATGGTTATCTATTATCCTATTGTGATTTGTTGCGTTTCATGTTTATTACTTATAATTGTTATTAATTGCTGTTTGTTATGTATAGCCTGACCAGGCTCTATTTGTATGGGGAACCCCCAAAGACAAATAAACTCATTCTATTCTATTCTATTCTATTCTACAGACTATTAAACAGAAAATCTCATCTTACAGTCGACAACAAATTACTAATAATAATAATAATAATAATAATAATAATGTTTAATAATATAATACATTTTTTTTTTCTATAAATACAAAATAAAAACATTCTTGCTTTGGATTACTCCGTCAGCAGAGTTGCAAATAAAATAAATTGAAATAAAGAATACTTATCACATATCAAACTAATAAACAGATCAGTAAAGAAAATACCAATTATAAACGTAAATTTTAATAAACTATAGGAATTACTGATTTAAATATCGAAAGTAAATTTTTTCAACAAAATGTCTTTCTTTTTTTTTTTCTTCTTAATTATAATTAAATTCTTGAACTAAAAAAGCTCTATAACGTAACGCTTCTCTTAAAAATTTCACTAGGACAGTCCAGTTAGAGCCGTTTAAAAGATTAATGACTTCACTATCTGTTAACGTTGCACTATTCAAAAATTTGATTCTATATGGTTTTACTATAGGGCAGATGGCAATTAGGTGCTTAACATTTTCAACTTCTTTTAAATTACAAAGAGGGCATAGTTGACAAATATCAGTTCTGAACGGTTTATAATTTAAATTTAATAATTCTGCACGGCTTTTTAGTATTAATTTTGCATCATTAAATGGCATAGAATATATATAACCCCTGCTTGAATTATAATTTAGTTTAGGATATAGACCATGATGCGAGCCTTGTTTTGCATTCGATTCCGCATTTAATACTACCTCCTTAGTTATATTACTAATAATATTGTCTATATTGGCTTCCCATATTGAGTTGATATTATCTTTGTTCACATTCGTATTAATATCATATTTATCACACAAATACTTCCATGATTGAAACCAGTATAGTTTTTTATTAATTATTTGTTTTGCAACAATTTTCGGTAATCTTGAATCTGGCAGCTTTAAAACTTTCAAAACATACTTTAAATGTAATTTTAATGTGTGCAAGTAAATATTTGAAACATTAAATTCTAAATTGAAAATATAATTTGGCGTATTTTCTGGGAGCGAAAATAGTTTTTTAATAAAGAATCTCTGTAATTTTTCGACGTGCTCGAATTTTTCAAAACCCCAAACTTGTGAGCCATAACACATGACCGATCTCGATACGGCATTGAATACTTTAAACTTAGCAGAGACAGGTATATTATTGTTATTAAAAACGTTATGCCAAATACTGTTAATACCCAATTTCGCAGTAGATAGTTTTTCTTTCAAATGGTAGTTAAAGGATAAAGTAGGAGTTAGGTAGACACCTAAATATTTATATTTATCTACAACTTGAATTTGTTTACCACTATACTCCCAATTACCCCCACACTTTCCACCTCTTTTCTTGCAGATCATAATTTTGGATTTATCGACATTAACTTCTAGCCCCCAACTATCGCAATATACACTCAATTTATTAATCATGACTTGTAATTTGACGGGGTCGTCACTAATCAAAACAATATCATCAGCATACATCTGCATATTTACATCGAAATTTCCCAATTTTACACCTCCTCCTATTTCTTCGACCAAATCATTAATATAAATACTGAACAAGATTGGCGATAAAAGGCATCCTTGTTTTAAACCGCTTGGTGTGTCAAAAAACTCGGACATTCCTTCATTACCCCAAACAGCCGCACGCGTTTTGTCGTACAGGCATTTAATTAAATTAACAAATTTGTTGGATATGCCACATTTATGTAACTTATAAAATAGTAGATCTCTCGGAATGGAGTCAAAAGCAGCTCTAAAGTCGATAAAAAACAAATAAATTCGGTTCACCTCTTCTAATTTTAGTTTGATTAAATTAGTTAGATTAAAAATATTATCGATTGTTGAATAACCTTTACGAAAGCCCGCCTGGAATTCAGAAAGAACATTGTTCACTTCAAGCCAGAGTTGCAGCCTATTACAACAAATTACTAATATACAAGACAGTACTGAAACCTATATGGACCTACGGACTTGAACTGTGGGAGACAGCTAAATATTCTAACATCAAACGCATCCAATCCTTCCAATCCGAAGTTCTACGAACAATAGTTAATGCTCCCTATTATGTTTTCAACTGTACCTTACACCACGACCTTAATATTCCATTTATTTTAGACCTGGTACCATCCAAATTTTCCAAATTCCATCAGAACCTTCTTCATCATCCTAATCCTTTAGCTCAATCCCTCTCCAGCTCCACCCACCCCTACAATCCTCCAAGAAGATTGAAACGGCAGTGGCCCCGTGACGTTCTGTAAACATTTATACTGGAGTTCTGACATTGGTCAGATCCTTCACTCATGTATTGTATGTTTGTGGCTATTGCGCCCTAACTCAGCCTCTACTGGCTAAGACCAGTGATGCTGCTGAGAGAGAGGCGCTGAGATTTCTTGGATTCCGATTGTTTTCCTCTCTAAATTGCTATTTGCCATCTGAAAAAAAATTGCAATAAGCAAATATGTTAACTTCCGAAAAGCAAGTTAATTCAAGGCGTCTCTAGGCCACCGCCACAAAAGTCGTCGGGGTGGGTTGTACGGATTGGTGTTAGAATTAAGTGCTTGGGCTGATGGGTTCATATTGAAAGTCGATCGTTCGTGGAATTTTTTATTATAATATTGTGTGGCTGTGTCTGAAAGTTTTAGTATATCCAAGTCCTTTGTGAAGTAATTCGTTGGTTACATAAAACGGTGCATTCATGATTTTATCGTAATATTTTGGATTGGAGAGATCGAATTAATTAGATGTTAAAAGGTTTTGGAAGATCCCCATAGTTCTATTCCTTATATACATTAGGGTTTGATCAGTACTTTGTAGATTGTAATTTTGGTGTTCAAGGATAATTTTGATCGTTTGTCAACTAGACGGGATAATAGTCCAAATCGTCTGCTCAGCTGTTTTCTCTTAGGTCTACTGTGGGTCCTCGATGTCAATCTTGTGTCAGTACAGTATCAAATATCGTACTTCTTATGATGTTGAAATAGGTTTATCCTCGAAATAAACTGAACATTCACCATGATTGAGCGTGAAAACAATAAAGAAACTCTTAGATTGATTCATTTTCACTTACCATATTTTAGCCCAACTGGATAAATCATCAAGATGGTTTTGCAACATGAAAGATGCCAGAACTGGGTTTGGATGAAATGCCAAAAGAGCTGTGTCGTCTGCAAAAGCGGCTAATAAGGTGTGATCATTATTTTGTAATTCTGAGATGTATATATTAAATAGTAACGGTCCCAATACACCCTCTTGTGGGACTCCTGCCTTAACACGTTTCATTCCAGAAAATGCGTATCCTACTTTTACCGTAAAGTGCCGGTCTATCAATTAAGAGAGTAATATTAAATAATAAGTCGGAGAAAGCAAACTTTTTAGTTTGGAAAGCAATCCTTCATGCCACCACACCTTGTCGATTGCTTCACTAATATCGAGGAAAACACCTGAGAAATATTTGTTAAACTCTAAAGCATTCGAAATGTAATATACTAATCGATAGCATTGTTGAATGGCTGAATGATGTTTTCTGAAACCGAATTGATGATTTGGAATAGCTCTAAATATTTCGAGCGGATTTAGACGATGAAGAATAATCTTTTTGAATAATTTTGAAAAAAGAAGAGGGAAGGTTTATAGGACGATAGGAACTTAGACAGTCTAAATATTTATTGACTTTTAATATCATTACAACTTCGGAATACAGGGTAATCCTGAAGATCGAGTTGTGAATATTATTTAAAAAAAAGTATTGGTTTACCCTAACAACCTTATTCGGAGTCTTTTTTGGTGACGAAGCTATTATGAAATGTTCCGTTATATCAGTGATTTTGAAGTGGGTTTCCAGAGAAATTTATTAATCTTTCTAGCCGGCTGTCGGAGTATCGGCAGTAACAACTCCACCCAGTCAAATCGCATCATACCTACAGCTAATTTTATAATACGGTCGGCATAATCTGAAAGTCCCGTTACACTCTTTAAAAAGGAAAAAAAAATGTGAAATAGGTTGCTTTTAGTTTTTACATTTTACATTTTACTTTTAGTTATTACATTTTATTTGATTCCCTTTTTAATGTATTACATATTAATATTTTTGAATTTATTTTCTAGTCTAATAATCGATTAATCGACTCATGAACGCATCCTCAATACCCATTAGTAGAACCTGTGTTAAGGGTTCCACTACTTGTAAAGTGTTGGTAAAAGTGTAGTGTATGGAGTGTTATGTTGAGAGCCTTGTATATTTTAGACAGGTGGGAAGAACTCGTAAGAAAGAAGAAAGGGCCTCCCAGTCGTGTCGTCTTTTAACTCTTCCCGAGTGTAAAGGTTAGTCCTTGGCATATTTGTCTTGACGCTCCCGGGAGGGCCATAGATCCAAAGCAGTCTGGGACGCTCTGTATCAAATCCACAGGTGAGAACTAGGGACTACCTCCTGCTGACTGATGTACGGCCGCCCGCGTCCCATGGGTTACCATCTGCTCCCAAAGGTTTGCATTTTACACTAAAACAACAACTACTAGGAAAAATATAGAAAAACAATAGCCAAAATCAAAGTTTAAAATCTATTTTTAAATTTTACACAAAACAGATACTCAATTGTTCGTGATTAAGCGCGGATAGATAGTTTGATTATAGCTCATTTCTTCATTTAATGAATAGAAATATCTGATATGTGAAATTCATTTAAATAAAAACATCAAAGACTAAGGTGGAAAATTTTCATAAGAACAGTGAAGGTTGGTGTATAAAAAAAAATGACTATCATTCAAATATGTGTATTATTATTTCTTTGATGTAAAATACAATTCATAATCTAAGTTAGTCCATTGTTATATACCTTTCTTACCCATCTGATATTCAATTGCTGCATTCCACGCTGATACTATTCTTTGGGACGGCTTTCAAAGAACTCTTGGAACGCAATTTATACTTCTGCAAAATTTTCGTTTTTTTTCTACTAAGGAAAATGGTCTATAGATAAAAATAAGTAGTAATTCGATGGTACTGGAATATATGGTTGATAAGGTAGAAGATCGAACTCAAGAAGTTCTTTAAACTTTTCTTCGGTTCGAACCGAGAAGTGTGAGGACGAGCATTTTCTTGTTGGAATAAAACTCCTTTTCGGTTGATCAAAGCAGAAAATTCTCAGACAACTTCGCGTACAATTTTTCGAGCTGTTTGCAGAAAAGTTTAGAATTCAAAGTGGATCCATCAGGAACAAATTCGTGATGAACAAAAAACGCAAAAGCAGTTAGCCAAATTTTCTTAGAGGTGATAATTTTCCGGTAAAAACTCATATCAGAAGGGTTTCTAATAAATTGTCACAAATTTCTACCCTTATAGATGATCGATAAGTAGCTAGTTCGTGAGAGACCAGTCTGATGCTCGTTTTCACCTTCCCAATGAAGATTAGATGGCGACAATCTGTATATTTCGACACACCACGCACTATGGTAAGTTTGCGAGTACTTGTGGACGGATTTTTCTCGAAAGCTTTAATCAGAACCTCATCAATATCCATTAATGGTCGCACGAAAACCTTTCTTTCCAACGTCGTATATCCATTGCTAATTTTTTTTTCAATCCAACGCCGCAAAGTGGAGTATTAAGGAGGAAAAACCTAACAATGGACATATTTATGGAGTAATATTTTAATAATTTTTCAACACCTATCTACCTGTAGTACAGTAATGTAGAACGATTTTTCCTAATATCTGAAAGCCCATATATATATATATATATATATATATATATATATATATATATATATATATAGAGAGAGAGAGAGAGAGAGAGAGAGATTTTTATTTTTTTATTTTTAAACCAACGTTTTATCCGATTACTCGCAAAGCCTTTTGATCATCATTATTTATATATCGTGTTTTCATTGGAAGTTTTAAAAAAAGCTCCGTCGAACTAGGTTCTGCGACATATTTTAAATAAAAGTACTGCTATTGGAGAAAAATTGGTTTTAGTTTCATTTCATTTCAGTTCACAGGTAAGTGTGCTCTTCAAATAAGCACCACTTGTTTTATTTAAAGGATTTTTTTTATCTCTTGGAATTATTTGTTTCACTCATTACCTCAGTTCTCCCTTGAATTTCATCGCGTAAACAATAAATCGATCTAGTGGCTTATTTGAATCTAAAAAAAAAAAATGTACATTTTTTCTATTGTGCACACATAAAGTGCTGTGCGAGATTCTGTTTACCAAGGAGCGTCATTGGGAAGTGTGTTTACAGGAACGGTTTCCTCTTCTTCTTCAGCTCAACAGGCGCATAAAGCAGCCCCTGGCTTTCTCAACCTCCACCTTCCATTCCTATCTGCTCCTTGCTAGCCTTGTGTTGACTTTGGGCTGCCGTATGTTCAGCAGAAAACTATCTCTCCATTGGCCCTTGGAGACCCACTCTGCTTCTCTTTCCATCCGGTGTGCCCTCGTAAAGTCGTTTTGGCATCCTGCTGTCCTCCATTCTCATCAGGTGGCCAAACCATTTCAATCTCTGGATTCTGATGCTGGCTGAGATGTTCAGATCTTTAAATTGATTATAGACCTCTCTATTTTTTCTACGCCGCCACGTTCCGCCTTCGCGTATCGGTCCTAGGATGTACCTAAATATTTTTCGCTCAAACCGGTCCAATAAATTACTTGTCTTTTTGTTCATGGTCCAGGTTTCGCTAACCTAGGTTACAATAGGTTTTATACATCCTGAACTTTGTGGTATACTGACCAGCCTACTCTCTACTGACATGCCGAAATATGCTCTATTCCCCAATATGATTCTTTTTTTGACCTCTTCCTCTTCATCCACCAGATCATTAATGGTATATCCAAGATACTGGAAGCTTTAACCACTTCGAAGCTATGGCGCCCGATTATATAATGGCTTTGGGGGCGGGCTTGTCTCTTCCTTCTGAAAACCATTATCTTTGTTTTCTTATCATTGATTTCCAGCCCTAACCTGCTTGCTTTAGTTTTAAGCTTTCCAACAGCATCCTTGATAGAGCTCAGGGACCTTCCAACAATGGCCACATCGCTCCCATAGGCAAGAAACTGGATAGATTTATTAAATATTGTCCCTCCTCTATCTAGCTCAGCTCTATTTATGGCGGCATGGAGAGCTACGTTAAAGATGAGTGGGGCTAGCGGATCTCCAACCCCAATACCAAGAGGGTCTGATGAAGGCAGTACTTCACCTTGCTCTTACTTCCCAACATTGAACATTTTGCCAACCTTAATAACTTGGGAGGGATTCCTATTTTAGCCATTCCTTTGTATAATTCATTACGTATGATAGTATCATATGCTGCCCTGAAATCGATGAATATCACCAACATTGACTGGTTGAATTCGTTCATTTTCTTACACGTCAACCTCAGTGAGAAGATTTGATCAATTGTTGATCTATTGCAACGAAATCCTCCTTGATATTCACCGATTATCCTTTCAACGTATGGTAGCAGTCTATTATAGAGTGCAATAGAAAACACCTTATAGGTAGTAGTGCTTAGCATGGATATACCTCTGTAGTTGCTGCGGTTGGCTGGGTCTCCTTTTCCTTTGAATATTGGCACAATATGGCCCTCTGTCCAATCCTTAAGGATATTCTCCTCTTCCCAGCATTGCATCAATAGTAGATCTCCTTGGTTAGCTCATTTCCAACAATTTTTAAGAGTTCTGATGGTATTACATCTGGGCCTGGAGATATATTATTTTTCAATTTTTCCAAGATCACTTCGATCTCATCCCTGTCTGGCGGTATTTCCTCTTCCTGCGCTCCATGGTCTGATAAGTTTAGAAAATCTATTTCAGAGGCTTTGTCACCTTTATCTAGCAATGTTTGGAAATGTTCTTTCCACCTTTCAAGGGCCTCCTCCCTGAGCATCAGGATTCTTCCTTCCTTATTCCTAATGCTGCATCCTTGGCTCATGTTGCGTTTCCGGAAGTTATTTATTTTCTTGTAAAATTTTCTAGATTCATTATTTGTTCTGGTCTCCTCTATAGATTAAATTTCCTTGTTGAAGGCTTCTCTTTTCTTTCTTTTCACAATCTTTTTGGCAGCGGCTCTGGTATCTTTATAATCCTTCCAGCTTTGTCTCGTGCTTCTCTCTAGCCATTTCATTCTTTTGCTATTTCTCAGACTTACTACGTTTTCACAATCATTATCGACCCATTCATTCATACGTCTTCTTTGTTTTTCTCCACAGATATTCTTTGTGGTCTTAACCACAATTTCTTTAATATCAGACCATCTTCTCTCCAAGGCTTTGCCTTCGACTATATCCTTGAGGCATTCACTAGCTCTGTCCTGGAATAACTTTCTTCCCTCCTCTGACTTTAGACATTCCAGATTTCATCGTGGACCTTCGTCATTACTCCGTTTTGGCATCTTTTTTATACGCTGTTTCAGTTTCATTACAACGAGGTAATGGTCTGAGTTTATATCAGGGCCATTACAGGAACGGTTTGCTTATCTAAATGAAGAACAAATATCACGGGTTATCCAGGAAGTAAGAAGAAGATATATGCCTCATTTTCACAAAAGGCTAAGGGAGATAAATCATAGTTCTCAAAATCAGAATCGTTTTGACATTAGATCTGAGGAAGTGCATACTGATATAAGTCTAGCGATTAGACCTACAGAAGACTTCTACGAATGTGGAAGTAAGGCAAAATTGTACAAAATTCGAGAATTACAGGCAAATTACAACCGAGATTTAATAATCGTGACTGCTTCAACGAAAGAAAAAATAATAAAAATAAACATGTGATGCTGGATAATGATAGCACTTTAACTTTGATGATTCAAGTTCAGCTATCTAAATGATTTATTAGCCCTCTTCATAAACAGTTTTTGAAATAATTTTTAAAATTGTTGATATATGTTAGCTCAATATATCTTGTGAGGAAGTATATCTATAACTACTTATTGGTAGTTAATTTTAGATGCAAATCACAACTGTATTTCTCGTACGTTTCAATTCATTTTGATTAAAGAAACGGAATCATTAATTTGAAAATTTATGTTAATATATATATATATATATATATATATATATATATATATATATATATATATATATATATATAAGTTAAGGACTGATAAGGTAGTATATCAGCCTTAATTCCAAACCACCTCTTGTAAACATTAGAAATGTATATATAGAGGATTAAAAGACCAATAAAGGCAGTGTTTGAATAGCCATCAAGCGTGTTGTTTATGCCCCTTTATTCCTTTTTTTTAGTTTATCTTTCGGACAACACATAAGTGGTGCCGAAACCCGGGACCTTTAGATAAGTTCAGACTACGTAATTTTTTTATTTTTTTTTTGGTATATGCCTACTAATCAGAGTACGTGAGTTTATTTTTTTTTATTTTTTATTATTTAATCTCTTGCCAGTAAAAACCGATAACATGACAGAAAACGTGGTTTTGAGGCCAGCCGTTCTGAACGTCCCACCGGCTGCGCCACAGCAGGCGGCAGCGGCGGCAGTTTAGTTACCGCCACTACCGGAAGTTTCACTGGCGCAGGCGCATAGAACGACGCTGGAGTGGGTGAAGATCCAAACGGCGACAGCTCAGGAGTTGAGAAAGGCTACATCCGACCTTGATAGATTCACTGGAGAGATCGGTGAGCTCAACCACTTTCTAAAAGGAGGCGATCGCTTGATGGTGAGAATCCATTCAAAGTTGTCCGAAAACCTGTTAGACGGGGAGGATGCCGAAGCGTTAAGGGCTGCAGTGGTTTGCAGGGTGAGGAGGAGCATTCTGAACCATATTCAAGCAGATGAGGTGACACCCTGGAGCGTCGTGAAGGAGCGACTAAAGAAGGCCTACGGAGGGGGAAGATGGGCCCATGAAGAAGATGTGTTCCACCTGATAAGGGAAACTAAGAAGCCGCGGCAGTCTAATGGTCAGTATGCGGGAGAACTTCTTACGAAGTTCAACCGAATAACGGAGAAGATGAGAGAGACCGCGAGTGTTGAGGAGGTTCACTTTAGAATGGATTTCTTGGCAATAATTCTAAAGGTGCAGCTGGCGAAGGAAACCGGGAAAAGAGAAGGGTTCCAGAGAGAGCGCTCGTTCATCGAATGCGCTCAAGAAATGATGGACACCAGTGCCCGAGAGGAAGAATCTCGGATGGAGACGGAGGAACACGGTTGGACACGGGTCTCGTACAATCAGCCCAGGACCCCTCCTGCTTGGAAAAGAAGAGATTTTCGGGAGAATAGAAGAGAGAGGCCTCCGCAAGGTGATCGACGGCCAGCAAAGCCAAGAAGCAGTGGGCGGCGGGAAGACCGCAAGTGCCATGGTTGTGGCAAGCTTGGGCATCTGGTAGCTCAATGTCCTCGCAATAGGTGCTTTGAGTGCGGAGTAGAAGGACATATGGCAAGGAATTGCCCCTATATGTACCGGCGGCGTGATGTGAACCAGCCGGAACCCATGGAGGTAAATGCTCAGAGAGTACGACCAGGAAGGTTCCAGAGGAGGCATATGACATCAGCAACCGAATCATCTGGAGGGTCCGAGTCCGCAGAAACGGAGACTGAGGCGGACGTTCCTGCTCGAGGAGGTGGACATAGGAGCAGGAGGAGTGTATGGAGGCGACCGGAAGCGGCAGCTCAGTCATCGCGTGAGGAAATCTGAGGTGGGTATCAGCAGAGTGGCAACCGCACGTTGGTGAGCTACCATGCGAGAGGAGAGAGCGGCGGTCTGCCTATCATCAGCGTAGAGGGAGTCGCATGCCTGGTGGACACCGGGAGCTCGAGCACCATCGCATGCAGAGAGGCGCTAGAGAGATGGAACGGCCGAGAGAGGGCACTCAAGGTGCAGGTATGCAAATGTCATCTAATTACCCTAGGGGGGCCCTGCAGCGTGGAGGGAGAATCCAAGATGAGTTTAAGTACTTGGAGAGAGAAGGGTGGCAATTTATCCGTTAACATTGTAAGTAGAATGCCAAGGGAGTATAGCGTGATCATAGGGAATGATCTATTAGGGATGATCGGAGCGCGGATCAGGAATAAGGATGGCCAATGGGACATCAGAATTGGAGGGAGACGATATGCGTGTATTCGCTTGGTTGAGGACGGTTCAACGCGAATCGGGGCTCTGAATCAGGTCGAGGATTGGAAAGCGGCTATCCTCGAGGAATTCGGGGATATATTCTTTAAAGAGGGCGATGTCCTTGGGACTACGGGGAAGACAATGCACGAAATTCCGTTGAAGCAGGATAGAGTCGTTTACGTGAAAGAAAGACGGTACCCTCAGGCTCTTCGGAGACATATCCGGCAGGAGCTGGACGATTTACGTCGACAGGGCATTATCGTGGACAGTACGTCTCCCTATAATAGTCCGTTGTGGGCCGTCAAGAAGAAGAGTGCACCCGGAGACACGAAGGAAAAATATCGAGTCGTAATCGATTACCGCAAGTTAAACGAGAATACCGTCGATGAGAAATACCCCCTACCGCGATTCGATGATATTTTGGACAGGTTAGGTGGTGCGAGAATTTTTAGCACATTGGATTTAAAGGCGGGATATCATCCGATCGGGATGCATCCCCGGGACCGTCACAAGACCGCGTTTACCTTCGAGAGGGGCCATTATGAATTTACCCGGATGCCCTTTGGCTTGAAAAATGCTCCCATCACATTCCAACGGTTGATGGATGAATTCCTTTGGGGTCTGGACGAATCCGTGTGCCAGGTTTATATGGATGATCTCCTGGTCTTTAGTAGGACGGAACAGGACCACGTTGGGCATCTCAGGGCTGTGTTTCATCGCATGCGGGAATTTGGTCTCCGCCTTTCTCCTGAGAAGTCCACCCTGGGTCGTCGGGAAATTAGCTTTTTGGGCCATACGATTTCCGCGGAGGGCGTGAAGCCAGATGCTCAGAAAGTGGCGGCCTTACAGCGTATGGCCATCCCAACCGAGGTTAAGGGGATACGGCGGTTGATGGGTGCTTTAAATTATTATCGCCGGTTTGTATCAGCAATGGCTGAATATCTTGTGCCCCTTAATAATTTGCTCCGCAAAGGTTGTAAGATCGTGATGACCCCGGATATCGCGGACAAGGTCCGCAGGTGCATTGACCATTTACAGCGGGATCCGGTGCTGGCGTTTCCTGACTTCGACCGGCCGTTTACTATCACGACGGATGCCATTGAATACGCTCTCGGGGCCGTGCTATCTCAGGACAGTGAACGGGGGGAGCGTCCAGTTGCATATGCCAGTAGGCGCCTTACGGATGCGGAGTCCCGTTATAGCGCTCTGGAGCGGGAACTCCTGGGAATTGTTTGGGCCGTCGATCATTTCCGGCCGTACGTCTTCAGGAGGCGGTTCCGGGTCCATACCGACCATCGTCCTCTAGAATGGGTGGGGAAGCTAAAAGAGTCGTCCGCGAGGGTTACGCGCTGGAAAGAGCTCCTTGGGCAGTACAACATGGACATTGTTTACAAACCCGGCAAGGACAATGTTGTCGCGGATTGGCTTTCGCGAGCGGTGATGGTGAATGCAGTGGAGGAGCGTGGCGAGTCTTCTCGGGATGTGCGCCAATTTCTGAGGGAGTGGACTCCTGGGGAGGATCTCCAGCCTACCGCGTCGGATGGTTCGGGTGGGGCCCTGACATCGGGAGACGAACACTCTTCTGAGGGACGCCCTGTGGATATGGAAGAGCTTGATGAGATTTTGAACGACAAGCGTCACCAAATTATATGGAAGACGTCTGGACTCCTTAAGATCGATTTCCAGCGTTTTGAGGGTTGTTCGGTGGTCACTGTCTGGTCGCAGCCCACCGTTGGGGAGGACCAGATCTGTCGGGCGTTGGCGGACGCGTCAAAACCTGGTAGGACCCACCACTTGTATGTCGGTAACGCCGTGGTATGGGAGCGTATCCAACAGTTGTGGCGGGCGGAGCGAATCGGAGTTGACCGGTCGTTTGTCCGTTGTTCCCTGTTAGTTGAGACTATCCGTGACGCGGAACGGCAGCGGGAGGTGACGCTCGCATATCATCAGGGCAAAACGAATCACCGGGGTCTGACCGAAACGTTACGTGCATTGCGGCGACGTTATTATTGGCGGGGGATGAAGCGCACTATCCAGGAAACCATCGGGAAATGTGACGTGTGTCTTCGCACTAAATATGATCGCCATCCGCCCCGCGCGGTACAGGAGGAAACCCCGACTGCCGATGCGCCCCTCGTCGATCTCCAAATCGATTCTTTTACCTGGAAGGGTTATAAATGGGTCACGATTTTGGATCTGTTTAGCAAGGTGGCGTTGGCGTATCCCGTTCAGGAGCGTACAGCGGAGGCGGTTTTACGGGCCCTTTGGATCTGGTTTTATGGCGTTCCCGACTGGATCTCATCGGACAGTGGCCGCGAATTCGATAACGCTCATGTCCGGGAGGAAATGAAGCTTTTGGGTGTCACGTGGCATCTTAACACTCCGGGTCATCCGAAAAGTCGCGGTGGTATTGAGCGCCTCCACAGTACCCTGAGTGATCACCTGCGGGTGTTTCAATTAGAAAAGGGATTGGAGCCGGACGTGGCTATGGAACGAGCGGTCGTAGCCTATAACCACTCCGTTCACTCTGTGACGGAATTTACCCCTTTCGAAGTCCTTTTTGGTTTGCAAGGCCGTCGTGAGCAATTGCCTTGCGCTTAAGAATTTATGGGTCATAGTCCGTGGTCGGATTGAGCGGGAAAAGTGTCGCAGAGTGGCGCGTCATAATCTCGGTGTCCGGGATCTGATGGGGCCCGTCAAAATTGGAACAGTGGTATACCGGCGTGTGGGGACTAATAGGGGGAAAGAACTCCGGCGTTATGAAGGCCCATTCCGCGTGGTCGTCATTCGTGAGCATAACTTGGTAACCATTGAGAGCTTGCGCGAGCCCCGGAAGCGGCGAACGGTTCATTCGGAACAATTAAAACTCCCGCCCATGGACGCATCCTAGCCTTGGAGTGTCCTCAGCTTTGGCCCAGTGTTGTTCTTTGAAAGTGTTTCTGTTTATTTTCTTTACAGTGTTTATTTTTTATTTTTCCTTTGTGTTGTGTTTCAGGAGGTTTTTGTATTTATTTCTATTATGTAAACTTAGTTTCTTTTGGCTTTTGTATCATCTTATGCAATTTGTATTTCGCTGTTTTTTTTTTTTTTTTTGTATTGTTGATGTAGTTTACGAGGATTGTTCGTAAACTGGTGGGGGGGAGTTAAGGACTGATAAGGTAGTATATCAGCCTTAATTCCAAACCACCTCTTGTAAACATTAGAAATGTATATATAGAGGATTAAAAGACCAATAAAGGCAGTGTTTGAATAGCCATCAAGCATGTTGTTTATGCTCCTTTATTTCTTTTTTTTAGTTTACCTTTCGGACAACACATAAGTTATATATATATATATATATCATAATATCCATTAATGTTATTTCCTAAAATAAATGTCAACTGCTTTTGAATTTTGACTTTTTTATCTCACATTTTGACCCTTTCTAATAATTCGATTAAGTTGTCTAACACTTCATTCGGTTTAGTGTTTAAAAACATATACATATATCGATACCTGTCTTGATTTTTTTTTAAATTTTGCCTTTTTACCTATATATATATATAGGTACCAAACTAGATTTATTTTGGACCTTAAATTTTGACCCTTTCCAATAATGCGATTGAGATGGCCATGGCTTCATTCGATTCAGCAGGTAATAAAACATACAAATTGTAACTTTAGTGCCTATAATACGAATAGTTCGTTTGAGATCAGGTTTTTTTCGCCCTTTTGCACCGCTGTGTACTGCGCAGTACGCAGGTCAAGACTTTTTTCCCCATCATACGTAATAATTGTACATGCTGCTTCAGCGGCTGTGAATTTATTTCTGCAGTAATTTATTAAAAATTACGGGGATTTCGTAGGAGTCTTTTAGTTATGTTTCTTCTTCTTTAACCAATAACACACACAATACATAGTGAAATAAGTGAAAGAAGCCGTGCCCAGTTTGTGATGGAGACGCATTGGAAGATTGTTTCCATTTTTTTGCTCGATGTCCCGCATATCATGAGAATATAACCCGTTTCATGCTCGTATTAAATGATGTGAGTATTGACGGCTTTTATGAAATTCTTACGGAACCCCAAGTAATAGACCTGAAATCATTGTTTATTTTTGTCAAAGAGAATCTTAAAATAAGATTTCAACATCTTTCTTCTCAGAATGTTAATCACTGTTAAAGGTTTCGAGACTTATTAGTATTTTGTAGGGATTAAGTATTTGCTATAGTACTATTATTATTACATTATTTATTGATATTATTTTATTTTATTTATGTTATTTATGAATATGTTGGAGGAAAGTAATCATAAAAATAGCAGCACCTTTATGCTTATTGCTGTATATGTGTTTTGTTGTTTTTGTTTTGAATATTTATTCGATTTGTAATTAATAATGTATATTTGATGGTGATAAATTTATTATTTGTGCTGTGCCAGCCAGCTCTATTTATATGGGGATTACCCTAAAGACAAATAAATAAAAAAATAATTAAACATAGTGAAATATTTTATATATTTATTAATTTTTACCTGATTAATCAAGTTTGCAGAATAGTTTTTGTATTTTGTATATAACATGTATAGGTTTTCCAGATTAGCTTTTGAATATACCGATATTTTTTTTTTAGTAGGGATTGTATAATAATTTTTAATGTTTTAAGTCAATCTATCATTGACTTATCAGTTACTATTAACTGAGTCGAAAATGTTGAACCAGTTTTATTATGGCATGTGAAGAGGTTCTAGTAATTCTTCAGACTAGGAACAGTCCACATATATATTTAATAATCTTTCCGAAAAATATTTTCTCTAAGTATGGATATTATGTGATTTTATTTTGTAAAATTTTCAGAAACGAATGCGATTTTTTTGGTTCTAACTTACGACGAATTTAGAAGGAGAGTGAAATAACTAATTTTGATATTTGGATTGCAATTCACTGAATTAGAGTGTAATTCAATAAACCACATCATCGTTTATTTTGAAAAAAAAAAAAAAGATTATACACCCCTTTGATATTTTTTAAATGTTTATTAATAAGAGAGAATGAAGTGATTTTCATTCAAGGAAAGACAATAATACTTAGCTTTATCAAATAAAAATATGATATAAATATAATATGCCAGGTCATATGCATACAAATATCAACTGTCAGACATCACATATTAAAAGCATAAAAGAAAACAGTTTTCAATATCAACCCTATATGAAGGATGAGAGGAAAGACTTTCCCTTTTTTAATGTATCACAATAAAAGGTTCATTTTTCATCCTTCATGATGAAAAAACATCCCTGTAGTTTTACTTTATGAAAACAGATATTCTAGTTAATATTTCTTGATTATCATGTTTTTAATTTTCTCATCTTGATGTCCTCGAAAAATGTTTATTTTCATTTGTAATTCTAACAAAAACGAAGTGACATCTGCTATTTCCTTTTTACGGGTTACATGTATTTCACATTCACGGAATCGTACAACTCTCTGGCACAGCTCTTTTCATGAAATGAAATGGTTAATCAAGAATGATGAAAAAACTCAATACTTATTATAAGCAATAAAAAATACCTTTTTCTTAGCCTTTAACTGGTGGGGTGGGGTTTACAAGACCCCAGTGCTTCTTTAAAGTTTCGTGAATCCTATTGTCCCGATCAGATCGGCTTGTGAAAATCTGGCATTTCCTGTCTCGACATGATTGTAATATAGCATTCTTTTTTAGTCAGCTTTTATCTGGTATTGCTTTAGGACAGTGTTATTGGGGTCCTATAGACCCCATCTCACCATTACTGTCCGGATTTTTTGAAAGTGGGTTTTCACTTTGTTGAAAGTGATCGAGTTATTCTACACACTTTTTTATTTTTAATTTTATTAGGAAGTTGAGATCATCTTTTTTAAAGGATCACACGACCAGACGGTCAGAAAATCTCAGACTTCCCCGGGAGCTTCGGTTTGAAGCTCAATCATTATTCGGGAAGAAACCCAAAATAATCTAACACATATAGTCAGGAGAGAGGCCTCTTCGAAGAAAAGTCATTTACGAACAAAATATTTGTGCACAATGTTCAGTTTCCTTATGCAAAAACTGAGCCTATTTTCAGCTGTCCATGCTTTCATTACAATAAAAAAGTTTATTTTTTTTAATCACTTTCCATTTTTTAAATACAATAAACTTTTTTTTTTTTTTTTTTTATTTATTTATTTAAAGAAATTTACAACTGTATTAAATAAATACAACAAGTAAATAGCTTTATATATGATTAGTACACATGATAGTCCTGAGAAGAAACTACCCATTGGTAGCACTCCAATGTCTTATGTTAGAAGGTCTCTTGGCCATCTTCTTTTAAGGCGCCTCGGTGGGTTGTCGGGAATAGATATGGAGGAGAGGTCACGGATAAGCGGGTTTGAGTGGGCAGGGAGTTTGGAATAAAAAGAGGTATATCTGTAACGGGCCAAGTACAATAAACTTTAAGATAAGGACTTGTTATATAATATTTTACAAATGTTTTTATTGCTTAGAATACAACATTAAAAAAAAGAAAAAGTATTAATAAAATGTATTTAATAATATCAGGCATTTATTTAATTTTATAAGCATGCTTTCGTATGGTCCCCATTGGAAATTAGTTGAATTAACGTATTTTACTAGAATAAAAAATTTTAGATGTTTCAGGATTAAAAAAAAAAAAATAATAATAATTAGGTCTAGGATCTGAGGTCTCTCTCTGAGAGACCTTAGATTCTACACCTAATTTAATAAAATTGTTTATTCTAGTAAAATACGTTAATTCAACCAATTTTCAATGGGGACCATACGAAAGGATGCTTATAAAATTAAATAAATGCCTGATATTATTAAATACATTTTATTAATACTTTTTCTTTTTTTTTTAAATGTTGTATTCTAAGCAATGTTTCAGGATTAAAAAAAAAATTAGGTCTAGGATCTGAGAGACCTCACCTCACCATTTTTGACTATACACACCTCACCAGTTAAAGGTTAAGTATAGTTCAACAATAAAAACTTTTTTTTTTTTTATAAACACACAAGCTTTATCATAAATAAACATTAGTAGTATGCACTTGTCAATTAGGATCGATTAAATCATATAAATATGTTCACAGTTATATTCTGTTGGACTGTGTATTCTCCATTTAGGTACAATATATTACTTTATGATTAATTCAGTACTAATGGCTTGATTGTGCTTCATTGTTCGACACTGCCTTGATTACGGCGATCCATCAATCCCTACTGTTCTACAATCCAAACATTGAACAATACTACTATAACGCCCTCATGGTCAGTTCCATATCTGATCGGTTAGGTTTCTTGCTTCCCAACACAAGGGGATAAACTTTTAACCTTTAGCTGTTTGGTCTAAAAGTTAGAAGAAGCCTTTGCCAATTGTTATGGAGCATCGTTTAGTCATTAAAAAATAACTCTATTATAACTAAAGACCGGAGTTCCATGATTTTGCTTGTGTGTATCAGCTTCAATCTAGGTTGCTATCCCGTTCACGCATTAGAGCATAAATATTGCAATTTTATACTGCACGAAACTTCCTTCTTTTTATTTTTTTGGCATATTTGCACGTTTTGGATTTTTATTGTATTAAATTGTATTTTTGCACTTTTGGGTTAAATTTGGTGATTAAATTTTAAGATCACAATTGATGGAACCAAATTTTCGTTAGTAAAAATACATAGATATACTAATAAATATTTTAAATTTTACCTTACTATTTTTCTCTGGTTTATTCTATTGTAGAATGAAATTATTCGTTAAAATGTGAAAAAATGAACGGAAATATTAGGAAGACATTAGTTTTCGGTAAGAAAGCATATCCTTATGACATAAAGTACTTCAGAGTTTTAAAGACGTTCATTACCTTCATTCATTTAATGTCACTTCCGAATTAGCCAACGGAGTGTTAGACGTTAATTGTTATTGTTTTTATACTGAACCCCATCCCTTTTTGCAACCTTTCAGTATTCTTTCTGAGTATGTACTTTTTAAGTGAGATTTTGAATTTCAAATTTTCTTCCGAATTTGCTGTGGCTATTATTATTAAAAAAAGTTAAATAATGCCAAAAGTAGAAAAAAGTGTCTCGTCGAAAATTAAATCATCGATATCTTATCACTCCGAGCTTAGATCAGATAGCAAAACTTTTTTTTTTATTGTTGGTGATGAATTAAAATCAATCGGATGTGAAAGAAAATTCAGAAAAGACATACACTCACTAAAAAACGTTTCCGTACAGCATGCTATCAATTTGCAAGGCTATTTATTTTCAACTTAACAATTATCCAATGTACAAATCATTAATACTAATAGCAGATAAAAAATTAGAATTATTCATTTTCTTATCAACATTAATATCAAACGAGTCAGAATATCTGTTGTTAATGATAGGTCAAAAAAGTTTCCATACACTTTTAATATTAATCCTATTTTTTGTACTACGGGTGTTTTTTCTGCATTAATCATATGTCCATAATCATCTCTTAGTTCATTATTAGCTTTAATTGTGCCTGGGAAACTGATTTTCTTTCAGTATGCCTGTTTCTCGTGATTTGAGAGATTTTATGGACCGTTACCGAATGCAGGGCTTAATCCCAAGAAAAATTTAAAGTCTATTTAGTAAGCCACATGCTACCTTACAGTATCTACTTAGGGTTAAAATCTCTGGAGGAAAGACCACGTGCTGGAAAATCTAAGAACCACCACAGGCCAGCGATCCTTGCTGAAGTCCATTCAGATCCCCAGAATACAACCTCTGGCCATTAGAATAAATAGGCACTATAGGATTCAAGTCCACCCAGAAACAGTCAAAATATTCTAAGAAGGGAATATAGTGGTCGAGTCGTAAGAAGAAAACCCTTCTTCAGTAAGTCAAACCGGAAGACGCGACTGTAATTTGCTAGGGAGTTGTAAATAAACCCTAAAATTTCTAGGAACGGGTCATATTCTCTTAGGAATCCAAATTTAATTTTTGCGTCTGATGGAAGGTCAAAAATGTGGAGGAAATCAACCTCATCTTTCAAAACTAAGAATTTATAAATGGTGTATGGACAATTTTTTGAGTAAGTGTACATCGTAAAACTGTGATGATTTTATTTTGGCTATTAAAAGTTTGAATAATTGCTTAATGATAGTAGATAGATATGTGAAATCAACATTTGTAATAAACGACAGAGTAGTAGGATATTTTGTCACACGACAAGTTGATTATATTGTAGAACCCTACATTGAGGCAATCACATTCCGTTGAGGTGGAAACGGGGAAACTCAATTGAAGTGAATTATTCAAATGAATGAAACTGAAGCCGCAGGACAGTATCACCTCGGCTAGAATCACTTTAGGCTATATTGAAAGTTGAAAAGCTTCCATTTCTATATTGGAGCCTTGAGGGAGATATTGTATTACAGGGGCCACTTTTTCACCCCTCCAAGGAGCAAATAGCAATGCCTATCACGTAGGCCTACCCCTGACATCCACTTTTTAAGTCGCCCCTAAGTTTTGTTTTCCCGGAAGGCTGGTACTTAAATTCCTCATAAATCGAAGCGGGCGGGAACCTTACGCACGGGCCGCCCCATTATGCCGGTTAGATAATGGCCCGCTTGGTTATTGAGTGTCATTCACAGGGACATCCGTCTGTCACCGACCGCTCTTTTTATTTGAAAATTCCAATTAGAAATTTCCCGAGAGCTTCATTTCGTTTGTCACGACGCTTCGATCATTCACATTAAGGTTATATTATACTAAAAATACCGTACAAAACCACACTTTTAATATGGTCCAGTTGAATCATGATTTTTAATTTATTTTTTATTTCATTAATTCATTAATGAACCATTGTATATATAAAAAAAAAACTTAAAATAATAGAAAAAAAATTAATTAAAAATCACTATATCTCCTTGCAAAGTTTGAGGATTTGTAGAGCCCGAATAACCAATAAATAAAATCCCTTTGTTCGCCGCCAGAAGCACAGTGGCTCAAAACCTTATTAATTCGGAAAAAAAAAAACACCGTGGATTGTGAAATTTTGGCTTAAAAATTTTGAAAAAAATTAAACGAATCCTTTGAATCAAACTATATTTCTGGGTTATCGAACAATTTAATTGGGTATTGTAATTAGGTAGTAATCCACCCTAAATTTGACTTACTTTTTTTTTCTTGTTTATTTTCTTGTTAATTCAACAGAGTTATATACTAAAAATAATTTTTAAAACTATTTATACAAAAATAGTTACTTACTCATTTTATTCTTAAAACATTTTGATTTCCTAAAAAAGAAATAATAATAATTATATATATATATATATATATACATAATAATAATTATGTATATATATATATTTTCAACAATAATTTTAGATTAAGTTTTTTAACTAAATATAATATTTTATAAAATCAATAAAATAAAGTTCACTGTTACACTCATTTAAACAAATATTTTGCTGTATCACTCAGCAGAATGCTCTTAAATTTTGGTTCTGGTCTTGAGCAAGTTATATGAGGGTCTGAGGATATCATTATATTATTAGAAATTTCTTGGTGTGTAGCTAGGCGAGATGTTTTCTTACTGTGGGGAGTCATGTAATACTTATATATACTTTATTTCGGCTTTCTTGATCTTCTTCGGAAGGAGTACCAATGGGTGAAGTAGCAAGCTCAATTGTTTTCCATGAAAGAGGATTCGGTTCACATTTGTCGAAATATAGTACTAAGGGTACATGCATATAGCTGATTCTACTGTTTGTCTTGGATATGAGTGAAATTTATCAGGGTGAATGCATCAGTCACTGTTCAGTACCTCCAAGATTACAACCAACCTTCTTCATATTCTTTAATTAAGCTTTTACTCCACCAAAAGCAGGTATGAGCAAATGATTTTTTCGTGGTAGTTACATTATGATAAGTACTAACGAAACGTATAAGTGCCATCGCGTAGGTAAGTGTAGCTACCTTTTATATTGCCATCGAAAGCTAAAACCACATCGGAAATGAACATTGAATTTAGATCTACAAAGCTACAACC